>OW818029.2:44157464-44704964 GCA_942486065.2 Calliphora vomitoria
TAATATAGAAAGGCACTAACTCCTTTTTTTAAGTCGAGATTTTTTTGGCTAAATATGATACATGAGCGGACCATTTATCGAAATAAACGAAAATTTGGTCTTACAAAAAAAAAAAAAAAAAACACGACTTAGAACCTACCTATATTGCACTGTCAATGATATGATACAACGTTCGTATGCACTGTTTCAAGAATTATTCGAATCATTCGAATTATTTTTGTTTTTATTAATGAATTTTTCTATGTATGCATTTTAATGTGTGTGAATGTGTGCAACCTATCGTGGGTTTTTTCGCTGTTTTTATGAATGTGGTACAGTAGAAATTCCTATACACTGCATCATTGTGACCCGCAATCATATACCATTAACTCGGTGTATATTTACTCTCATTGTCATATACTGTATATATTCTGTTGTTTTGTTCTGTCGTTGCTTGTTATTGTTCCTCATTCACACTCATTCGTTTTGCAAATAAATACCCAACGATCTGAAGTAACTGTTGTGCTGGTGAATGTCTTGAGTAGCATATAAATGTGCTTGCAACACGTGGCTCTGGCCAAATTTCATCAGTTCATAATATATAGGACCCTTTTGGTCTCACCAAATATAGAGCATTACCTTAGCGACATGGATATTTGGCTTTTGTGTCGATTCGGCTGGTTGATTTGCTTTCTTTTATTAGCGCTCAACCATCATTTCGGACATGCAAAATCGTCTTTCAAGGTCTCTCGGCTTCAATTCGTATGGAACCCAATTTCCCTGCTCTTGGATGAATCATGCTGCTCGCAAACGCATTAAAATTGCTGCTTTGTTTAGATGAACTTGGTGATCTTTGTTTTCCGTGTCATAATCACAACTTCTGAACCGAATAAACTATCTCTTGCACGTTGAAACCTTTGAAACACATTCACCTTAAGATTTGGTGAGCAATCGGTGTGCTTCAGCGGCACTTTTTTCTTCACTTAAAGAAGTAATGCAAAACTTCCCGCATATGAGGCTATGTTGGCACAAAATTCCACATCTTCGAAGCAAAAAAAAAAGTTCAATAACTAAGTGAGAACAGATATGTACCCTTCAAAATTACGTACTTATACATAAGTTCAGAAGATACGCCATCTATTGTAAATCCCGCATTATTATCGTTATGAAATTGGACATAAACATGTTACGTATGAATCTAAATCATTTTACTAACTTTTGTGAGGATCGGTCCATAATTGATCATAACCCCTATATAACCCCTATATCAGAAAAATATTTTATTGTCACATATTGAGGGTGGGTATACGAGATTCGGCGCAGTCGAATATAAGGCTCTTACATGTTTGTAACTTATTTTGGTACTGTTTAAACTCATCAAAGAATCTGTAAATCCAAAAACATTGAGAACCACTAACATACAGAACTAAATTTCTGGAAATGTTAATTATTTGAACTAACTGTTTAAAGGCATGTGATATCTATTTATAGCAGTACTTGTTACAAACATGACTTTTCCATGTAATCATAAATTCAATTTGAATTTACGAATTGCTCAATGTAAATCGAAAACTAGCCATGTTAACTGTCTGTTACAAACTTTATAACGAAAAATTAATTAAAAATCGAAAACTTTTTTGGTGAGTTACAAAAAAAAAACCTCTATTTACTGAATATAATAAAAACTAGATCTAAAGCATGTTAAATATCAAAAGGCTTACAACCGCAACGAATGGTTGCAGAGAAAAATGTATAATAATGAAAACATTATCTTAAATTTTATAGACATGTGTACTACTAGCTGTATTAAGGTGACAGCTATTCTGTGCGAATATAAATTTGTGATACTTTTTTAAAATATTGCACTTTTGACATTTAAATAAGTTAGTTTATAGGAAATTTTGTTTTATTATAAGTTTTTGTTATGATGAAATGATGCTTAATAATTTGAGTACTGAAGTTTAGCTTCTATTCATATTCAATTACATAAGTGAAATTAATTGGTTTATGTTTAAGACGTTTGCAGATAATTGCTCTAGCTGGCATGGTAACAGTTTTGTTTACTGGAATACAGGGTAGAGCAAATTCGAAGAAAATTGGCTATGAAATGTCAAGAATTGAGCTGTCGTCCTATGATATTTATTTAGTACAATTTTGGCAAAGTCTACAACCACAAAAAACTAATGCTCTGAAAGATGAAATTGACGAAGCGTTTTTGCAAAATGTAGTTCAAAATGTTGTGAGAAGAGCGAACGTCTGCCGACGTGCTAGAGGTGGATATTTGCCCAACATAATATTCTATTATTAATTCCCATATTTCTACTTTCCATTGGTATCAACAGAACTGAATTTATCAAAAAAAAAGTGTAGTTAAGCCAATTTACTTCATAACCTCGAATTTGCCGACCCTATAGAAATTTTCCAAAGAGTTGAGATTTTTTGGAAATTGTGGAGCTACAATATTCTGGTCTAGATGATGAAGGTTTTTTCGGGTTATCTTAGATGTTGTGCTCTTGTAGTAATGAATAAATAACACAGGTCTACAGTGATTTTGGTGCCGCTAAAACTACTTAATTCTTAGATTAGATTGTAGAGTGTAGGTCCTTAGGACACTCCCGTGTAATATTCCAACAGTAATCTGCCATGTGATTCATCCCGGTGACATTGGTATCTAACTTCCATCACTTTTAAATCTTGCTGGAAGCGTTTTCCTTATTCTTCGCTATACGATCCAAGATTTTCATGAAACTTGTCTAAATGACTGTACAGATAGTGTATTTTATTTTCATATTACATCCAAGATTTTTAAAGCTAATTAACAAATTCCTCGTAATTTTCAGCTTTCCGATTTCCTAAGAAATTTTTCATGGAAATGGCAACAAAAGGTTTCCAAGCCACTGTTTCTAAATCAAACATTGAATGCATGAAATCTTTGTCTTTCATTAAAAGTCTTATTTGTGAGCCATCAAAAATACCAGCTTTTAGCTTTTCTGTACATAAGGAAAGATTTGCGTTTTCATACTCCTCCTTTAATTTCGAACACGCAGAAAAAAATATAGTTGTACATGTTTACTGTACATTCAGAAACAGGATGGTAGGTGGACTACTGATGGACGTGAGACTCTAGAAGAACTCATGTACACTCCTTTTCCGGGGAACTTGCCACTAGATATGGCTAGTGCATCCCAACCGAACAATCGGACATCTCCGTCAATTATAATTGATGAACATATGATAAAATGGGCCATATGGAGTTTTGACTATAAGTCTCCGGGCCGGATGGCATAATACCCGCTGATCTACACAATAATATAGATCTAGTCACTCCTTGGCTGATAAATATTTATCATGCCTGTCTTGTATGGTCGTACATACCAAAACGGTGGACCGAATGTAGTGTGACATTCATTCCGAAAGGAGGGAAAGCGTCACACAAAAAAGCAAAAGATTTCAGACCAATAAGTCTATCATCATTTTTGCTGGAAACCCTTGAAAGAATCATAGATATCCACATACGAGCGTCTTTGAAACAAGAATCATTATATCCATCTCAACACGCCTACATGAAGGGCAAATCTGTTGAGACAGCACTTCACTCCTTAGTGTGGTATATTGAGAAATCCCTTGAATTTGATAATTTCTCATTAGTGGCCTTTCTGGATATAGAAGGAGCCTTCAATAATGTAGAATCTGCAACTATAGTTTCAGCTCTACAAGACCTTGGTCTGGACCAATCAACTGTAGGGTTCATCTTGAACCTTCTACGATATAGGATCATTCGCTCCGAAAAGGGAACGGCGGTGATCACGAGAATGGCTACTAGAGGTACGCCTCAAGTAGGCGTCTTGTCACCACTCCTGTGGAATCTGGCCATAAATTGTCTGCTCAGAAAATTGGATCTCATGGGTTATAAAACTGTCGCCTACGCGGATGACGTCGCAGTGGCAGTCTCTGGGATCCACTTGGGCACGATATCACAACATCTGGAATATGCACTCAGTGTACTAAGTCGGTGGAGTACAGACAGTGGATTGAGTGTTAACCCAAGCGAAACCGAACTTGTACTGTTCACAAGAAACTACAAGATTCCTCATATCTCGCTTCCCCGATTAAATGGTGTTGAACTAACACTATCGGATAATGCAAAATACTTAGGAGTTATTCTGAATAGTAAACTATCCTGGAAAGCCAATACCCTTTTTAAAAGATTTTACCGCGATTTAAAAGATTTTATTATTCTAATCTAGATTCTAGCAGCTTAGATAGATTTCTCTATCGAAAGGTCATGTTCATCCGAAAAAAAACTTCCACCATCTCTCTGTCCAACAAATCTGATAAATGTTGATTCATAGGATTACAGTAGAGGCATTTTAACACAATGTTTTGAACCTATGGCTTATTCAGGGCCTTAATCTATATAGATTTTAAATAAATCGATATTTAAACCAACTAAAATATGTAGCACCTTACTGCAGCGAACTTAAATCACTGTTTATAAACTATTTTGTGGACAAAGCAACCTACGAAAGAGCAGTTCTTAAATGTTTGACTGTACGGTTAGATGGATAGATAGATCGATGCATAGTGTACATATGTATATGCATCTACATATATGTTCATATATTCATCTAACATACTTATGTGCACTACAATATTGATAATTTAGGTATACATAGATACATATTGAATTTCAGTTGATTGTTTCTTTGGAGATTTTTGTTTGTGTGTTTTTATATTGTTTTTCATCCGCATTATACAAAATGCTTAAAATACAAAATACCACCATATCATCAAGGCTACAACATGTGTCGTCGCCAGGTTACCAATAATGTCCATGATAGATTTATCGACTACATCGTACAAGTACAACATCGCTGTAGTTATTTTCTACCAACAAAAAAATCTCACAAAAATACAAAAAAAAAAAAAAAAAATCCATAGAAGTGAAAGGTTTCCATGTGAATTTTTATTACAACTGTGCGAATAAAACCAAAAAAAAAACATTGAATTTTTCGATTTTTTTCCCCATCTCCTCAATTGTTGGTTGCTTGTTGGCCACCAGTCAAAGTCTAATATTTCATTTATATGTTTAAATGTTAGTTTGCGGTTTCATTCCGAATCAGTTACGATTTTTGTTCGATTTTTGTCTTGATGTCTTCGTTGTTTGTTTGCTGCTGCTGCTGTTGTTGTAGACTGTGCAGTTTGAAATAAATGATTAGCAGCAAATTTTATCCTCTAATTGATCAATTGAATAATTGATTATTTTTATCATTTATTTCAATTAGTTAGGCAGGGGGGGGGGGGGGTGTTGTTGTTGATGCTTTAGAACGGTTGTCCAAGGGTTTTATTTAAACATTAGAATTAATTATAGAATTTTGTTCAGCTGACATGGAATTAATTGTATTCTTCTTAGAAAAAAACAAAAATTTTAACATAGTAAGTAGAATCCGCCTCTGGCACTGATATTAAGAAAAATAAATTTGTTTTCGAATTTGAGATACTTAAGTGAATAATGTTATTGTTGAAATTTCTTCCTAGAATATTTAATTTCACTGATTTTCCAAATTCAATCGTGTGTTCTTTTGTTTCTGGTGAAAATCATTGTCTAATTGCCAGGAATCATCGCACAGTGCGTTGTTCATATAGAACGAATGATTATAAATACAAGGAATTATCATAGACAAATGAATAGACCTATGGTATGACTAAATATGTATTTGGCCCATGAACACGTCCAACGCCATCATTTAAGTACATATAATAAACATATTTTGGTATATTGGTAATTGTATTTTATTTCGACCCAGGAGGGATTTTATGAAGGTTGTGACAATGTTTAAAGCATAATTTTATACCCTTCACTATGAGTGACAATGGTATATATTAGTTCATAGATGGCGGTAGTGAACTAATTTTGCAGTTTGCACTAATACTTTGTTGATGTTTAAGCCTAGTACTCTGTTCATATTTGGTTTTTTCATGCGAAAAATTGTTTATGAATAAAGTGATCATCTGTTGGTTTTTATTTTGTGTAATTTTGTCAGATGTATTTCACAACAAGAACAGAGTACTGCTTTTGCGAAATTATTTCGCATATATTTCATTCCAAATATTTTATATGTAGGTTGACAGCATTTGCACGAAATATTGAACAGAGTACTAAGCCGTAGTGCTGAGTTGAAAATGAGCAGGACTCACTTAAAATTATTGATAGTGAGTTAAAAAATTATGCTATATTCGGCTATGCCGAATTTTATATACCCTTCACCTTTGTTGTGGATGCATTAAATATATCAAGAAAACTTTTAAAATCTTTTCATTTAATTGCTGACAAACAGATTATATTGTAGAAGTTACTAACGAAATGACAATCTTATATATACCCTTCTCACGAAGGTAAAGAGTATAAAAACAACAACGCTAAATGAAATGAAACACCAAAAAAAAACAAAAACAAAATACGCAAAGCAATGAAGCCAACACACATCCAAACATATGTACGTTTTGTTGTTTTTTTGCCAAACACTAAAAAACAAAATACGCAAAGCAATGAAGCCAACACACATCCAAACATATGTACGTTCTGTTGCTTTTTTGTCAAAGCATGCAATAAATTGTCTGTTTTAGATGAAATTTTCAGAGGTTGTCTCTAATTTTTGCCCATATCTCCTTTATTTATGGACAGATTTTGCTATTTTTAAATAGGAAACTCCTCGAAAGCATGTCTGACAGAATTATTGAAGATTTGGATCCCAAAGATATCTGGGGTCTTCAGAAAATTGATTTCAACAGACAGACAGGCGGACATGGCTAAATCGACTTCGCTATCTATAAGGATCCAGAATATATATACTTTATAGAGTCGGAAAATTATATTATGGAAATTACAAACGGAATGAAAAATTTATATATACCCTTCTCACGAAGGTGAAGAGTATAAACATGTAGTTTATGTAGTAGCTTCGATATGCTGATTTGTTACAATGAAACTGAAGAAATACGTACTTACTTAATTTGTAGATAAATTTAAATAGGTTCTTCATGCTTATATAAAAATCATATAAGAAGCAGTAATAAAGATATGTTGATAACCTTGACCTTGATTATTGAAATTAAAGGTCATGCTTTAAGCATATTAAGTATTTAAGTACTGAGTAGTGTAACCACATATTCTGTATTGATTAATTAATGTATTTTTTTTATTATTTAATGCTATTTATAAAGATTCTTTGTAATATTTATTTATTAAGTTATCAGTTACGAGTATATGTATATATGTATGTATTAACATTTTCCATTGTTTGAAAAACAATAAATGAATTATGTGTGAATATTTATGATCTCGGAATCACGTTGAAGTCAACACTATAAATAATTGAAACTTATATCATCAAAAAAGATATGCAACAAAAGTTAATACATTAAATATTTGCAAAAACAAATATAATAAAGAAATGATGCATTAAGGGCAGAGCTTTGAATTAATTAATTAATTCAATTTAAGCTTTATGCCCTAAAATCTTAATTCAGAAAATATCAGCAATTCATTCTATTAAACCATTCCCACCAAAACAAATTCTTTAGCTGAAAAGCGTTTTTAAATAAATATAATTCATTCATTGTGTTAATTAATTCATATTAAAATGAAAATAATATTTCCTCATTCAATTTGTTTTGCTTTATATCATTGCATAGTTTCGGAATTTTAGTAATAAATAGATTTGAATTGAAAAAAAAAAAAAAATTAATCATTCAATAATGGATTTGAATTAAAGAAAATTTTAATGATTCAATAATGAATTAATTAACATAGGAATATATTCAATACGTTTGAAGTACTGTGAAATTGTTTATGTCTAGGCATTAATTCGTAATGAAATCTTTTATAAAATTGTAAAGAAAAACAATTTAAATTGATTATGAAAATTTAATTAATAATTAATTCTTTCGAACCTTTGATAAAGGGTTATGTTTGTTTAATAAATACAAATTGATTTTATAACAAAATATTATAGTAATTGAAAAGTTATATTTGATAAATTCACATTAGCGGTATTCACAATCAATATTAGTGGTTATTTTGTTGAACGTTTTTATGCTGATCATTATATTATTAGTTATTCAGGCTCAAGTTCATTAAATTGATTTCCTTAGAAATACAATTTTATTTTATTAAATAAATCTTGTGCACTTGTATTGTAAATTTAATCAATGGTGTATTTCTGTATATTTTGTTAGTGTAAAGTAAAAATACAATGCAACGATGCAAAACCATTTGCATAAGATTGTGAACTCCGGTATTTTATTGTATTAAGGATAAATTATGTAAAAAACCCTCTGTCAGCCCTTATATTTGATATAGATCAGAAACAGTTACTAAAGAAATTATCAATTCTAGAATGGTGATCGACATAAAGAGAACATGACTTATTGTAACATTAATTATCTCTTGTTATCTGTTATTGATTATGATTTTTGTTTCATATTTGATCATTTTTTATAAACTTTAATTAACATTCGTGTAATTTAGAGGTAAATAAATCATCATGTTTGTCTCCTGGGTGCCGAGCCCTGTTCAAGAGCGAGCACCAATGTGAATTTGCTAACTTATTAGTTGACTACAGGGTTTCCAGATTTTTTTGTGTCTTATCCCCAAAAAGATATTTTTTATCCCCAAAAATCCCCAAAACAAAGTTTTTCTTATCCCCCAGCAAAAAATATTAAAAATATGATATTAAACTATAAATATAAATAGAACGAAATGAAATAAACATCTGCTGCAGTAAGAAGGGCAAGTAGTTCAAGCTTGAAAAATAAGCTTTTGCATATTTTATACATTTAAGAAGTGATTTTTTGCTAATCCTTGCATAAATGTGCATATTACGCACTTCGACTATAGTTTGTTAAAGAAAATTTTACTTGTGAGTTGTTTACCAATCGAATATTGGTTTTAGCCCTCATAATTTAGATACTTTAGGTCCTTATAAAACTTAAATACGATGTAGCTACTTCGGTTCGTTTGTCTGCCTGATGAAAGCCAAAATATTTTTTGTCATCAGATTTTATTTATACAATTTTTAAATTTAGTTTACAAAATATTATTTTTTAAATAAAATATTTTTATTGTACTTTTTAACCAAATTTGTTATTACAATAAAATAAATCGTAAACATTAATTTTGATTCTAATATGCATATCTATGCTTTTGTCTGCATATTTTCCAGTTTTTTTTAGCTTTATTGCTAGCATTTTTAAAATTGCCCGGATAATGAGACTTCAACCATTTCATAAAAAAAAGAAAGTCATTTGAGAAATCTAATTAGTTGTGGTATAATGTAAACATACCTTAAGCAAATTTGGGAATTTTTCTAAATAATACATATTTTTGAAATCAGTATTTTATCTTCACATTTCATAATTCAGTAAAAACATTCGCTGCTTTACTTATGAAAAATTCATTTCTATATTCTTTATTAATTGCTTTAATTTATAAAATAAAATAGCAAATAAAAGAAAAAATTTTATTTTTGAAATTCCCCTAAAAATCCCCGAAATGTAGTTAGCATCCCCATCAAATCCCAATATCACCAAAGCAAAATTTTCATCCCGAACTTCAAGAAAAAATCCCCAATTTGGGGAGAAATCCCCTAATCTCACAACACTGGTTGACTATCTTCTTTATATACAGATAAATAAATGAGTGTTTTTTGGTTTGTTTGTTTGTTTGATGCCTGTAGACGCGTAAGCCGATTTTCTGCATTTGAACCTAGAAGGAACTATGAAATTCCAAGTGGGCATGGTACCTCCCATACAGAGTAAATTCTTATTAGCGAATATCTTGCGAACTACAAAAGTACCACGACCACGCTTACAGGACCATATCCTTTTCATGAAATTTTCCATAACAATTCGATAGCCTCACGAATTCTATCTTTGAGGTCTTGAATTGACGCTGGGCTGTTGGCGTAGACTTTATTTTTCACGTGGCCCCAAAGGAAGATGTCGCATGGTGTTAAATCACAAGATGTTGATGGCCAATTGTGATCACCTCTTCGAGAGATAACATGGTCCGGAAACTTTTACCGTAAAAGAGCAATGGTTTCGTTGCTTGTGTGGCACGTAGCGCCGTCTTGTTGAATATCATCCAAAATACGGTGAAATGACGTTTGTGGAATGCCCAATTCCAAAGAACGACGAGGAATGGACAAACCTGGGTTTTCTTCAACACTTTTGGCTACAGCAGCAATATTATCAGTTGTTCTTGAACGACGTGCACGGGTTTTATTCTTCACATCACTAACTTGTCTCAACAGCTCGAATTTTTCCACCAATTTCTGTATTGCGGTCCGACAAGATGCTTCACGACGACCCAAAAATGCTTTAGTTTCGCGAACTGTGACTGCAAGATTTTCACCATTTTTGTAGTGAATTTTTATAATTTCAATGCGTTGTTGAAGCGTGTATCGTTTCATTTATAGTAATGGCGTAGTTTCTACTTGTCAAGTGTCAAAGAATAAAAGCTTCAAACGTGACAGGTACCGAAATACCGGGTGATTCAAATAACACCTCTTGTCGGAAACCCTTTATAATATCAAGATATTCTTTTTAAATTACAAGATAATATTTGCACAATATCGAGGGGAAAAGCAAATATCTTGTTATACTCTTAAAAACAAAAAAAAAAAAAAAAAATCCCTTAATTTAGTACGATTGGGGTAGTAAGGCTCAACGTACAGTGGTCCAAATGCTCAATATAGCCGGAAAATATTATTAAATATTTTAAATATTAAAATACTACATATATAAAGATGACGACAACATAAAAACTAAAGCTTAATTCCGATAAATTACCATTTGAAATTCTAATAGAATTTGGACATTGAACAAAAATTTCACATTTAAAACACAATGTACAAAATTGCAGTTTTTTTCTAAACTAAACATATTTAATGCACCATTTAAACAGTAATTTTTACTTTTACCTTTGTTTTATTAATTACACCAAGAAATTTTTTTTTTAATTGTTCTTATTATTTTTTGACGGCAATTTCACTTGCACTATTAAATGTCACTTGAGATATACATTTTTTAGCAAAAAAGCAATTCCTTGTATTTGAAGCGATATATCAATGCTAGAGACATAGATAAATACACATAGATCGGAAACTCTCCTGTCAAAGACCTAACTCAGTTGTCAAAAACCTAAGTGGTGAGAATGTATTAGTAAAAAAGACTATGTGCAAAAAAAAAACAACACTCGTATGTATAACAATTTTGAGTAATTTTTTTGTTTGAGTTTTTTTCTAGTTTCTCTATGGCTAGAGTAGCTTTTTATGAAATATTTAAAAAAATTACTTCTTTCCGGCCAGATTGAGCATTTGGACCACTGTGCAATGTGTTAAGCTGGTATTAGGTGCCTTAGGTGCCAAACCAATAAATGCGTCAAGATATACATTTTAAGTTAAAATAAATACTTTACGTTTGCTTGAATTAATGATATTCAATATCAAAGTGAAAACAACAACAACAAAAAAATACAAATATTTTTCTTCCTGTTGCTATTATTGATTTCCTTCTTTGGCATTCAAAAAATTGTACAGATACGTGCAGCAATTTCAAGATAAATCTAATTTTTTGCATCCTCTTCAATGCACATTAATTGCTGAATGATTTTTTTTCTCTGCATTTTGGCTACTTTTTTATGTTGGCATTTGTGGCTACTTTGAAATTTTTATTTATTTATTTATTTCTTACTTGTTAACAACATTTTTATTAAAAAAGTTTAAAGGTATTTGTTTACGGCTACAAGAGATACTTTTATATCTACGAAATATTAACATATTATTGCATTTTTAATTATTTCTACGAGTACCTTGTTTACTTTTCTATTGTTCTTTTCTTTTTCTTTAACTTTTAAAAAAATACTGGTACAATTTGTTGTTAAAGTTTATGTATAAACTTTCATGTTTAGTGGTTTTTGTTTTTCAATAATATTGTTAAAAAAAAAACAACTAGAAAAAAGTATGTAATTAAATATGCTATAAACTAAACTAAAAAAATTTTATGGAATTGCATTTCTTCCTGCATGACATTGATCACGATATTTATATGTAACTATCTATGCAATGCAATAAGCAACTTAGTTAAATATGTATAATATATTAAGTATTATACATTCCTATACAACTTTATACTTAGCTATCTATATTTATACAGTTATTTGTTATTAACTATTTTATTACCTGTGCTGCTTTTGTTGTTGTATGTGGGTTTGCACAAAGTCATTGGCCAATAAAAGTGAAAGGGCTTGTAAATTTATAATAATTTATTAAAACAATTTTTCTTTTTTATAATTATTAATTATTACTTACTGTTGTTATGTGTTCGTATATATAGCTATTATTTATTATTATTATTTCATTAGTTTTCCTTATATTTTTGATTCACCTCAGCTGTAATATTAATGTAATGTAATAATTGTTGTCATTCCATTAGTTATTTAACAAATATTTTCCATTAGCCTTAATGCGAGGGTAATTCGTAAAGTTATTTTTAGATTTGAAGGAAGACACTCATAAATAGTTTCTTTTATGTAGCAAAACTCATTTGCAAATATGCCAAGTTGACACTTTTTAGTAGTTATTTTGCCTCCCTGCCCTGTATCTTCTAATGATTCTTACCTATATCGGCATCTGTAAAGTCTGTTTGTCGATATCTGAAACAAGTTGGCTGCCGATTCAAAACGATAGTGCTAATTTGGATTATTTCAGTAACGGTGACTTAGCGGTAACGGTATTTGCCCATATTTCGGTAACGATATTTAACAGACTTAAAATTACTGGATATACAATATATGACGTATCTTTTGAACGCGGTTTTTATTTTTAAAAACTTATATGTCATTTTGTAGGGTACATAAGGACTGAGATCGAAAAATTCTTAACACACGTTTTTTATTAAAACTTTTAACCCAAGTATTATTTGATTTTTTTTTAACAAGTTACCTTTGTAAAGTATGTCAGTTATTATGTTTAATATCAATTATGTTCATTTGTTGTTAATCTGATTAAAATGAGTAATGAGAAAAAAGTGCGTACTAAAATTATTAAATATTTACAACAAAATCCAACTTGGTCCTACAAAAAGTTGGTCAAACAATCAAAGGTCTGGCGTCAAAATGTTTCCAATGTTATTCAACAGTATCGGGAGAACTTGTCCGTTGATAGTAAACCTGCTTCATGTAGAAGGAACGGTCCACAAGATGTATCTAAAGCCAAAAAAATAGAAAGCATTTTCAAAAGAGCTCCCAACACATACGATAGGAAAGCAGCCCGGTTAGCTCAGTGCTCGGACTATTTGGTACGAAAAGTTAAAGCCAATGCAGGTTTAAAAACATACACGGCTCAAAAAGTTCCTTAGAGGTCAAAGACAGAGCACGGAAATTGTATTTTAAAAATTTTTCGATCTCAGTCCTTATCTCGAATGTCTCTTGAATGTCGAATTTGCCAACAAAGTGTTATATGCGGGAAATGTGCCGCTTAATAACACGGATTGCTTACTAAATCTTATTTTGTTCGGTTCAGAAGTGGTAATATTAACACGGAAGACAAAGATAGCCCAGGCCAGCCAAACAAGTTTTGAGACCTAGAATTGGAGCCTTTACTCCATAAAGATTATTGTAAAACTCAACAAGAACTTTCAAAATCATTAGGAGCTACTCAAGCAGCAAAATGTTTCAAAGCAGCAGGATTCATCCGAAAGAAGTGGAGAGACCATGAAAGACGGTTTTACATGTCCGAAATTAAGTTTGAACGCTATAAAGGAAAATCTGGCCAGACCATCACACGGAACCTGTATTGAACATAACTGATTCGTTTGAAGCGTGCATTTGCCGAAAAAAAGCACAGAATATACGGCTATACATGAAACCGTAATATTCCATCATAACAACGCTCGGCTCACACCTGTTAAAAACTATTTAGACTGATGTGAATGGGAAGTTTTACCTCACCTGTCTTTTAGTCCAGACTTTGCCCTGTCCGAATACTAATTGTTTCGATCACTGCAGAATGCTCTATCTGGGATACGTTTCGCAATATAAACTAATTCAAAGTATTGGCCGTTATTAGCTAAGACCTTTTTCCATATTTCTGGAAACATATGGATTCCAAGACGGAAGAACTGCTCATTTTTAGAGGCCAATAACGAATCAAGCCAAAGTGAAGCATATACCAGAGAGAGCTTTCTGCAACGATCGAAGCAATTAGTACTCGGACAGGGCAAGTTCTGGACTATAATACAGCTGAGGTAAAACTTCCCATTCACATAGGGTCTAATATTATAAAACGAAACGACAAACGTTAAAATAAAATTCTGTGGAAAATATTCAAGTTTTAAACCCTTTTCCCAATATTCTTCATACAAATTGCTTACGCTTCCAAACGTTTCGTTTTATATTTTTTTAACGAGACTCCTTTTAATTTTTCCTAAAATGCAAAATTACTCAATATCTACGAGTAAGTAAAAATTACCAAATATATTTGTTGAAATTAAGGGCATAAGTCTTAAGTAATTTTGAATTATTCGAGACATGAATACAATTCTCCTTGGTTTTCGAAGTTTTCACACTCCGTTGGATTTGCATGGAAAAACATTACATTGGACATTATATTGGACAAGTAAAACGGAGCGTTAACATTTCCAGTTGGTATTGATTATTGATTAATCTGTACTATTTCATCTTCATAAACTGGAAATGAGGATTTAGCTTTCAGTATTATTTTCATACAAATATTTATATGCCTTAGGCCATTATCACAACTTGCTTTTATGTTCGTAGTAGTAAAAGTTAACTCTAAGGCTACCTTTTGCTATTACTTAAAGTTACCTTTTACTATTAGGAAGAGAAAGGCAAGTTGTAATAATGGCCCTTAGAATGAAATTTTGCCCAAACACACAAAAATTCCTCGCAGTATTTAATATAAGAATATACTCACAGATTCTTCATTTCATATTTCTTATAATTACAGTTAAAACGATTAATACTAATCACAATATTGTGTGCAGCCACAAATGCACAAGATTATCAAGACTATCAGGAAAATACACCCCGACCTGCACCCATAAGACTGCGTCCCAGTTCCGGACAAGTAGAAGCGCCAAGACCGACACCAGTGCCAATATTAAAACAAATTAACAAGTAAGTTCACAACTAACTAAATATTAGAGAAAAAAAATTAAGAAAAAATCCAATTCTTTAAAGACACAACGAAGATGGTTCCTATACTTATGGTTATGAAGGTGCTGATGGTTCATTTAAAATTGAAACGAAATTGGCCACCGGTGAAGTAAAGGGAAAATATGGTTATGTTGACGAGACAGGCAAAGTTAGAGTAGTGGAGTATGGAGCCAATAAATATGGTTTTCAACCATCTGGTGAGGGCATTACGGTAGCACCTCCTACTTTAGTGGATGAAACCAAGAGACAGCAAGAACCAGATTATGAAGATGAAATAGTGCAGAGACCACAGAGACCACATGTATGTCATAGCTTAAAATATGTTTAAAAATGTAATTACTAAAGTATTTTTTTGTTGTTTAATTTTAGCGCGTTAATCGTCCTCAACAACAATATAGACCAGCACCGCCACCACCACCACCCCGTCCACAGCCTCAACCCCAACCTCAATATGTGCAATACGAAGATGAAGAGCAAGAACCAGAGCCACCACGTAGACAACAATATGTACCACAGAGTGCACCTCCTAGGCCACAACCCCAATTAGGTCCAGCACCTCCTAGACTACAAATACCTGGTGCTCAACGTACTACCGATGTGGTTTACTCGCCCGTGCAAAAACCCTCTCGCCCCGACTACTCTCAGCAACAATCATCCGAATACTCACAATCAACATCATTCGGTGATGGTCAATCAAATTTACGCATATCACGTCCTGTATATGCCCCCGCCCCCGGAACACCATCACCCTCCAGTGCACGAGCTCAAGGCTTCTTGGGTCCCGCCTCAGGTGGTCGTCCACATTTGGAACCCTTCCAATTTGGACCCTCACAACAAGCAGCTCCTGCACCTCGTCCCGTAGCCCAGTCGATACCCGTGCAACAGCCCCGTTATCAACAGCCTCAGCTGCAAAGTCGTAGTAGTGGTGGAGGTGGTAGCAGTTTATTGGATCAATTGGCTCGTGATTACGCCTTACCCGAGGGTACATCCCAGCCATTACACGACATTTCTTTCGGTTATTACTAGAGTGTGTGAACTCGTTAATGTAGCTAGAGAGTGTAGCCGAAGAAAGTCATGTGACGAATTTATGTTGTATTTACAGTTATAGAGTTTTTTTTTTTTTTTTTGTAAGTTCGTTGTTGAGATAAATAAATTTCAGTTTCTTTTTTTGTTTTTCTACTGTGAGATTTTAAATGTTTTTGAAATTGATTGTTTGTATTTCAATAAAATTTTAAAACTAAATTTGCCATTTCTTTTGGTAAGAATTATAGAGTAAACTTGTGTATTGTTTTTCATTTTTAGTAAGTTGTTATGGAAAATATTTATTGATTTATAATTTATCTCCAAATTTAAAAACATGACTCCAGGGAAAAATCTTTAATGAGTATCTGTAAGTTATATCAGTCACAAATTTATGTATTAAAAAATTGAATTTTAGAATAACAAGAAGAAAATGTTTTCATAAATACAGGCAAATCCCGAAATAACGAATCTCGCTTTAACGAAAATCCGAACCACATTTTCAACATTAACTACCTTATATAACGAACTTATCAACAATTTTGTACTCGATTTAACGAATGTTGAGAAAAATAAAACAACATCAAACGAACGATTAAATTAATCTATCAAGAATGGCTGAAATAATCATCGATCTCTAAAGAATTATGTGTATTCCCTTATGGAAAAGGAGTTTAATTGTTGATTACTCGACCAGAGGTAAAAACACATTTCAGTTAATAGAATTGCTTTAATATCTAGAGCCATAGAAATACAAAAATGCTTTATAATGGCGAATTTCATGCAAGTGATATCTGTATTAAAAAAAAGTCGGTGTAAGACTTCTTAAAGAATCAGCGTATAATTATAGTTGAGCAAAATCTAACTCTTGATGTTATTCTCAATGCGAATAAAACCAATATCTATTGCAAAATGATAAAAGATAAAATGTTTATTCACGCTAGAGAAACCAGTGCTCCAGGATGGGATTGACTAACAATTTTGGTTTATGCTAATGAATGTGGAACAAAGAAGATGAAATATTTACTTCTTTGAAAGACAAAGAAAATAATGGATATTTTTAATGGTAGAATCATTTTTAAAACCGATATCCTTTTCAGTGAAGGCTCTATTAATTCTTGTTACTGTCAAGTAATGGAAGAACAATTAATAAAAACTACAAAATATGGAATACATTAGGATGACATGCATGTCTCCTAATGTCGCACTGCTTAAAACTTATTAAAAAAATAAATCTCGATATATCGAATTTTTCGATTTAACGAATGGACCTGACATAATATCGTTCGTTATACCGGGATTTGTCTGTACTTATTTGACTTGAAACTTCTGTAGACATAAATTTCTTTTCCGATCACACTGTTTGCCAAAAAACTTTTAAAACCATTGCCTACTTTACAGCATCCCACAAAAAAAAAAACAAATCAATTATTTAAAGTGTAAAAAAATATTTGCTTTAATACATTTTGTTTATAACTAAAAAAAATACTAATCAATAATACACATACATACAAAGAAGAATTATTAAAATAAAAAAATACAATAGACTATAAAATCTTTCAAGGTAAAAAAGCAGTAGACAAGAAATATTAAAATAAATACTTAAAGATAACGGACTGGAAAATGTAATAATGGAATAATAAGAACACAAATGACAAAATAAAAATAAAAGAATAAACACACCAGCTTACAAAATAATAGAAAGTAATTTGGATTGGAATAAAATAACGTACATGATTTTATCTGTCAATAGATCGTTGCATACTTGTAGGCTTAAATTTAAATTTGAAGGTGATGTTTTTTAATCAGTATCGCATCCACAAACCCAAAGTTTACAGAAGTTATCGTAATTTTTATCGAAAATGTTGACTCAATTTATAAATTCCTAGTAGGAAAGTTAGAGAGTAGTAAGTAGTAAAAGTAGAGAATAAAAAAGATTTCTTCATAAAGTTAAAGTTGAGGAATTTATTCGTTTATTTTACTGATAATAGTAACCTGGAAGAAAAAGGAAAATAAAATGAAATTTATTGTTAATAAAATATTTGTACATTTATTGTTAATAGATTTTATTTTAAGAAATTGTATTTCTAAAAGCTAAGCAAAGGAAGACATGTGATACTTACAGCTGAGAGATAGTTATAAGAAATTTTAAAAAATAATTTATTTTTCAGTTTAACACAGGATATTAAATTAACAAACGTGAGTGATTTTTGCATTTGAAAATTTTGCTTTAAAATCTATTATATAAATACATTAAACTTATTTTACTGAAATAGATAAATAATTTAATTTCAATATTAGAAAAAATGGTATCATTAATGTAAAGTAACCACATTAAATAATACATACACATTTATTTTTTTCTTTAAATGCTTATTTTTTATAAAAGTTTGGTAAAAACTAATGGAAGATATATCCTCTAGTTTATTATTCAACTATCTTTTAAAAAGCAAATTTAATTATGTCAAAAAGTAAATTTTTGCTTTGAGAAAATTGTTCGCTTCAAATTTTTATGCTAATTGTATATATTTATATTACCTGTGATATATGTAATTAAGCTTTCAAGAATTATGTAATAAATTCTTAAAAGTACTCCATTTAGACACTATGTAACATCTCACCGATCTAGCAAATTCGTTTTTAATTATTTTATAGTTTTTGTTTAACAAATTGATTGATTGATGAATTGTCAATTTGGTTCTAGAACCCCCAAAGTTCGTTTACAATAATTGATAAAAATTTCCTCCAATTTAAGTTTTCGTATTTGAATAGTTTTTATTTATAGAAATATTCCAAACAACAATTCTCTATAGAAATTCTGTTATACACAGCATTTTCAGTAGAAATTACTGTTTATATACAATTAGCTATAGAAAATTTACCTAAACGCAGTTTTATTTCGGCTTTATTAACTGATGTTTAGGTTTAATGCAAGTTACGATCATTATTATAAATAGTAAATTATTACTCATCACTAAATTGCAATGTTATCGACTTTTTTATACTGTACAAATTTAAAGTCTGCTTCAAGGCGCAGTTTTCCAAAAATTTTGCTTCACAGCTAAGATATTGAAAACAAGTTGCCAGACGTTTTAATTTTTTTGTAGATTTTATTGCCACATAAATTTGTTCCATCCCGCGAATATTTTAATACAAAATTAAGCAAAAAACCAGTAATACATTTCAAATAATCGTTCAGAATTACATAATGTATATATTAAAGGATTCAAGAGCTCCTACTAAGTTAAATCTGGAGAAAATGCGTAATTCGTTTCGAAATTTTTCTAAATCAGAATTTATGTAAACAAATTTAAACCAATATTATTATTAAAAGTATTAATATGAAGATGCTTCTAAATAATTCTTTTAATAACATTAAATGTTAATTTGCCTGTTTTTAATAAATATTATTCTGTTTTTCTTACTCAGAGAAAATATTTATTAGGTGTGATAACTGAATTTATCGCTATCCAAATGATTCAGTCTAATTGGCCGAATTATTCTGTTGTGACTGTGACAAAAATTAGGTTATTTAAATCGTAACCTCTGTGTCAACTGACTTTCTTTTGCTAGTATCGACCAAATCTATGGATATAATAGAATCATTCGATTGGCAACAAATCTGACTATCTTATAAAGAAATTCCAGAAATTTCCCGACAACATTTTCTCGGAAATTTCTAAAAAAATATTTGTATAATTTTTCCCGATTGGGATCCCTAGTAGGCAGTGATGAACGATTTATGAAATCTTTAAATAGCTTACTGTGGGTTAACCTATACTTTAGGCCAGGCACGGATCCAAAGGGGGTGAAATAGGAATTTCCCCCCACCATCAAAAAATATGACGGTATATTGATTTTGTAATTCCGTTTGTAACACATCAAAATATTTGTCACAGACCCTCATTAGTATACATATATTCTGGGTCTTCATACGATTCTAAAATGATCTAGTTATGTCCGTCGGTCTGTCTGGCTGTTGAAAATACGATAGGGCGCAAACGAATTAATACACTCTGTTGATTAGATTTGTTTGGTGTTGAATAATCCATAATTTCACCTAGAACCCATACAAATGTCCTGCCGGAATGCTGGTTGAGCAGTCATAAATATGTTGATTATGCGGCAATTTGTCCTGGATTGTCCACATTTGTCTCCCTCAGAAATTGGTAGAAAGATTCGAATTGAGGATTGGTCCATAATAACCCCAATATCAGAAAGATATTTTATTGTCACGTACTGATACAAAATTCGGCACAGCCGAATATAACAATCTTAGTTGTTTTAATTTTAATTGTTTTAAGCAGCGTTGACAATTAAGCGCTAAAGTTATCGGTTTTTAATATCCCCAGAGTCACTTTTTTGTCAGTAAGCGTTTTATTGGAAACTTTACTTGCGTTTCAATTTCAATATTTTTGGTTTTTAAGAAATTAGAGTTGGACATAATTGTTCCGTATACTGTTTGTTAATTTTAGCTCAGAACAAATAAATGAACAATTTTGGTATTTTTGTTCACTTGTTCATTTTTATTCTGCGGTGTTTGACTGAACTAAGTGATTGAACGATTTATAGTAATGTGTCCACTAGCAAGTCACTTGCGGAAGAACTTCTGGAAGTATTTCCGAGAAATTCCTAAGAATGTTTAATGATGATTTGAATACATTTTATCTTTAATTCAAAGAAGTATTCAAAAGCTGCACATAGAAAACAGATTCGTGATAACAACCGAATTTGTTGCCAATCGAATGATTTTACCGAATTTTACAGTTTTGGCTACAAAATTTTAGAAGGGGTAACAAAAGTTTGGTTGCTTCAACCGAAATTCATCTTTATCAACTGACTTTCTGTTGATAGAACCGAAAAATTCTATGTGTGCAACCGAGTCATTCAATTGGCAACAAATTCGGTTGCTACTATGAATCTGCTTTCTCTGTGTGGATACTAAAATGAGATTAGCTATACCTCCCACAGACCGGCTTTTAGTTACTCTTCGTATTGTTTTTTCACTACTCCAAACGAATTTATTTTTGTTTATTTTTATTAATTTGAAAAAGAACTAAATAAAGAAAAGAACTACCACAAACCCGACTTATTCTGCAAGTCTTCAAAATACATGCAGTTCACAGCAAGTCGATCAAGTTTTTCAGCAATCTACTAATACGTGTTTCCACATAATTGCTGCAAGTAACTTCTGCAAGCCTTGACTTCTGGAAGTCGACTTCTAATACGAGTTTACACGACAAAAGCTTCTGGAACTCACTTCTGGAAGTAACTTTCGCAAGAAAACTTGGTAGTGGACACACGGCTTAATAAAACTCGAACAACTTAAATGCCATTTAAAAAGATTTTCAAAATATAAGTTCAGTACATCTTACTGTAGATAAAAAGAACAATAAAGACTAAACAACTTCACATTGTTCACTTGACTGTATTGATCAATTGAACCTATTCGCCCATGAACCCAACTCTATAAGAAATATTAAGGCAAGTTGTTTGACACCAGAACTGCTGAAGAACTGGACTCATTTAAGATTATTTTTCTTCAATAATTCTGAATGCTGATATGTAATTTCATGTTTAGTCAAGCTTGTCAAGGTTGTGACTACACCATTTGCAATTGTATTGCAGAAATTTCTAATAGTGTTTCTGAATATTGAAAATATTTTGTTAAGTTTCCATTTGTATTTAAAAATACTGTTACGAATTTGCAATAGCGATTTGAATTTAACGGTCTGTAACGACTGCCTGCAGCAATCATCATGTTTATAAATACGTCCATCAGTAGAAGCTTATACATATCAATAATGTTGATAGCATGCGGTTATTAGCATTGTTTGTAAGTATGGCAACACTAAATGTTTAAACTGCTAACATTGACATCGAAAGCTCTAGAATTCCAACATATTAGTTTGTCCGTTAAGAGCATTGTAGAAGATTCCGAAAGATGGCGTGTGTATAAATAGTGGCAGAGGTTGCAGTCGTGAGTGAGTTGATCATAGGCACATTATAAACGTGTATGTGTGTATTAAAAATGCATAGTCACTATTTGAACTGTTGTTGTACATTTTAAATAAATAAAGAGTTGTTACAATTTTAAACTACTAAAACTGCTTTTATTTGCAACCAAAAGTATCCGATTTATTTAAAGGAAATAAACCAACGTTTTAAAAAGGTTAAAACGTAACAATATATTAATTGTATTTTAGAATTTTTCACTTGAATTTCAGAAAGTTTTTAAATATAAATTTGTGACCAATTATGTCCGAGGTTATTGAAAAAAATATACTATTAAAAAATGTCTAATTACATTTCAGAAATTTCCAAATATTTCTGTTATTACAAAGAGCCCATTTGAAAACAATTTTTAGCGCATCACTGAATTTAAGAAACACTTGATACATGTCCTCTTTTTTAATCATAGTTCAAATATGGATTTTCATTTCATGCCTCTTAAAAAAAATGAATTTCGATTTTGGCATATATTGACACTTTGTAAAATTTTTGATATTTTTAAGTAAACAGGAGATATTCAAAATCATAAAGAAAATATACGTAGAGCGGAAACTAGAAAAAAACTCCAGGAACGAAATTACTGAAAAAAGTTACACATACGAGTATTGTTTTGGTTTTCACATAGTTTTTTTTTCCAAAAACATTCTCAACACTTAGGTTTTTGACAACTAAGTTAGGTCTTTGTCAGGAGAGTTTCCGCTCTATGTTCAAAATCATGTTTTATGAAATCCGAATAGCCATAAACTCCCATGAATATATTTTTGATTTACAAAAATTGTTTACAATTGCAAACAGCTTATTACGGAGAAGAAAGAAATAAAATAATAAAAATAAAACTTAAAATACTCTTATTGCCAAATAAACAAATATGTGTATTTAAAAAACTAACAATAAATAAATTAAACAAAAATAAATATTTTAAGACTACAAAAATGACCATGAATAAATAACATTTGTAAAATATGTATGTATGTTATAAACAAAAAATGCATAGGAATACTCTAAATGACTTAGACTAGAGACTAAATTTTAATTAAAAAATTTGTATGCTTCCAATAAGTTAATAGTTTATTTTTGTTCATCTTTCAATCGTTTGAAATTTCAAAATTCACCCATCATAGGATTGTACATTAGTGACTCATGATTTTCAAATGGTTGACCAGTTAAAACCGTTATTTTACGCTGGGGACGTGCTGGACGTGCCACATCCATAGCATTACGTTTTACTTTGTAAGGGCCATTATAGGCCGGTCTATTGTATTGACTGTGATATTCGTATTTAGCCGGTGTTGGTTGGTAGTAAATATATTTAGTTTTTTGTACAGCAGGCGGTAAATACTGGGCAGGTCCATTATGAGCCGGAATTTTATGGACATTCTTTTCCACGGCATATGAAACTTGTGTTTTGGCTGGTTGTTGCTTTTGAGCCACTTCCAGAGCCGCTATAATGGGTGTTATATCTTTAAGAGAATCTTTGTTAGATCCAGCCGAGGCATGA
Source organism: Calliphora vomitoria (assembly GCA_942486065.2). Lineage (NCBI taxonomy): Eukaryota > Metazoa > Arthropoda > Insecta > Diptera > Calliphoridae > Calliphora > Calliphora vomitoria. The sequence goes on from OW818029.2 coordinate 44,181,212, forward strand.
TAATTGTTATATTTGTAGCTATTGGGATTTTCATCCTTGTATGCGGGTTTATAGTCATAACCCTCGTTGGGATGTTTTTCTATATAAACTTCTTCCGGTGTTTGTTTTTGCTTTTGCATTTGATGGTACAAATCGTAAGAGTTTTTGCCGCCATAAGCTGCCGTTATTTGTTCGGTGTGTGAGAGAGATTCTAAAGGTCCCAGATCATTTGGCAAACCATAGGAATTTAAATCTACACTTTCACCAGTACCGGTGCCATAACCAGTACTACCACTATAAACGCCCGAGTTCGAGGTATCTAGAGTAACAGTTTTGGAAGCTGTGTATTCGGTTTTACCATTGGGCAACATATTCAGAATTTCTTGCAGTTGTATGGCAGCCTTGCGTGCTTCTTCGTCTGACAGTTTATTATGACGTCCATAAATATTAAACTCCTGGCCTGTAGAAGCTGTTGCGTCGAATTTTTTTTGGTATTTGAGGTGTAAGTAAAACATCATTTTAGGTTGTAAATTGTTGTGGAAAAAAGTGTTTTAGTGTTTTTTTGTTGTTGTTGTTGTTGTAATGGTAGAGAGTAGTTGATGTTGTTGCAACATAGAAAAGTTTGAAAAAAGAGAAAATCTCATACGGTATCATTTTATAAATCGATTTCAATAATGATTTAGTTTGTTTTATTATTTAGCATTCTTTTGGGTTATCACTGTTAAGTTATCAGTAGGTATGAGGGATATGTACATGTATGTGTTTGTGTGTGTGTGTGTGTAAAATATATATATGTGTATGTGTATGTATTAGTGTAAGCTTATAGATGTGTATGTTATTTACTTGTTATTTACTTACATTATTTCAATTTGTTTGTATATTACATGAAAATTGTTGTTCTTTTGGTTCTGTTTTCTAAACTATTAAAACTGTTTAAAAAAATATTTACAGAAAGAGTCTTATTAACTAGAATTATAATTACAAGACTTAATCAATATCCTTCTTAGTAATATTAAGTTATCATTTTCTTTTCCTGTTCTGGCTGTTCTATAAAAATTTAAATAACGCATTTATCCTTAAAAGTATGCTATATATTACATTATTATTAAATACTGAGAATACTCTTATTTGTAGTAACTGTTTTAATGATAAAAGAACTATTTAAAGAGAATTTATTTATAAATGTCTGAGCACTATAAATATTTAATTTGTATAATAATGTTATGGCAAGCCAAATGTAAGAAAATTCAAATAAAATTTCAATTCTTACAGAGTAGCACTAATGTTATCTTTATTCTTACATTAAAATTTGCATTTGTAATTAAGTATGTATTATTTCTCAAAAACAAAATTTGCAGCTACAGTGTCTTGCAAAACACATTGGAAAAAAATTGCTTCTATACTATTTCTAAAGGAAACCTAATTTGTTTGCTTTTTAAAACAAAACATACATATATGATACGAAAAGTTCCAATTCTGATTTAAATAATTGATAAATATATTGGTACTTATAAAGTAAGATAATGAATAACACAATAAATAGCATGTAATAAGCAAGCTACAAAACATATTAATTGGTCAAATCAGTCAAACTGATTCGCTGCGCAAAATCTCTACACGAGCAGCGCCTCCGTGCCAAAGTTCTTACTGCTCCCGGGGCAGTAAAAGCTTTTCGTCATTCGTTTATAGAATTAAAGATAATGCTAGTTCATCAATTCCTACTCTTTTAAAGGATGGCCAATCATTCACTGACCCGGTTGATAAAGCTAACCTTTTGGCTGAATTATTTGCAAATAATTCGAACTTATCGGAAAGCAATCAACCACTACCTGGGCTCGAAAGAGTATCAATTACTATGCCGAATATATTCTTTCGCGCTCGCGCAGTTAAAAGGGTTTTAGCGGATCTCAACATAAAAAGTCTCCTGGGCCTGATGGTATACCAGTACTGTTCTTGAAACAGTGTTCTTCGACGCTAGCTCGTCCATTAGCTAACCTTTTCAGCACTTTATACCGTGCCGGCAAATTTCCGGTATGTTGGAAGGTTGCTAATGTAACGCCAATTCCTAAAAAGGGAGAGGCTAACAACCCTGATAATTATCGCCCAATAGCAATCTGTTCTGTACTTTCCAAAGTTATGGAGAGTATGGTTAACTATCATCTTGTGAAATATTTAGAGTCCAACAATTTACTCAGCGACCGGCAGTATGGCTTTCGTAGAGGACGCTCTACGGGAGACTTGCTAGCCTTCCTATCGGAAAAATGGTGTCGTTCCATACACCATTTTGGCGAAAGTAAAGTGGTGGTCTAAAGCGTTTTATAGAATATGGCATGGTGCGCTTTTAGCAAAACTTATTGCTTTTGGTGTCGATAATAACTTCTTTCGATTTATATCGAGCTTTCTCAGAGATCGCACTATACGAGTTGTTATAGATGGAATTTCATCAAACGAGTTCAAGATCAATTCAGGGGTATCGCAAGGCTCCGTCCTTTCTCCTACTCTATTTCTTATCTTTATAAACGATCTTCTACGTCAAACTTCCAACCCTATCTACTCTTTTGCAGATGACAGCAACATTTGCCATTCATATGCATTCAATTATAGACCAAGCCTGTCGGAGATTGGGGCAATGAGGCAAAACATGAATGATACGCTTAACCAAGATCTTGTGACAATCTCTGAATGAGGTTGTGCGAATAGAGTCGATTTCAATGCACGCAAGACTCAGTGTTGTATGTTAACACACAAACGCACAACAGATCATGTTGCTTCATCTGTTTTTATGGGTGGTGTAAATATTAAGGAATCAGAAGCAATTGATGTTCTAGGCATGAGTATTCAGTGCGATGTCCGCTGGACAAAACACATTTTTCGAGTGTCGAAAGAAGCATTCAAGTGCCTTGGTTTTCTAAAACGGTGTAAGACATACTTCACTCCATCTGATCTCCTTACTATTTACACCACTTATATCCGACCGAAAATGGAATACAACTCTCATGTGTGGGCCGGTGCTTCAAAGTCTATTTTGGAGTTACTCGACCGCATACAGGAGAGGGCGAAGGTGCTTATCGGTGACAGTGGGGTATCCAGCTCTATTGACTCACTGGAACATCGTCGCAATGTGGGTTGTGTTTCACTGTTCTACCGATACTACAATGGTATGTGTTCTGCTGAAATTAGGGAACGCAATGCTTAGCATGAGTAGGGGTCATCCCCTTAGTGCTGGTCCAAGAAAAAAAAATAAAAAATGAGCAAAAACATTTTTCTTTTAAACTTTATTTTCGCGAGTGATTTTCATTGAATTTGTTGAATTTTATTTGCATACCAAAATTTTTAAGAGTTTTATGCTCGTTAAAGTAATTTTAGGAAATGGACCTTATATAGGAGCTATGACTAATAATGGACCGATCGTCACAAAATTTGATAGCGTGATTTATTTCTATATGCCACTTATTTCAGTTGAATTTTTTCTGGATACTAATATTTTTATATGTTTAATGCTCGTTAAAGTAATTTTCGTAAATATGCCTTATATGGGAGCTGTGGTCAATTACGTATCGATCTGCACAACATTTTTTTGTTGTGCTTTATTTGTATATTAAACTTATTTGAGGAAAAACTGTGTGGATATCAGTTAATCATTTATGATAAGTAGTTAATGTCCTAATTTTTACCAGTTTCAATAGGCTTCGTCCTGGTGCCAAGATTAAAAAGTATCTTCAAAATTGCGACCTGTACTTTGTTTGCATGGACGAACGGACATCGCACAGTGGTATAGAAATAAAAAAAGGTAATAAATTTGTAACTTCTAAACTCTTAGCCTGATTTAAATGACACGCGCAAAGAGGAAGCATTTTCAAGTTTAAGTTTTGAATTTGTACCGCATGGGCTCACCAGGAGTGCGTCCAGGGGACCCCAAAGTAGGACACCTCGAGTATGTTCAATTTTTAAAACGATCCATATATAGATTTTCCTCAACTATGGTGGTATAAAAACCGCACAACACAACGCAACACATTATAAAGTTCATATATGTTTGAAACTACACACTGCTTATAGTCATACTGCATTTTTAGTTTTTCATCTCGTGATCTGTTTCTTTTTTTGCTTTAAAAGGACTTTAAATTTTTAAAGGAAGTGAAATTTGAATCTTGACATCTCTATAGAAAAATGTTTTAAAATTAAAAAAAAAACTGTCAGAACTGTCTTTCAAAACGTCAATCCTTTAATCTCCTTTAAAGTTTCCATTCCATTTGTATTCAAACGGCTTATGTTAATATGCCTTATGAATGTGAAGTTTCACATTCTAAAATTTCATATTTTTAGCTGTGTTAGAGTAATGGAAATAACAATTTGTAGTTATCTAATAGAGATAAAATATACTTATTTATTTACTGGGAGTATTTTTATAGTTTTATAAAAACTAAAAAGAGATAGATGTAATATATGGATACATTATAAGTAATGGGAAAACTTCAAGGATATTATAGGATTTGAACATCATTTGAACTTAAAATATTAAAACATAATATTAATATTCTGAAAATCAAAAACACCCTTTTTCATTTGAATGGGTATCAAGAACATATTGTTACGATTTTGCAATAGCGATTTGAATTTAACGGTCTGTAACGACTGCCTGCAGCATTCATCATGTTTATTAACACGTCCATCAGTAGAAGCTTCTACTTATCAACAATGATGATGGCATGCGTTTGCTGGCATTGTTTGTAAGTATGGCAACACTAAATGTTTGAGCTGCTAACATTAACATCGAAAGCTCTAGAATTCGAATGTACTAGTTTGTTCGTTAAGATCATTGTAGAAGATTCACGATAGATGGCGCGTGTATAAATAGTGGCAGAGGCTGCAGTCGTTGGCGCTCTTAGAGTTAACATCAACTGTCTTGTACGTGTATACTTGAACATTATAGAGTGTGTGTGTGTATTTCTGCGAATTGATAGACGTGTATAGAGAGACACTGAGTGAATATTTGAACTGTTGTTGGTGTACATTTAAATAAATAAAGAGTTGTTACAAATTTTAAACTACTAAAACTGCTTTTATTTGCAATCAAAAGTATCCGGTTTATTTAAAAGAAATAAACCCACGTTTTTAAAAGGTAAAAACGTAACAATATTGAACAAATATTAAAGTGCATAGAGCTGCATCAATATTGTTCAAATATTTCACGAAGCAAGCATTACCAATATCTTAAGCAGTTGTTTACTTGATTATACATATATTTTATAAGAGAAAAAAGCAAACAATATATTTATTTGTTTAAAGGAGAATGAACATTTTATGGTGATCACGTTTATTTCGTCAAATATTTGAGAAATGTGAACGCATCTTAATTTTCAGTTTTTTTTTTTTTTTTTTTTTTTTTTTAAATTCGGTTTGAATAATTTTTTTAAAATTAGCATAATAAAAATTAAGTGTTGAAATGCAAATTTGAGAAATATTCATCTGAGACCCAACAAAGTATATGTATATATTATTAATGCTTATGAAATTCAAAGTCGATTGAGATATATTATGCTTGTTATGGACCGATTCTTATAGGCCCCTTATAAATTTCTTCCGGGAATATGGCTTTATAGAACATAAATATCTATAGAATACAAGTAGCCATGCAAAATTGAGCAAAAATTAGTTTCGAGCTAAAGGAATGAGTTCCAAAACATCAAAATACTTTGCAGTAATATCTTTATGAAACACTTAGTTTTAATTGTAAAATAAACTTTGCGTAGTGTCTGTTTTTATCTTTTCATAAGGTTTGCGACATGAAACATTGTCAAAGTACACGGTTTCGTTAAGAAACGCACGGTTTTTTTTATTTTTTTTAGTTGCTTTGCAGACATATGTATTGGAATTCACCCATTATTATTGGATTGGTCATATTTGACCATTTTCATGTATAAAAATCGACCAATAATTGGTCACAGCACCCATATAAAGACCTCTTCCTAAAAACGCATTGACCTCTATAAATATTTGAAATATATTTATATTGAACTAAAATTGTATACAGATCAATAATTTGTATCTAAAAAGCATATTACTGGATTTTAAATATCTTATAAATATCTATATTAGGTTGAAATTCAATATAAATAATACTCGTTTTTATAAAAATTGCTATATCGAATCTTATGAAGATCGGGTTATAATTGGTCATAGCTTGCATATGAGAATCACTACAACCTTCATAAATACCTAAAAAACACAGATCACATATTTTTTTTTTTTATCCAGTAATCATTTTAGTGGGTTTTGTGAATATCGGTTCATATTTGACCACAGCCTCCATATTAGGTCCACAGTAAAGCTCGCTTTAAATTTGCTCGAGAACTCTAGAACTGGACAGTTGCACAATGGAATACCGTTTTATTTTCCAATGAATCTAAATTTAAATTTGTGGATTCTAAAGAAATAAGGAGAGTTCGACGACCTGTCAAATACTGTACTGGAACAGTTAAGCATATCTGATGAAAGTTTAGGACCTTCATACAAAATTTAAGGTTTATGGCCAAACAAGTGTATGCAAATATGCCCCTAAACATACATCCAAATTGTTGAAGGAGTTTTTAGAAGACGAAGGTGTTAATATCATGATATATTTATAATAAAAATTGATTTTATCATTCTGTTTGTAAGACATCGAAATATTCATCGTAGACCCACAAAAGTGTATATATTCTGAATCAGGCGTGGATCCAGATGAAATAGGAATTCCCCCCCCCCCCAAAACCGAAAAGTTTTCATATAAAAAAAGAGTTCGAGCTCAGTGCTCAGGACTATTTTGTACGAAAAGTTAAAGCCAATGCAGGTTCAAAAACATACAAGGCTCAAAAATTTCCTGAACGCTGCTAAAAATTTAGTGGCCAAAAACAGAGCACGGAAATTGAAGTAAAATTTTAATGGATGACGAAGCGTATGTTCTGGCAGATTTTTCGCAGCTTCCGGGTCAAAATTTTGATGTTGCTTAGGACCCAAAAGCAGACAAAATTTCCCAAAAAGTTCTTAGTATGGCAAGCAATATGCAGTTGTGGAAAAAAGCCAAACATTTGTTACAAAGGGCAAAATACCGAAATTTACATCAAGTAATGTTAACAAAAAAGAATGTTTCCATTCATGAGACTTTTTAGTGTATCCACTTATTTTTGGCCTGATTTGGCACCCCGTCACTATGGTAAGAAAGGTCTTGAATGGTAAAAAAATAATAATGTGGTATTTGTACCAAGAGAGACAAATTCTTCAAATTGCCTGGAGCTAAGTCCAGTGGATAGATATTGGGCTCTTGTTAAAAGAGAATTGAAGAGCACAAAAAAGGTGTCCAAAAGTGTGGTAGATTTTAAACGGAGATGGACAACTTGTTCGAACAAAGTGACAGAAATCACTATAAAAACCATAACGGAAGGGTTTTCGAAAAAGTTTCAAAATTTCATCACTAGTGATTAGAACTATAAAACAATTTTTTTTTTGTAAATTTTAATAATAATTTCAATAAATTTCAAATAAAAAATAAAAATTGTATGTTTAGTGATTTCATTTTTATTAATGTATGTTAACAATTTTTCGATCTCAGTCCTTACTCAAAAATTTTACTGTAAAATATGACGGGAATCCGGCAACATTTGTCCCTAGTCCTAATACATGGTTCCCCTTAGAAAATTACTTGAACATTCATAATTGTCTTATACTAAATAATACCGTGATGAAATGCGACATAAGCAAGTCTTATATGAACGTGAATACGTCTACCAACTTTTGGGAGGATCGTTCCATATTTTACCCTATTACCAATATAATCCCTATATGAGAAAACAATTTCATTGTCACATATTGATGGTGGGTATACATGAATTTAACATTCTTACTTGTTGAGAATTGCTATTATGCAACAAAATAGTAGTATGTGGTATATAATACAATTGGGGATTCACACGGTCTGCTATTAGGTCATATTGTCATTATATTTTAATATATTATGATAGTTTAAACACATTTTTGTTGTGTTTCAAACAAAAAAGTTTTAAACTAATAAGACTTTTTGAACTATGTTTATTGGTTTGTCATAAAATAACACTTTTTTTGTTTGAAACTATCATAACATATTAGGACATTATGACAATATGACCGTGTGAATCCCCCAAATATGTGATGTCGTATAATTTTTTTTTATCGTTTTCTTTTTTAATTTTTGTTAGATTTTTTGTGGTTCTAAAATCTTTATATTCTTTGGAGTTGGACAAATATTATAACTCGAATTTTGTATAATATGTTTTGACCGAAACAGTATGTACATATGTGCATAATAATATACATATTAACAATATAATTTAAACATTAACCTCTTTAAATATTATGAAACTATTGTTTAAAAATCTCTAACTACTGTACTATATAAAAAATTTACATACAAAAAAACATACGTATACCGTATGTATTTAATTATTTGCAAATTGTTTAACAGGAAATATTTTAATAAATTCGATACATGACTAAGTAAATACTTTAAAATAATACTAAATCGAAACAATTTCATAATATTTAACAAATACCTAATAACTACGAAACATTGTAGCAGAAATTCAATAACAAACATCAAGCACCAGTAGACCAAACAAACTTACCAAACATGGCTAATAAAATCTATAAATATTACGAAAATAATAAAAACATAATAAACAGAAACGTTTAAACCGCATTTTTAAATCAAATACTTACTACATACATATATCTATAAGTATCTACTATTGTATCTGTTGCGATCATGTCTGACACAAAACACGCAATCACAACTATATACGTAAATGGTTGCTTGCACAAACCCATACACATCTTTATGTTAACTACGTCACTACAATTCAGTTAGTAAGTGAGTGAGTGAGTGAGTGACAGTAAATACAGTAAGAAAAGCAACAGACTATACTACCAGCAGTAGCCAAAATATGCTTTCACTTTCATAGACTTCACATGCACATAAATACATATGTATGTACATCGATGGTCTGCCTGTGTTGGCCCGCCACAACTCATGCAAAATATCCAATCGGAAGTTTACTGTGTGATTTTGCAATTACCGGTGGATTAAAGCGGTAAAAACAAAACAAAAGAAAAAAAGTGGCAAAAAAACAATCAAACGATATGAACAGATCCGCAAAGAGTTGAGACATTTTTGTAAAAGATTTGAACTGAGTAAGAAGTCTTTCGGAATTTTTGTTTTAAAATCAATGCCATATATTTGCTGTTAAGTTCTGGATACAGCGATCAGAAGTTAAATTCTAAATTTCCGGATATCTTCTATTCTCAGGAAATAATAAAATAATCTGTTTAATACTATATAAGCCAAAAACCACTCAATTATCAATTATTTCGAATAAGCAGTTTAACTATTAGTTAATACATAACCAGGCATCGTGTTACTGGGGGTTAGAAGTGGTTGGGAAGTTTTGCCTCAACCGCCTTATAGTCCAGAATACTATTTGTTTCGATCGATGCAGAACGAACTTTCTGGAATACGCTTCACTTCAGAAAAGAGCAGCCGAAATTGGCTTGATTCGTTCTTGGCCTCAAAAGATAATCAGTTATTTTTGCTCGGAATCCATATGTTACCAGCGAGATGGGAAAAGGTCATAGCTAAGTGCTACAATTGCTCCTTCGTATTTTAAATACTGATTCAATATCTTTCCTAAATGATTTTCTTATGAAATAGGGAAAGTTAATTAAATTAATTAATTTACAGATATTATTCAATTACTAATCTTATTAACTAATTCACCATCGCAAAACCGAATAAACTTGTTAAAAAGAATCGAATAAAAATAAAGAATACATACAAAAATTGTATCAGATTTCATATTATTTCATATATAATCAAAGATTTTATTAAAAACTTTTAATATCACACCGAACTTTGGGCAATTATTCGGAAAACCGATTGAATTTTTATTCGATTATTCGAAAAAATTTTAAAATTTTCTGAATTTAAAAAAAATTATATAAGTTGAAATATGAAAGTTTTTTACAAAATCTAAACGAATAATCGGTAAACCGAATAACTTGTAGAAAAAAATTCGAATAAATATACATTGTCCAGAATTTGATATTCTTCCAATTCGTATAGATATTGTTAGACATTGTTTATATATAGCAGAATTTTGTTAAATTATTCTTAAAATCGATTGAATTGTTATTCTATTATTCGAAAAAATGTTAATGTTTTCTGAATTTCCAAAAAAATAATAATATAAGATGAAGTGTGAATTTTTTTTTTTAAATTTCAACGAATAATCGTTAAACCTAATAACCGAATAACTTTTAGAAAAATATTCGAATAAAAATATAAAATGCATGCACAAATTGTTTAGAATTTAATTTTTTTTTTTTAATTCTTACAGATTTTGTTAACTTAATTCAATTATTCGGAAAACCGATTGAATGTTTATTCGATTAATCGAACAAATTATAATATTTATGGAATTCGAAAAGAATATTAGTTAAAATATGGGAGGTTTAGTTCCTCTACTACTTCCAGTACTCATTCATATAGCCAGTGCTGTTAAATTATTCTGTATTGTCACCTTCAGAAGAAGTTCTATGGAAGCGTGACCAGTTACCCCTTTTAACGGAACGGTTTTGGCTCCAGTTCTGTAATCAATGACTTTTGTGGACAAATTTGGAACTAGTTTATAATAAAGGGACTATTTGAATTTTAACTACTCATTCCACATATGCCCCTAATTTTGTTATGGAATTTAAATAAGCCAGTACTCATATAATTATTTACAGATATTTTTCCAATACATAAGTATTTATCTTAATAACTAATAATCTTAAAACTAAAACAAATGACTTTTAAAGACGGCATTCTTTTAAAGTACTGTCTTACTGTGAAAATGTTTCAATATTTATGATAACTTTTACTGAATGTAAATGACAGTAATGTTGATGAGAAAATTTTTACAAACCTATAGATTTTGATGGATGAGAATAACGATGATGATGATTATGACGGTAATGACTACGATGTTAAGGTATTGGTAAAAGATTGTTTTATTATACAAGTTTGGAAGGTGGGTGTTTTTTTTCTTTATGAATGAATAGTTTGTTAATGGAATGCATGAATGAATTAATGGTAATAAGGAAGATTGGTGAATATATAAAAGTTAATACTTATTTACATATTATTTAATATTTATCAATTTACATACCAAGATAAAACTAATATTTACACAATCAAATGAAAATATTTAAACGACAAAATCATATCATACACTGATATTAAAAAGTATACAATATGTTCATAAATGAGTGGTAAACACAAATATTTACAATATACATAAATAAATACATTTAAATCAAATACAATGAATTCCAAACAAAGTTGGCTTAACATTGATAATATTTATGAAAATGAAAATGAAAATGAAAAAATTGCAACCAAAAAATAACAAAAAAAAAAAAAGAAGATGAATAGAAATTATGAAAATGAAATGTCTGAGCATGATTTTATACGCTTGACTAGATGATCAGTTCAGTCAGTTCCTGTGACGTCGTTATGTTTGTAATAAAGTACTCGTACGAGTGAAATTATATGTAATTTTTTAAATGATCATTATAAATTGATGCCACACCACAAAGAATGATAATGATAAACCCATTTTTCGTTCATTTATCATAACGACACCAACAAATTTTAGATAATAAACATTAGTTTTTTTGTTTTTTTATACGCACCATCTGGTCCATAGGCTGTTGGCAAATAATTGCTAGATGGCGCTTCGAATGCTACATGTCCACCACCGTAACCGGCTCCACCACCAGTATAACCACCTGAACCGGATGGTGGCAAATACTGATGTGTGGCACTGCTAAACGATGGTGGCTTTGATGGTGGACCATAGCTAGAGTGACCACTTGGAATTTCGTATGATGTTATGCCTGTAATAGAGACACATACACAATTAACAACAATTCAATTAAATTCAATTTTATTTTCTATTCAGCATCATTGTCATCGTGATCATGTTGCAATACAAGTATGTATGTAACCAAAGTATATTTATTTATATATTCATAATTCGTTGAATTGTTTTCTTGTCTTGTTTTTATACACTTAGAGAAATTGTTGCTATTAAAATGTATTACTTAAGTAGGAACAGTGGTAAGTATTTATAAAAAAATTCAATGAAATGATAATCATATATTTTAATATTGCTTTGGAATATATACAAAAAGATTTAATATTAAGTTAAATAAAATATATTTTACAAAAATTGTCCCATTAAAATGCAAGGACTTAAATTAACATTTTAAAAACTTTACAGTAAAAGAAGAGGTATATTTTAAATTAAAAGTTAAAGTTCAATGTTACTTAAAGAGCTCTAAAGAATTTACTAATTTGTTAATAATATTGTTTCAAAATGTTTTATTTATTAATGACATTTATATCATTATCACTTAACAGCCAAATATTTAACTAAATTATTAAATAGGGCATTTGATATTTTAGGATACGAAATAGTTAACAGAATAGATCGTAAGTAAGATCGCCTGGAGCGATTTTAATCAGTTTTTGGATTTTACCTTTCAAAGCCTCGCATAAACTAATTCTTAAAATAAAAGAAGACAATTTTCTTTTATTCTTTTGGCTGTAGATTTTTGGAAAAATTTTAATTGCTACCACTCAGATTTTAATTTAGTAGAAACCATTAGCATTTCACGATTAATTATCAAACTATTGCAAACCGCATTCCGAATTTTAAAAGCCTACAACTCCTAACCCATTTCAGATTCACATATGATGAACATAATTTTTAAATATTATTTAAAGTTTTGAAACAAAGAATCCTATAATTCTGTATTGGGCTGGTTAGAGAAATGAAAGTACACAACTGAAATAAATTAATCTCGAAAGATAATAGACAACGGTTATCTAGCAATTGCTATTTAAATAAGTCTCTTACATTTTGCGGTAATCATAATTTGTTTATGTTCACATTATGGTAGTAATCATATATATGATTGTAGCAATTAAGTAAATGTTTATGGCAACCATTTTTACGAGATATTACTTCACCATTTTGTATTGTTCTCGGATTATGATTATCATAAGTACTCTGAGAACAACATATTATGAACGTAAACATCATGAATATGATTGTCATAAACATATAAAGGGTTTTCCAACAAGAGGTGTTATTTTTAATAACCCGGTATTCCGGTAGCTGTCACTTTTGAAGCTTTTACTCTTTGACATTTGACAAGTAGAAACTACGTCATTATTAAAAATGTTACAATACACGCTTCAACAATGCATTGAAATTATTAAAATTCACTACAAAAATGGTGTAAAGCATTTTTGGGTCGTCGTGAAGCAGCTTGTCGGACCGTAATACAGAAATTGTTGAAAAAATTCGAGCTGTTGGGACAAGTTAGTGATATGAAAAATAAAAGCAGTGCACGTCGCTCAAGAACAACTGAGAATATTGCTGTTGTAGCCCAAAGTGTTGAAAAAAGCCCATGTTTGTCCATTCTTTGTTGTTCTTTGGAATTGGGCATTCCACAAATGTCAATACACCGTATCTTTTGGTTGGAGTTGGATGATATTGATCTGGACAACGTTTACTTTTAACAAGACTGCACTACGTGCCACACACTCTTTTATTGGAAAAGTTTCCGGACCGTGTTATCTCTCGAAGAGAAGATCACAATTGTCCACCGAGATCTTGTGACTTCTTCCTTTGGGACCACGTAAAAGATAAGGCCTACGCCAACAGTCCAGCGTCGATTCAAGACCTCAACTATAGAATTCGTGAGGCTATGGAGGATATAGGGCAGCCACTTTGCTATTTGGTTATAGAAAATTTCATGAAAGCGTGGTCGTGGTGGCCATTTGGCTGATGTTGTTTTTCATTATCAAAGGGATACTTTCCGATCACTTATCTCAAAAAATTCCACTTTTCTTTGAATACCAAAATAACACCTCTTGTTGGAAAATCGTGTACTTTTTTTTCTACAAGTCTTTTAGCAATATTATGGTCATTGTAATTATATGATGATTGCGGTAACCATAATATGTTTAAGTTAACATTTAGATATGATTGTAGTAAGTAATTAATATATATTGCTAAAATTATGTTAATGGTAACTTAATCATATTATGGTTACCGCAATCATATACATAATTACGGTGACCATAATATTGCTAAAAAAAAATCTTTTTGAGATGGTTATACATTTTTTCTGTGCGTGAATGTTCGACATTATTTTCCATTTAAAAAAAATCATTTTTTTAAACTATCAACTAGTTACTTATTATTAATAACTTTTGTCTGTTGTTGATACACATTTTACTGCACTCGAGCGCTTTTTGCGAAATCAATTAGAAAGCGATAAAATAACGTTAAAGTAATATTATAAAGCAAGAAACCTTGTATTTTACAAAAAATTTGAATTTTAGCGATAAAATTTCTGAGTACATTTGAACACGCCTAGAATATGCTATTACTTTGTAATTACCGCTATGTACCATCTACATTACTTGGAATTAGTTTAGTAATGGCTTCTTTATAATATGATTTGTGGTCTTGCCTACAAAAAAGCCAATGTGTTGTTTTAACAATATTTTGAATTGATCCTTACTTAAATGTGTTATGGATGAAAAATGTCTACCTTCAGGACTGTAAAATTTGATGTATATCGATAACTGGCTTCGCATAGTTAAGATTTCACTATTCTCTTGGACATTACGATAAGTTTTGGTGTGTCATAAATAGTAAAAATCCCAAAATACTTTAAAACTTTATGTTATGTTTAGTAACAAAATTTTATTGAGTATACTTGTTATGATTGTTCAATATTACTTATACGCCGACATGGATCATGTGAATAGTACAACTGTAAATGAGACAGAAGCATTTATTTATTAAGAATCTGGACCGATTTCATTTTGGCTTACAGTTGAATGTGTTTCTATAATAATTATAGCTATAACTAAGAAAAACTAATAGTAGATCCATATTACTCATACGCTAACATGGCTCATGCCAAAAGCTAAAGTGTGAATATTTGTGAAAAGCTGGCTTGTGTTCTTTTTATACTCATCATCAATTGATGGGTCATTTCAACTGTAATACGTTGGTCGTAGAATCACATATTCTTATAAAATATCCTTATAAAATTCTATGAAGAACTAGTTATCTCCATCGGTCTGTCTCTTTGTATGGTCAAGAAACGACTGGACCAATAAAGTGATATATTATGTTACTATAAAATATAACAAAAAATAATATTTTCCGTCCGACGTTTAATAACAATTAAAACACTAATTTTGCCACTAATAATTATTGATAATGTGTCCAAAAATGAACAAAATACGTTGAACGGGTAAAAAGTTTTGGATAAAAATAAATGCATTTTTTTCAGTGTATTTTCATCTATTGGCCAAACAATTGTTCGATTAACATAGTATTAATGCCGACAGCTTGCAAATAAGGAAATCCTTTATATTCAATAATTAACATGATCACAAAAAACTCAAGTGAACGGTAGACAAATAATAATGTGCGATTTTGAACAATAATTTAAAATTAATTGTTTAAATAAGTGAATGTAAAACTAGTTAATGACAAAATTGAGAAAAAAAAAACTTACATAATGATTAAATTTCAAGATTGGTTTCAAAATGTAAATTATGGAAAATGTATTAAGATGAATTAAGGAAAATTACGAGGAAAAAATCTAGTTATTATTCAATAGTCACTCAAAATCTGTTATAAAATGAAAGATAATTTTTCCTGTTAATTTAATTTTGTTGATCTTAATTACGAAACAAAATTATAATTGTTTACACAGAAGTCAACAAAGTGATTCTGGTAATTGCAGGATTTCTTTTTGCCACAAGAATCTATTAAATTTTTCTATTTGAATTTCTATTGACCTTAAGGAAAGGGAAATTGTTAAAGCAAAAGACAAATTGAAAAGAAAAATATTTGCAATGAATTTTAAATCAAAATCTTCACATAATTTGCAGGGAAATTCACATGAAACACAAATCAAAGCAAGATATTGTATATCTTTATGTAAATTTTGTAAATCCAATATTATTCAACCACATGCTGAGAAAAACATATGTATGCGTAATCAAATGTATGTGGTAATGTGTGGCCAGTGGTGGAAATGTTCATATTGAAAAGTACTCTTTTGGTACTTTCGAACAATTATCAGTATTTTATGTGTAAAGACTAATTTACAAATTCCAGTAGAGTCAGAATGATTTTCTGCTAACTATTTTCTATAGAAAATCATGCGTATAACAAACAGTATTTTCTATACGAAAATTTCAGTGCAACAGTGTTTAATAAAGAAAATTTTCAGTGTAACAGTATTTTATATCTTGTGCATACCAGTTTTTACTGTAAAAAATTATGTGTATAACAGTATTTGCTATTGAAAATCTTGTGTTTTACAGTATTTTATAAAGATAAGCTTCCGTATAACAATATTTTCAAAACAAAATCTTGTGTTTAACAGTATTTTCTATAGAAAATATTCTGTGTAACAGAAAATCTTCAGTGTAATAATATTTAATTAATCTTGTGTATAAATATCAGTATTTGCTATATAAAAATCATTTGTATAAAAGTATTTTCTATCCTGGGTATAACAGTACTTTTTACATAAATTCTTGCGTATAACAATATTTTGTATAGAAAATTTTGTGTAAAACAGTGTTTTTTTATAGAAATTTTTGTGTATAACAATATTTTCTATGCAAAATGTTTGTGTATTACAGTATTTTCTATACTAAATCTTGTGTTTTTGTAACAGTAGTTTATATAGAATACCTTCAGTGTAACACTATTGTACAGGGCTTTCCAACAAGAGGTGTTATTTTATTCAAAGAAAAGGAATTTTTTGAGATAAATGATCGGATGTTTATTTCATAATAAAGAGGAAGGTATGCCGTTAGTAATGAAAAACAACAACAGCCAAATGATTGATGTTGTTTTCATGAAATTTTCCATAACCAAATTGCAAAGTGGCTGCCCTATGTCCTCGATAGCCGAATTCTATATTTGAGGTCTTGAATTGACGCTGGGCTGTTGGCGTAGACCTTATCTTTCACGTGGCCCCAAAGGAAGAAGTCACAAGATGTTAAATCACAAGATCTCGGTGGCCAATTGTGATCAACTCTTCAAGAGATAACACAGTCCGGAAACTTTTCCCGTAAAAGAGCAATGGGTTTGTTGCTTTTGTGATACGTATCGCCGTCTTGTTAAAAGTAAACGTTGTCCAGATCAATATCATCCAACTCCGACCATAAGATACGGTGTAATGACGTTTGTGGAATGCCCAATTCCAAAGAATGAGGAGGATTGGACAAACCTGAATTTTCTTCAACTCTATGGGCTACAGCAGAAATATTCTCAGCTGTTCTTGAGCCACGTGCACGGATTTTATTCTTCACATCACTAACTTGTCCCAACAGCTCGAATTTTTCCACCAATTTCTGTATTGCGGTCCGACAAGATGCTTCACGACGACCCAAAAATGCTATAGTTTTGGGAACTGTGACTGCAAGATTTTCATCATTTTTTTAGTGCATTTTAATAATTACAATGCTTTGTTGAAGCATGTATCGTTTCAATTTTAATAATGGCGTAGTTTCTACTTGACAAATGTCAAAGAATAAAAGCTTCACAATACCGGGTGATTTAAAATAACACCTCTTGTCGGAAAACCCTTTACAGAAGTCTTCAGTTTAATAACATGCTATATATAAAATCTTGTGTATAACAGTATTTTCTGTAAAAATCATGTATACAACAGTATTTTATAAAGAAAGTATTCAGTATAACATCCTTTAATAAAAAACCTTTTTTGTATAGCAGTATTTCCAATAAAAAATCATATGGTTAACGGTATTTTCTATAAAATTTTAAAAATAACAGTATATTTGAATAAACAACTTGTGTATATCAGTATTTTCTATCGAAAATCTTCGGTATAACAAAATTTTCTTAGAAAATCATCAGTATAACAGTATTCTTGTTGATGATTTGTAACACATAACTACGGTAATAGGAAAATTAATTAAAATTTTGCATCTAAGTACTCTGAGTTTACTATTTTGATACTGAACAAAAATTTTCATTTTCCATCCCTGTGTGTGGCTAATTTCAATGTTAAAGTTTGTAGCAAAATTACGTGCGTCATCAACGTCATCGTGCGGAGAGTATAATATACATATGTGCAACAACAAGAGCCAATTGAAAAATTGCTTAAAATGTAACATGCAACAACTGCAACTTCAACAACATAATGTGTATTTTATTTTCTTGTAAATGCTGTCATCAATTGGAAAGTTGTCTTTGACAAAAATTGAACAACAACAAACCAGCATTTAATGTGTTTTTTTTTTTTTGTGTAGGTCAATGTACATCACTTAATATGTACTTACAGTGGCTGTCAAAATTATAGATAATTTTATGAAAAAGTGCACAAATCCTTAGGTATTTAACGAACAAAGTGTAATAGTCATTTAACCGAAGTTCAAAATCACAGTTATAAAAGCAAGTAACAGTTGGTTGAACTATAAATGAAAGCTAGGTTAAGTAAGATATAAGAGACTGAAGTACTGTTTGTTCTAAAACTTTTAGGAACTTGAAACTTATTATGGTTATAAAGAGTGTTTTTTATAGAGGTGAATAAAATAGAGAAAAACGTCTTTTATATCCACCCAATTAGATTTATTAATTAGATAATTTTATTTTATTAATGTTTAAATATAATTTCGGGAATGTAGCCACAATTTACAATCATTTTACTGAGAGAAACATTTGCGAAAGAATAATTTAAAAAAATTAACCTGTTAACTGGCTACCTCGTTCATGTGATTTGACGCCATTAGTTTATTTTCTCTGGGGATAGACTTAACACTATTCGGATAAACCAGAAACGATCGAGTACTTGAAAGTGAATATTTGTCGCGTTATTGACGAAATACAGTCAGAAGCGTTAGCCTTGGCGGCCACATGCCCTTAATCATATGCACAACTTTGAGGCCAGAAAATTATCTAATTAGTAAAGCCAATTGGATGGATATTAAAAAAGTTGTTCTCTGTTTTAGTTCAATTTAAAGTTCTCCGCCTGTGTTAAAAGCACCCACTACTATTAATTTACCCTGATTTGTATGTTCATAAAAACATACAGAGATATGTATATATGATAGTATGTAACATAATGTAATACATAAGTATATTTCAATAGATAAATTGAATTTGTTGTAACTGTTCAACAACACCATTTCCAATTGAATTTCAGAGATTTCTAATTAAATTTTCCAATTATATTTCAAAATTTTCTAAGGACTGAGATCGAAAAATTCTTAACACACGTATTTCATTAAAACCTTTAACCCAAGTATTATTTGATTTTTTTTTTTTTTTTTTTTTTGATCAAGTTACCTTTGTAAAACATGTCAGTTATTATGTTTAATGTCAATTATATTCATTTGTTGTTAATCTGATTAAAATGAGTGATCAGAAAAAAGTGCATACTAAAATTATAAAATATTTTCAAGAAAACCCTACTTGGTCCTACAAAAAGATTCACATGATGTTTATTAAAAGAAAAGAATAGAAAGCATTTTCAAAAGAGCTCCCAACGCATCCGTTAGGAAAGCAGCCCGGTTAGCTCAGCGCTCGGATTACTTGGAACAAAAGGTTAAATCCAATGCAGGTTTAAAAACATAAAAAGCTCAAAAAGTTCCTGACAGGAACGCTGCTAAAAATTTAGAGGCCAAAAAACAGTGCACGGAAATTGAAGTCAAGTTTCATAAAAATATATTCTTGCTGCATAATGGATGACGAAACATTTTTCGCAACTTCCTGGTCATTTATGTTGCTGATGCTCAAGAGAATGTTGAAGAAATGTTTAGGACCCAAAAGCAAACAAAATTTCCCAAAAAGTTCTTGGCAAACATTTGTTACAAAGGGCTCTATAAATACCGAAATTTACATCAGGAATGTTTACAAAAAAGTATGCTTCCATTCATAAGACTTTTTTTAGTGTGTCCACTTGTTTTTGGCCTGATTTGGCACCCTGTCACTATGGTAAGAAAGGTCTTGAGTGGTAAAAGAACAATAATGTGGTATTTGTACCGAGAGAGGCAAATTCTTCAAACTGCCTGGAGCTATGGCCAGTGGAGAGATATTGGGCTCTTGTTAAAAGAGAATTGAAGAGCAAAAAGGCTGTCCATAAGTGTGGTAATTTTAAACGGAGATGGACTACCTGTTCGAACAAAGTGAAAGAAATCACTATAAAGACCATAATGGAAGGGTTTTCGAAAAAGGTTCAAAATTTCATCACTAGTGATTAAAACTATAAAAATATTTTTTTTTTTTTTTTTTTGTAAATTGTAATAATAATTTCAATCAAATAAAAAAAATCAGAACTGTAAGTTTAGTGGTTTCATTTTTATTAACATATATGTATGTTAGGAATTTTTCGATCTCAGTCCTTAATTGTATTTCAGAAATTTCCATTTGTATTTCAGACTTTTTAAGTTATACTTAAAAAGTTTATAACTGTATTTCACCAATTGTTTTTCAGAAATTTCTATTTGATTTTCAGAATATACAAATGAAAAATTCTGAAATATAATAAGAAATTTCTGAAATACAGTTAGAAACTTCTGAAGTACAATTGGAAATGGTGTAGCTGATGTATGGCAAAAAAATTAAATTACGTATACATCGACAATTTTGTTAGATATCAATCAACATTGACAAATATTTTTAGTTTTTCCGTTTTTGTTTGTATATCCGAATCTTGTTATGTTAAAAAGTTGAGGGATGTTCAGTTTATCTAAATCTATTGGAAGATTTAATAGATTTTACATGTTTTAAATTATGAAAGGGGTAAACAAACATAAGTAGTATTAACAAGAAATACATAGTAACATATTTGAACTAATGCTTTTCAGGAATAAATCCATGTACATTTCGAATAAGGATTTTGTTCATGTTAGTCAACATTGCATTAGACTTGCAACCACTGTGGCTAAAATTTCTTGTATCATTGTGCTACATATCTTGGTAATGCACATTCGACTCCTGTATGAGGTTCATGTTCTAAGTATATATTGCAGTTTTGGAAAAGAGGCATCCTATAATCTTCACATACACAAGACACTCCCATACCATACCTAGTAAAGTTGACTCGTATTGGAAACCTAATTCTCAAAATGTATTAGAGTGGAAAACACATATTTTGTAATTGTATCCCTTGTACATATGAAGTTCAAAATGTTGTAATATTTTTACTTCAAACCCTCTATACTTTGTATATTTGCGGGAATACCTATTCTATGTGAGCCACGTTTTCGTGTTAAACCTTTTGATAATTTTTTTTTTTTTTCAAATTTAAATCATAAACTTTTAAAGTAACTCCACAATTTTAGTATTAAGATTGATTAAGCAAGACTGTTTGCTTAATAATTTATAGGTTATTCACATAGCAACCAACTAATTCTCCAATTTAAAAGGGTATCAGTAATTATGCCGTATATCTATAGAATAAAATGAGCATGTTTTATTTTTGGTCTAATTACACTGTGTAACAAAATGAAATTTTTTCCAAAATTAAAAAATAAAATTCTTAATAAATGTGAAATTAACCCTAAGCTCTCTTTTGTTGTGTCGTATTTCTGACTTTCTGGTTGAATTTTCCGTTTAGGTATATTCCGGGACTTATAGTAAAATTTCACGGATAATATTTTTAAATCCCTGTTTTTATGTTTTTTCTCTTTTTTAAAAGAAGAACAAAAAAGACCCATACCTTGAGGTGTTAGAGGGTTAACATATTCAATCAAAATTTTCTCCATAATATTCTACATAAATTCGATGAACACATTTTGTACCTAAAACATAAGAGCCACAAGGTTTCTTATGCCGATTTACAACAAGAATGTGAGAGCTGGTAAACTTTAACCCCTCCCTCAAATGAAATTCAGATGTAAACTTTCAAAACACCGAAACACGTGTCTTTTTATCAACATTTATAGGCCGGACCTTGTAATTTTTTTTTGTGTTGAACAGTGTTATACCTTCTCCCATGTGTGGGAAGGTTGCTGTTGTTATGCAAATCCCTAAAAAGGACTAATAATTCTATGCTTTCTAACATAATGAAAATTATGGTAAACTATGATACTATGGAATTTTTTTTACTGATTTCAACAATTTTCGTAATATTAGTTTTGAAACTTTGATTTTTGTGATGGCACGATAGGCTATAGAACTAAAGAAATATTTCGTGTAGAATATAATTCTTTTCATAAAAACAGACTGTAAATATTTTGGTTTTATAAATAACTTTAAACTATCAATTGCAGACGAAATCAACCTTTGCAGTTTGAGCATGTTAAAATCAGGATTCTGGGTTACTGTTCAAATTTCCCAACGACCATACGTATTTGTGAAGTTAACCGAAACTAAATACAATCAATCGAACGTGAAGTACTGGTGACTACATTATTGTGGAACAATTAGTCAGTGTTTTTTTGGCACAAAGGGAATTTTAAGATAAATTTGCTAATTTCCTCTGAACAGATACATTAAGAAACAAAATGTTTGTTTCCGGAACACAGGAAATCCTTATACTTATTATTCACGGAGAATCATTACGTGCCCCATATACACCGAAGGTGTCACAGGATCTATTTTGTTTAAAAACGCATTGAGTAACACGTCTACTGTGACTTATGAGCGGTACAGAGCCATGATGAAAATCTATTACTCCTGCATATTGATTAACTGAAATTGGAGGACATATGGTTTCAGCAGTATTGTGTAACGAAACACATTGAAAGCTCGATAATGAATAATAGTGTTCGAATGGTCGACAATGGTGATGCCCACTTTAAATATTAATGGAGAAATCTTAAAGGTCCAAAAAATGTTGTTTCAATTTAAGGCTATATTAAAACAACATCGAGTAAACAAACTATGTTTGATGGAAAATGGAAGACAATTCACAAATATGGACCGATGCTTAAAAGTCGGCTGTGATTTATTGAATAGTGGAATAAATGGGATATAATTCGAACAAGCAATTTTCTTAAGTCAACCAAATTCTTTCAGACTATAATTATTTTTATAAGTTTTATAGCATTACTATTACTTAAAGGGAGGTTCGATACATATGGAATTCCACGTGTATGTCAAAATTCACGTTATACCCCAGCAGTTAAGCAAGTAGTCAATGTATCCCTTATAGACAGTAATCGTTACTTGGCTGACTCTAATTTATATATTTTGGTCATTTGACACGTATGTGCTCTTTGTAGTGCAGAGAGGAGACAATTGGTTACTTTTTACATCGGAGGTAATCCAGCGTGAAGACAATTGTCACTTAAGTGTCCCTAAGTAATCTGGAGTGTAGTCACTTTAAACGTTTTGGGAGTAATTCGTTCACACTGTTTTTATACAAATTGTGTTAATAAAATTCTTATACAGTTAATTTTTATTTTGACTTAAGTATACTGATATCCCACGTAACATATTATGAAGTCTATAGCCACTTTAGTGTCTCACTTTAAACGTTTAGTTTGTACTGCACTTTAGAAAGTAGTTATTTTACTCACCAGAAGCAATCCATTGGAGAGTTGTCGAAGAAAGGTTTGTTTACAAGCTATCGTTTATTGGACTGCCTAAGATATGTCTTTGTAGCTGACTATTTGAGGTCAATTAGCACCCGTACATGTTAAAATAACTAGTTAGGTAGCTAGTAAGGTAACTGGCGCTATTAAACCAGTACGTGAATCCAATGCGTTGACTAGTTTGGACCAGCTATTAGACAGTCTAACTGTAGTCAAAAAGGGTCAATTGACCCCCTGCTTAGGACATGCACATGTTAAAATAACTAGTCACGTAGCTATTGAAGTAACTAGTTCCCACCTTAAATGATGGATAAAATCATTAGTTCGGGACTGTCTCCTAGAACTGCTGGGACATACGGTTCATAATTTACACGTGCACACGTGCATATGTAATTGCATGTGACATAACCTCTATTAGTTCATATGTTTGTTGTTTTTAACAAAATATCTATTTAAAACATTTTTAAATCACAATAAATATATTTAATGCAATGAAACTTATTTTGTTATGATTTTTCTCTACTCTTTTTTATTTTGCACTAACACAGTGTTGTATTTCAAAATACACACTGTTAGACACACCAAAATAGAACATGCTCTAATTGCCAAAATTTTCATAAGGCATACACATTTATTTTACATACACAAAGTTTCATATGGATCACACGGTATGTACATGTTTATATGTGGAAAAATGTCCCAATACATGTCACAAAACACATGCAATACATACCGTGTGACCCCCCTATTAACCCGATTCTAGCACTTTATCTTGACACATCTGCCAATACTGATTAACTTGAAAATAGAGTGATCGATTTTGTTACATTAAGTACCAACTTTTGTTTTCGTTTATTGATCATGTACCATCCCTGAAAGTTTGACAATTTAATTTTACATATGATCGGAAACAGATGTGATTAATTGCTTTGTTTAAAGGTTAATAACTTATTATGTTCGTCTCCAGGTGGCTATTAGTACCGACCACTGATACACTGTTTGTTTTCCTAAGTTTGTAAAAAGAAACATGTTTATTTCTTTAGGCAAATTAAAAACACATTTGTCTAGTCTAAAAGTCCGTGGGACAATTTGGTACATGCTTAATAAAATTATCTATAAATCATTTTTAAAATTTTGTTCAAGATGAGATATTGATGCCAAATGATACTTATCTCATGATATATCACACAAATTGTAAGATACGAGTTTGTTCATGTTCTTCTGTGTGCAGAAAACGTGTCAATGTTCATAGTTTTCTTTGTAATTTTTCAAAATGGCTGTAGGCCAGCAGTTAAGCAAGGCAGTAATCGTCACAAATGTATTATCACTTGGCCGACTCATATATACATTTTGCTCTTTGTAGTGCAGAGAGAAGACAATTGTTTACTTTATACATCCCAGGTAATCTAGCGTGAAGACAATTCTCGCTTAAATGTCTCTAAGTAATCTGGAGTGTAGTCACTTTCTTCAAACTGGTTTTATACAAATTGTGTTGATATAATTCACATACAGTTAATTTTTATTTTTGCTTAAGTAAACTGATATCCCATGTAACATAGCATGAAGTCAATAGTCACTTTAGTGTCTCTTAGTAACCTATAGTGAAGTCTTTTTAAACGTTTATTTTGTACCGCACTTTATAAAGTAGTTATTTTACCCACCAGAAGCAATCCATTGGAGAGTTGTCGAAGAAAGGTTTATTTAAAAGCTATCGTTTATTGGACTGCCTATGTTATGTCTTTTTAGCTGACTATTAGAGGTCAATTAGCACCCGTACATGTTAAAATAACTAGTTATGAAGCTGGTCAAGTTACCAGTTAGGTAGCTAGTAAGGTAACTGACGCTATTTAACCAGTATGTGAATCCAATGCGTTGACTACTTTCGACCAGCTATTAGACAGTCTCATTGCTTAGGACATGCACGTGTTAAAATAACTAGTCACGTAGCTATTGAAGTAACTA
Source organism: Calliphora vomitoria (assembly GCA_942486065.2). Lineage (NCBI taxonomy): Eukaryota > Metazoa > Arthropoda > Insecta > Diptera > Calliphoridae > Calliphora > Calliphora vomitoria. The sequence goes on from OW818029.2 coordinate 44,206,824, forward strand.
GTTCCCACCCTAAACGATGGGTAAAATCATTAGTTCGGGATTGTCTTCTAGAACTGCTGGGAGATGTGTGAACAATTTGTCTGACAGCATTGTTTGAACAAGAATATAACATCGACAGGAGATGTCCAAATTCATGTTGGGAAAATAAATAGTTTGCTGCGTGAATTACATGATGTTTTGTCAAGACGGGCTGTAGAAACTTGTAGACATAAGACAAAGTGTTAAAGTTATTACTAGTGTACAGCTGTAATAGAGTTCAATATTTATTATTCATTCCCTGCTATCCTCAAGAATTAACAATATGAATAATTCGTTTCTTTAATTGCTTACTAATTAGCTGTTTACAGCTGTAGTGCATTTAATTACAACAAAAACATATGTACAATATTTAACTGCTGTGCTTTTCTTAAATCTAAAAAAATTTTAATTAAAATATGAAAACAGATTTTTAAGATTTTAATAGACAAAGGAAATAGTTTCAGTTATTAAGTAAATTGAACAAATTTGTAGTTGATTGGTTTTGGTTAGAGACTCTTTTTAAGAAAGCAACATGTTAAATAATTTTTTTTTTTTGTTAGATATGTTTAAATATTTATGTAAATACTTAAAAGTAAATGTAACATTATTACTCATACTCACTTTCTGTGTGTACAACTGGACCAGGGGGATGTTTACCACCGCCTGAGCTACTGCTGCCACCGGAAGAAGCTCCAGATAATGAGGCAAATTTACCGAATGGATGACCGCCGCCGCCTCCGCTAGGAATGGGACGCAATTTACTCTGAGCCGAGTTAATAATGTATTTGCCAACATCGGTAACTTTATCACCCGAGGCTGCCACCACTTGACCACTGGCACTTAAGGCATAACCACTGCCCTTAATCAGTTGACCCTTAAGGGCGGTTACACCACCGGTAATGGCCTTGACTGCTTGGAATATGGTATTCAAAACGGTTTTTTTCAAAGACCATGGATTGTAGTCAACAGAATTGCCCTGAAAAAAAAAAACAATCATTATAAATTACATGCAAATTTATTTTAGTTTCTTTAACACTTACATGATGATCATCTCCGCCATATGACTTATAGCCACCACCATAACCTCCACCACTACTGCCGCCCGAACTGCCCGACGCTATCGAAGCAGAGGCATGACCCAGACTAGATAGGAATCCTTGTTTAACATGCAGTGCATAATCCGCACTGCCGCCCCCCGATCGTTTGTGTAACTGTGAGTCTTTATCACTGGCCGCTAAATCACTGTCCACCGTTACATCATCCAGTGAAATGGTCTTCTCCTCGGCTTCAGCTGGATACGAGTATGTCAGCAATGGCAGCGTTAGTAAAAGCAAATATAAATACTGAAATTTTCAACATAAAATAAAATCAAATAAATACATTGTTAAATTCTCTGTTTAGTAACATTTTAATTATGCAATAGATGGCTTTAGGCGATGCAATTTGTATGTGTCTTTTTTTCATGTTATTGCAGACTAACTGCCTGGTTTTGTCACGTAGCAAACATTATGCCTCATTTTGTTGCAAGTGTTTGTTTGGTTTTACTTAAAACCAAACTACTTTTCGTACAATTTTACTTTAAATGGGAATGTATGCCAATGGCAAGCATGTGTGTATTTTTATTTTTGTCTAAAACCAGTTGGTAATTTCTAATGTATTAAATGAAATAAAATGTTGACCAGACAATCCGGGCACATACTGGTTATAGAAATTTCAAAATATGTATGTATAAATTGTATTGTAAAACATTTATAGGGAGCAAAGAAAACTGTTCGACTGTGTAGCTTAACATTTCCAAATTAGTTTAAATTTGGTACATGGCAATACAAAATTTGAAGTTTCTTTTTTATATTTTATATGGTTTGGATTCTATTAACATTTAATACAAGAATAGTGTAACCTTGTGCTGCTTCATTTGCGTATAACTTTCGAACGGCTTAAACAATTGTTTAAATTATTTTTATCATAGTTATTGTAATGTACCAAAGTTTATAAATATATACTCAAAAAATATAGTCTAACCCCCATTAACACGACAGTTACACTGTCAGTTAAAATTAATTTTGTATGCAAACTGTCAGTATAAGTTTTAGTTAAAACATAACCAGACTTGGTGTTAATGGGGGTAAGTATATAAAAATTAGGCGATTAGTAAAAAATTGTACAATGATTCTTAAGGAAAACCTTTGAAAAATGTAAGGTAACTTTTTTGAGATATCATTTGATCAAACTTTTTGCTAAAACACGGATTTCTAGAAAAAACCTTCAAATGTAGCTTTGATTTTCTAAACAAGGCAAAATTTGGCAGATAGATTTCAGAATATATAACTTATATGTGACGATTTTTATCTAGATACCAATATTTATAAAATACTAGCTTAATCCGTAGTGCTTTGATACCCCTATAGTAATAAAATAAATTGAGCTAAAATGACAAAGTTTAAAGTATATAGTTCTCAAAATATTTAGAAATAATTATTTTATTTGTACGGTAGGTGACTCACGCCCTTTTCCGACCCCTAAAATTTTTCGGTTAAACCTCATGCAGTGCTAAGAAATTGAATCGTGTAAAGTTTGAAGACTTTCACAATTATAGTTCTCCAGGTATTCGAAATGAACTATATGCATTGTATGGGAGGTGCCACGCCCACTAATCTAATCCAGACCATTTTCTGGTAAACTATGTAAAATGATAAGATAGTTATTCGATATATATTTTCAGTAAAACTCCGTATAGTGATAAGAATTTTATTCATACAAAGATTAGATACTTTTACGATTATTGTTCTCTAGATATTCGAAAATAACTACTAACTTTGTAGGGATGCATCACACCCTCTTTTTTTGGATCCGTCCATTTTTGCTTAATAGTCATTCACTGAAAAGAAATTGTTTTGTATAAAGTTTGAAGACTGTCAGTCAAAATTATAGGTCTGCAGATATTCCATTATAAGTAATTGCTTCGTATGGAAAGTGCCACGCCCACTTGAAATTTCAAAATGAAAGGTAGCTTATTGTTCCTTCCGGATATAGGGAAACACACAGTAAAAATTTAAAGAAGATCTGTCCAGTGGGTTAGGCTACTATAAATCACAGACAAACAAATAAATAAACAGACATACATTCATTTGTATATAATAGATTTATGGTCATTATTACAACTTGCCTTTATGTTAACAATAGTAAAAGATAACTTTAAGTAATAGAAAAAGGTAGCTTTAAAGTTAACTTTTACTATTACGAACATAAAGCCAAGTAGTAATAATGGCTCTTAAAAGTGTTGAATTGAATTACAGATCGATCTTCAAACTATGTGCTAGATAAATTTCTGTTTACATTACATATTTTTGAGTAGAATTTTATTTTGATATCAACATAAGATATTTATCAGAGTTGAAATGTTTTTTATAGAACGGTCAAATGCCATCCGATTTTCTCCAAATATTTTGAAATGCTTTTTTGATTATTTAAAACGGAATTGCGGCGAATGTAACTACTAATGCGGCATATTTATAAGCGTTCAAGCGCAATTCCAGAAGAATATTTGTATGGATGCTAGGTGAAATTAAAGGCAGTATGTTACTTCATCAACAACACTCGTATGTGTAACTTTTTTGAGAAATTTTTTTGTCTGAGTTTTTTTTCTAGTTCCCGCTCTATGTAAATATTCTCTATGCTTAGGTTTTTGAAAACTGAGTTAGGTCTTTGACAGGAGAGTTTCCGATCTATGTGTATTTATCTATCTATGTTTTATTAAACGCTGATAATACCTAGAGAGCTTTATAATTAAAGTGTCTTAATGGAAAGGAAAATAAGTTAAATTTTCACGTGTTTTTTTATGGTTTTTCTCATATCACTCATTTGCTATATACATATATATTGAAACTCTTTTAAGGGAAATAACATTATGGTCCAGTTTGTTCAGATAATATCTGGTTAAAACGTTAATTTGAACACACAAACGCCAACGCACAACTAAAATAATACGTTATTGTAAGTAAGCGATCAGCTTCTATGGCAGCGGTGGCCAGAAAGAGAGTGTTTAAAATACATTAAATTGTTTTTGTTTTGTGTTTTGTTTGAGTTTTTGCTGAGATCATTCGTATTGCGTGTGTATTAGTGAGAATAACACAATGCCCTCAAGGGCATGTTTGGCTACCGTTGTTCTATGGCGATCCTGCCTGTAACTTTAGAAGCTACCCAGCAGTTCTAGAAGACAGTTCCCATCATTTAGGATAGGAACTAGTTAATTCAATAGCTTAGTGACTAGTTATTTTAAAACGTGCATGTCCTAAGCAGGGGATCAATTGACCCTTTTTGACTTCAATGAGACTGTCTTATAGCTGGTTTAAAGTAGTCAACGCATTGGATTCCCATACTGGTTAAATAGCGTCAGTTACCTTACTAGCTACCTAACTGGTAACTTGATCAGCTACATAACTAGTTATTTTAACATGTACGGGTGCTAATTGACCTCAAATAGTCAGCTAAAAGACATATCATAGGCAGTCCAATAAACGATTGCTTGTAAACAAAACTTTCTTCGACAACTCTCCAATGGATTACTTCTGGTGGGTAAAATAACTACTTTCTAAAGTACAGTACAAAATAAAAGTTTAAAGTGACTTCTCTATAGGTTACTAAGAAACACTAAAGTGACTATTGACTTCATACTATGTTACATGGATATCAGTATACTTAAGCAAAAACTAAAATTAACTGTATGAGAATTATATCAACACAATTTGTATAAAACCAGTTTGTACGAATTACTCACAAAACGTTTAAAGTGACTACACTCCAGATTACTTAGATACACTTAAGTGACAATTGTCTTCACGCTAGATTACCTGGGATGTATAAAGTAACCAGTAGTCTTCTCTATGCACTACAAAGAGCACATACGTGTCAATTATCCAAAATATATAAATAGGATTCAGCCAAGTGATAAAACATTTGTGACGATTACTATATATAAGAGATACATTGACTACTTGCTTAACTGCTGGATAGTTACAAGCAGAAGCTAGTTCAGAAGACTTTATCAGTTATAAAACCAATATATTTACATGCAATGGTACTATTAAATCGAAATTGGGTTTTTATGATGTTGTTGAAGCAAATGAGCGATATGTATATAAAGGGTATTGTGATAGTCCACCTTTTTTAAAAAACTTCCTCTTTATATGACTCGTGTCTTCGCAGTAATTTTAAAACTGCAGCATATACTTATAAGCAAACATCTTAATGAACTTTATATATACTTTTAAGGAAAAAGATTTGCCAAATAAAAACAGAAACATTCATATTTGGTATACTTCTTAAAAACATGTTGTAATTATATAAAACAAAAAAACATGAAAGAAGCAAAAGAAAATAAGTGCAAGTAGTTTTAAATACCAACATCAGTTTCTTTAATCCTATAACGTGTGACAACTGTTACCAACATTAATTTGTGGCAGCCACATACAAGTTATACAGTAGAAATAAATATGTTGCATAATTGCATGCATGCATGCATTAATGCCTGTTTCGTGGTCTAAATTGTGAATTTCATCTTGTCATGCTTTAGGAAACACTAATTTTGGGTACTTTTTTCTGTTAAGAGTTTTTGATTTTCCACAATTGCGTTTATTTAAAACTAAAAACAAAACAACAAACTTTAATTACAGGTATTTATCAATAATTGTTTAAGAATTTGTTAATTGAACTACATACAATTGTCTTAATCAACAAATGTATGTTTGTATGTATGTAAAATAATTATAGTTTAATATTACAATAATATCTTTATTTGCATTTAGTTAGATTCATGCACAGATGATGGGCATATCAAGTTTATATTGCTATTTATTCCATGACAACTTAATTGAATTTCACAAGTTTTTGTTTAATGTTTCTTTTTTTCTTCTATGAATGTTGAATTTTAACTAACGTTCAATCAAGACAAATTGAAAACTGTGCAGATAAATTTATTATTTATGGTCCATTAAATTTGTGTGTTTGACAAGTGAAGCATTTAATTGAACATTTAGCACATTTAGCAATCGTTAACTTTGTATTATTTTTTTTTTCTGTGTGTCATCATTTAATGAGTTTTAGTTCAACTCAAACATGGTTAATTTGGTCAGTTGAGAATTTGAAATATTTATGTTTAGTTATTGCTTTGAGAGTTGATGCTGATTGTTAAAGTACCCTGTGTACTTGATGAACGGCTGAGTCAAGTATTGTAGTAAATATTTATGTTTCAATAGTTTATATCTCAACATAACAATCTGTAAATCTATATCTTCCAAAAATTAATTAAAACACATCTTCATTGCTTTAAAAGAAGAGCAGATAGGTATTTGGTACTATTTTAAATTCGAGAAAATGAGTATACAATTTATGTTGGTACTTTTTTTGCACCCTATGTGTCTTTTATAACAATTAACCTAGAAATAAAAGCTATATCACATTTTTCACTAAAAAAAATTTTTTTTTTTTTTTGGCACTTCTTAGAAATTCGACCTTTTAAGGGAGAAAAATTGTAAAATTCTAAGTTTTGTTTTTAATCTAAAACTTGATTTTCCATACACTGACAAAAATATGTACATGAATATTTTATAAAAATTTTAAACATTGGTTCCTTCAGTCACTCAAAAATTAACTAAAATTGTGTAATTTTAAACTGGATTTTTATTAAGCTAAATATAAATGGCTAAAACTGAGAAAATTTTGATCTTATAGCTTTCAAGCTAATACTGATACAAAAAAAAAATTAAAACACATCTTCATCCCGTTAAAAAAAGTGCAGATTAGTGTTTGGTAAATTTAAAAATTCTTACTTTTTAGTAGAGAAACAAACAGTAAAAACAGTATTTTAGTACTTTTATATCAACTAATGTAACCAATAACCAAAGTATAACAAGTAGTCCGACTCTCTATTAATCATTATTACTCTCTCGCATATATGGGTGCCGTGAGAATTCAACACCCTTTTGAGAGATGTAAACAAATCAAAAATCGCGAAATTTTAACTATAAATTGTTGAATAAATAAAGTTTAATACATGTAAATTCATTAACACACATTATTTTACAATGTTTTTCAGCACATTTAGTACTTTTTCATTTCCGAAACAAGTCCATTTGGTTACTTATACATCCCAGGTAATCAAGCGTGAAAGCAATTGTCACATAAGTGTCTCTAAGTAATCTGGAGTGTAGTCACTTTAAACGTGTTGTGTGATAATTCGTTCAAACTGGTTTTATACAAATTGTGTTGATATAATTTTCATATAGTTAATTTTTATTTTTCTTAAGTATATCCCATGTAACATAGCATGAAGTCAATAGCCACTTTAGTGTCTCTTAGTAACCTATAGTGAAGTCACTTTAAACGTTTATTTTGTACAGCACTTTAGAAAGTAGTTATTTTGCCCACCAGAAGCAATTCATTGGAGAGTTGGTGAAGAAAGGTTTGTTTACAAGCTATCTTTTATGGGACTGCCTATGATATGTCTTTTTAGCTGACTATTTGAGGTTAATTAGCATCCGTACATGTTAAAAAAAACTAGTTGTGAAGCTGATAAAGTTAAAAGTTAGGTAGCTAGTAAGGTAACTGACGCTATTTAACCAATATGAGAATCCAATGCGTTGACTAGCTACTGAAGTAACTAGTTCCCACCCTATATCATGGGTAAAATAACTAATTCGGGACTGTGTCCTAGAACTGCTGGGTAGCGAAACTCTACTGACTTACAATTGATACAGCCACCAGAACTAGTGACTTATTATACTCCAGACAATGCTATTTACTATAGACATTTAACATATGCATGTCATTTGAAGTCTATTACTGACTTTAGTACTATTGACTAGGTACTCCTTTTTAGACCATATGTAGACTTTGGAAACAGAGACTCTCTATTATATTTTAGTAATTTTGGTCTACAATTGTGGTACTTTTCAGAAGTACTTGGATGTCGATAATGAAACTACATATTTTGATAACATTTGTAAAAAAATTAAAAAAAGCTACGAATTCATATCAGTTGGAACAAATATTAAAATGTTGACGCTTTGTTGACAATATCGTCAAAAAGCCACCGAAATAGTCGACAAAACAGGTGACTTGGAGACTCTAGTCCCCAGGTTTCCTTCAGGGGACAAGCTTTACTAACTCATGTTTAGAGTTAGGTGCTGCTGTCAAAGACTCGGACTACGTGTAATATTTTGTCAATAACCATAAACATGTAAGTATTTCATTAATGGTTTTTATTTATAGAAGATTCCAAATATATTGGTACTTCTTGAAAATCCGAACCCTGCTAGAAAATTGCTATATTTTGCAATTTTTTTTTGTCAATAAAATATGTCTTTTAAATCTTTTTTTATCAGAACCGAATCTATTATTCAGTCTAATCTTCAACAAACTGGATTTTCGGATTTTAATTATCTTAAAAAATCAAATAATTTGTGGTGTTTACTTGCTTTTGAGGCTGTATTTCAATACATGCTTCCACTACGATTTATTTGAATAACATTGTTATTACCTCAATGGGGTGAAAAAGTACAGGAAAGGGTGAAAACGGGAAAATGCACTTAATTCAAAAAGCTTGATCTAATTTTTATGAAATTTGAAAAATTCAGTCATCCAAAAATTAACCAAAATTGTGTTTATGCAATTCCAGTTTGATACCTGTTTAACCCAATTTTTCTTGGGCAAATGATCGCAAATGTGCTACACAGACTTTCGCCACAATAGATTAGTGTGCAAATTCTAGATTGACGAGTGTTAAAGGGGTCTATTAATATTTTAAATTAATGAACTTCCCAACATTTAAGTTAGCTGGTATGTTTCTAAGTAAAGTAAAACTCATGGATATGGTGGTACTTAATTCCTTTTAATGTTACCAAATAAGGGAGCCCTTATGCAAAATTTATTTAATTTTTTAATATAATGAACTTTGAAACTAGAAATTAACCATATTTAACCCCTAATAACTTTAAATCTGCATAAAAGGATATTAATTGGTTGATATGAACCTCACAACATAAAAGCCGCCATGAACCTTTCTTTCGAAGACCGCACACTTTTATCAGAAAAGCAGCTCGACAAGTAAAATAGTCTGATTCTTTTGTGCGATGAGCCAAAGCCAATGATGGTTTTTAGATCGAAATGCGTTAAAGAACTTAGAAGCAAAAGAACGAGCGAAAAAATTTAAGTAAAATTTTATAAAAAAATATACCCGTTGTGTGAAAGATGATGAAACTTATGTCAAACTGGATCAAGATTTGTATGTGGCTGATGGAAGAGGTAATGTTCAAGAACAATACCGGACAACAAACAAACAAAATTCCCAGAAGTCTCTTGTGTGGCAAGCCATTTGTAGTTGTGGCAAAATTAGCCAATTATTTCAGATATCAGATATGATAATTACAGAAATATATTTTACAGAGTGTTTACAAAAATGGCTTTTACCTTTCTAAACACAGCACAGAGTACCTTCATAGGCCTTTGAGTAAAAAATGAAAATGTTTGAATATATTTTACAGAAATTTCATTGATTTCATTTCTTCATTTGGTTTTTGAGATATTTTGTTGCATGCAAATTTATGAAATGCACAAGAACTCTGTTCAAGTTAGCGAGTCTAAATTGTTGCGCAAACTTATCAGAGTTGTGCAAATTTCCCCTACAATTTCTAACAATAAAACTACACAGACTGCACAGTTTGCAAGGCATTTAAGCGTTTACATGGGGACCCTTATTGATTTGAACCCATTAACATACAAATATAATATTTATAAATTTACCAAGTCTAGTATTTGCAAATTTACACAATTCTCTCCAGAATGTTTTTCTGATCAATACTCGTATCTACAACATAAATTAATTATGACTATCCAATTGAACTAAATTGTCTTACATTACTGAATCAATTAAACTCATTAATTGAAAATATTGCTACTAATCCCTTTAATTTGTTTCCCTATGCACAGCAATCAATTTCCATTCATAATTAAATAACTTCCCTTAACAATTTGCTTCCTCGACAAGCAAGTTAAAAAGAAAGATATGAAAGAAAAGAGCTGAGTAAAAAATTACATCATTTTAAATTCACTCTAATTTATTCATTAATATTGTATTATGACACGCGATTATGTCAACTTCTTTTCAAATTTTGTTGTGACTGAAAAATTAATACAAAATCCAACACAAAACGAGACGAAACAACAAAATACTCGTTAGTCAAAATCACAGAAGCGAGACAAAGAAAGAGTTTTATGACTAAATGTTTGATGGTGGTGCTGATGATGACCCCGTTTAAAGTGATTGTACCACATTTTGGCTTGAGTTTTTTCTTTCTATCTCCCTCCCACTCTCTCTCTCTCTCTTCTTAAATAAGAGTTGGGAATGAATGAATAAATAAATGATGTGAAGACATTTTATTAATAAATTTACAACGAACTAACCTATCACAATAATGGTCAAATATAAACAAGAAGAATATACAAAATAATACCCTCAGAATTGACAATGTGAGAATTTTAATATGTTTAAACATGTGCATAAAAAAATCTTTCAGTTATTTCTTGAATTTTTTTTTTTGGGAATTTAGCATTTATTTTTGTGTACCAGCAAATAAATATGTGCTCGTGTGTATCTGAGTGTAATAATAATGAAGATTTGTTTATAAAAAAACCGGAGATAAATATGAAACTTTCACTTTATAAGGGAGTGTATGTTTGTTGTGTTATTTATTTTGTTTACATTTTGAAATTTTTATTAACACTTTTTTATTGTCATATTTTTTTTTTACACAAATCTATCTTTAAGCTGATAATACAGTATTTTTAATTAGTTTTAAACAAATGTCAATATGAATTTTAATTTTTCTTTTTATTTACAAAATTACATACAAATGAATTTATTCAACAAATAGCTGCATCTTATAAAACAATATTTTGCAAGGTGTTTGAGTCTGTTACGTTGATTGATTGTGGTTATATAAATTATGTTTAATATACGAATCTAATTGCTTGTTATTCTTATTTTTCAATGATTGATTAATAATAGTATTTATTGTAACGATGTTTAATGACATATTAATAACTGTAATTACGTGTTGGTTTGATACTGATGATTGCAACAAATATTTATAATAAAATCCAATATGGACTTTCCAAAAAATATCAAAAGATCTGAAGGTTCATCGTCACATTGTTTTAAAAGCCATTAAACAGTATAAGGAAGACTTGAATATTGAAAGAAAATCTGGATCAGGGTGAAAAAAAGTTCTAACAGATATTTCTAAGGAAAAATATGTCATACAACTCTTTTGCAGACCGAACACTTTTATCAGCAAAGCAGCTCATAAAGTAAGTACTCTGATACTTTTGTGCGATGAGCCAATGAGAATGATGGGTTTTAGATCGAAATGCGTTAAAGAACTTAGAAGCAAAAGAACGATCGAAAAAATGTATGTAAAATTTTATAAAAAAAATAAACCTGTTGTGTAAAGGACGATGAAACTTATGTCAAACTGGATCAAGACTTGTATGTGGCTGATGGACGAGGTAATATTCAAGAACAATACCGGACAACAAACAAACAAAATTCCCTAAGAAGTCTCTTGTGTGGCAAGCCATTAGCAGTTGTGGCAAAAGAAGCCAATCATTTCATATATCAGACACGATTACACAGAAATATATTTTGCAGAGTGTTTACAAAAATGAATTTTACCTTCATAGGCCCTTGAGCCAAAAATGAAAATGTTTGAGAATATATCACAGCAATTTCATTGATAGTTTCTTTATATGTTGATTGACATATTTGTTTACGTGAAATCGAACAGAAACCGTATTTCTCATACAAATTGTTTCGTCTCACTCTTCTTTTGACATTCTGGAACTCTGATAGAGTTTTCTTTTTATTTAGGTCATGAATAATTTTAGAATTTTAAAATATTCAAATTAGAAAAATCAAAAATTTATATTAATTGATTAATTATGTTTTTGTTTAATCAGAAACGTTGATTAATCGATTAATTGAAAAATAGTTTTCTCATATATTTGTTATGTTAAAATTTCAAATGTTCAAGTAACTTCGTATCGAATAGTTAAAGTAACGAATTGAATGAGCTTAAAGTTTAATGAAGAAATCAGGTTAAACATAACATGTCCTTATATTTTATTAAATAAACAACTACCAAGATCAAAGAATTTTGAAAATTTCTTTATCGACTAAAATTAAGAACAAAATTTTACAAAAACCATAAGCATGTATTAAATTTTTCGAACTGTTACGTGTATGTGTCAGTAGTGCTTTCAGACGTCGATAAATCGACCCAGAGAGTTATTCTGAGTCAGCATCCACTATGGTGGTGTAGGGTACAATTAAATCGATCCAAAACAAAGTTATATTGCTTTTTTACAAGCTTTTATTTAATTAGCAATGTTTGTTTCAACTAGAGTTTCTAGTTCGGTTTTAAATGAAACCGAAACCGCGGTTTTTCAAGGCAACTATACTTCGGTTTTTAGTTTTAATCTATTTTCAGTTAAAAAAAAAAATTCAAAATTTAGAAATGAGAAACAAAGTTTTTCATCCAATGATTTATCCAATATCTCTAAAAACAGATTGTTAAAAATATCTTAAGATTTCTTTACATTTTTTAAATTGTATTACAATAATTGCTTCAGATAATGTAGCAGGCTATCGTTCGTAAGCTAGCCAAGGATATCTGTTAATAAAGAATTACACAAACTCATTTAAAAATACTGATCTATGAGTATTTTCTGACAACTAAACTTCAACTGACTACTATTTATTTAATTTAAAAAAAAAAAATAATGCAACATTTTTAACACAAAGACTTATTAATTTCAAATATCCGATAAAAGTATGGAGTACTAGCTGACTCGATGCGCTTCGCCACACCAATTGGAATACAGAAATTGTACTATCAAGTCTCCCTTTGTGAATTTATACTAATTCAGGATAACATGTCTTTAGTTTTGTGTTTATTGATTCATTGTAATGTGGATTCTAGCTCATTCGAAACGTATTATTAGAATAAAAAAGTATCATAAATACCCACATTTTGTGTTCTCACTCAGCATCATGATTCTGGGTCCATTATTATAGAAAATGCTTAAGAAAGGTACCACTAAAGTCACCTTTTGTGAATTCTAACTCATTCAGAATCTTGTGTGCCTAATTTTGAATTTTTTTTTATACTTAAAATAGTCAAAAAGTATTATTAGTTGGAAAAAATTACCTATGAGTGCCATTTTTAGATTCTAACTCGGACAGTGTTTAATTTTCTGCTTATAGGTTCATTATTATAGAAATTTCAAAAAATACCATTCAAAGAACTAAAAAATACTAATAGTTTTTGTTAACTCAATGTTATATAAGTAGATGGTTTAATGACTTTCTTTCTTTACTCAAAAGCATATCAGCCAATTATTATCTATACATATGTATTAGTAAAATAATTTAATATAATAAAAAGTTCCATTAGAAGAAAAAGTTTGAGATCAAAATAATTTTCTGATTCTAGGTTCAATATTATAGAAAATTCAAAAGGTACCATTTTGAAGAACGAAAAAGTACTACTTAGTTTGGTTTAGTTCTCCGTTTTTGGTATCATAATACCATTGAGCCCCATATTTTTGATTATTTCTTTACTGAGAAGCATATTAGCCAAATTTAATATATATAAGGTAACTTATTTAATATATTAAAAAAAGTACAATTAAAAGAAAAAGTACCAGTTTTCCTTTATCCTCTTGAACACTCGTCAAGTTTGAATTTTCAATTTGTATAGCATTTCTTTTATTATCAACTGATTTTGTTTCTATAGCACTTAATGTTTTACAAATAATCACAAAACCGAAAAAAACCAAAACCGATCGGGTTTAAATTGAACCGCAGTTTTGAAATTCTTCAGTTTTTTTGAACCTCTAGTTTCAACGTCATGATGACAAAGCAGTATTATGTTAAAAAATTCCAAATTTAATTTAATTGTTCGAAGTTATGTTCGAGAAATATGTACAACTTTTAAGATAATCTGTAGATCTTGCATAAGCCTAATGACAGTGCAATATTATGGTCGAAAATTTGAAATTAAATTCAAGCTTATGTTCGAAAATGTTTTTAAACATTTAAATTAATATCTAAATCATGAGGATTCTTAAACAATAATTTATGTATTATTTGAGGCCAATTTCATAAATTTTCCAATTTTGTTTAAAATTTTGAAAAAATATTATAAATTTTAAAGTATTTTCAATATTGTTTCGGAATATAAACTTTGTAAGAAATGTATGTGTGAAAATTCGAAATATTCGAAAATAAGTTAATAATAAAATTATGTTTAAGACAGTATTTTATTTAAATGCTCTAAAAAGAAGAAATTAATCCACACTTTTGATTATATGATACAATATATCTGTAGTGCGATTCACTAACTTTTATAACGATAATCGTATCGTTTTAACGATATTCGCTGTCGGTTGAAGTAAGCTTTTGTTGTTAGCTAATCGATTATCGACAAAACCAAACGACAACTATTTTTGTGTTGTTTAGAACACAACAAGACAATTGTCAGCTGTTCAGCTGAGATGAGTCTACTTTGGCAACAATATTATGTATCACTTATGAGCAATATATGAAGGCATTTATGTATGTATGCAATAATAATAATGTTCCAATCTTTTACACATTTTATTTCACTTTTATTACGTAAAATTAATAAAATTTACAAACTAAAGTGTTTGACTTGTATAAAGTCAATTGTTTCATTTCCATTCCTCTTGATATCAATATGAATCACAAAATCGTTACTGCAAACAACAAAAATTGTCGACTAATATTGCGAATCTCGAATTGTTAAAAGTAAGTGAATCGCACTACTGATGTAAAATTTTGTCTCGATAAGCTTTTAACTTTCTTCTTTTTAAAGCACATATTTCGAATTTAAATTAGAATTTTTGAACATACATATCTTAAAAAGATTATATTCTAAAACTGCATAGTTTTCAAAAATGTGTCTAATAATTAATTTATTTAATTTTTCCTTATTAGTGTGAAATGTTTGTTTCGAAAGTCTTTTGTTTTGTGTTCAATTCGAACTATTAGAATCAGATTTTTTCAATGAAATGAAATAACATTTCCAAAATGTACATATGATATAGTAGTTGACATAATGCAATATCAATCATCAGTAAATTGTGTCAATTTAAGAAGGAGTTCGGCCCATAAAAGGATTTATTTTTAAATTGTTTTTTTTTCCAAGTATTTGATTAATATTATTAAGTATTTTTGCGAACAAATGTAATTAAATTTATTAAAATATTCCGCAACCACATTGATAGTATGGGCCAAATGCATACAAATGACTTAATTATGCATAATTTTACAAGTTTATGGGAAATCCATACAAACATATATATTTATATATGTATGTACGTGTTTACTGGAGTGTGAGACACGATAGTCAATGAAATACATAGTACATACAACAATATTACATAATTTCTAATATACAAAAATATAATGTTACTCATCGCACATAAATACTCTCGCTTAAACGTCATTAAACTGTTACTCTCGTTTGCCAAAGAAAGTAAAAAACAAAACATAAATGTAAACTGTAAACGCACACATTCATGCGTTGCAACCAAAACACTCATATTTACAAGTTTTATAATAAAGATTGAGTGATAATTGAAACAAAATATTAATGGAGGTAAGTGGGAGAGAGGGAGAGATGGTGAGTGAGTATGCACTTGAACTTGTTTTATCACAATCGCAATAATTGCTCATTGTAACAGTATTAGTAGTGGTATTTATGCTTTTTTATTGTTGTTATTTGAGATTTTCACTTAAACAAATAAAAGAGTCTCTTTGTTGCTGAGTGTTTGGACAATAACAGCCAATAACAAGGCGAATTTATATACAAGGTGGTGTCGGTGGCGAATTCAGGCAAATACGAGCGAATTCATTAATTTTTTATATATGGAGTTTGACATTTGAAACAACTCTCTCATTGTTTCGAATGTCAAACTCCATATATAAAAAATTAATGAATTCGCTCGTATTTGCCTGAATTCGCCACCGACACCACCTTGTATATAAATTCGCCTTGGCCAATAACAATAACAACATGCAAATGTAAATAATTCAATTAGTATTTGCTGTTGTTGTTGTTGCTGCTGGGGCTGTGTTATAGTTTGTTTAATTTGTTGGTCATTGTCACTTTGAATACCAAATATTGTGGGTAAAATTTACAAAATGTAGTTGGTGACTTTTTTTCATTTATTTATTGTATTTCTTTCTTTGTTGTTGTTTAATAAACGCACATACATATTTTTATTGTTGAAATCCGACTTTCACTTAATTTTTAGCATCCAAAATGTGTATATTTTGTATTGTTTGCTTTTTTTTTTTTTTTTTTGGTAATTTCATAATAATTGTCTTAACACTTCTTTTTGTTTTGATTTTCTTTAAATCTTTGGGAAATTTTTTAAGACTTAATTTGATTTGTTTTTAATATGAAGCTTATTTTTTGGCCACTTTAAACTCACCTTCATTTTATATTTGTTTTTTTTTTTGTTGTGTATTTAGTTTAATATATTTTGTTGCAAACAAAAAATAAAATTCAAAACCAAAATTTGGTTTGGCTTTTTTTTTTGGTCTAAAGTTTAACTTTAAAACGCGTTGAGAAACACGTCCGCTACGTTTGGTATCGTATTGACTTTTACTGGCTCAGACCGGCATATGAACGGTTTGCTGGCTGTCGTTAATGTATGGCTGTAGATTTGTTTTGCTTGTTTTTTCTTTCTTGAACCTTTCTTAAGCGTATTAAATTTTTTTCTTATCGATTTGAGTTTGAGTTACTTTTTTGAGTTGTTTCGTTATTTATAATTTACACTTTCTTTTCACTACTTTTTAACAAAATGAACACAGCACAACAATGGTAACTCTGTTTTATTGAATTTTTCCGTTTTATGAAATTGCTCTTAATTTTTTATTTTTATTTTGTTTTTAACTAAATTTTCAAATTTTGTTGGAATTCATCAAAATAATTGTAGTAGTCGTTGTTACTCGTTTAAAGGCTTAAAAACATTTGTTAGTTTTTCCGCTTTGTAAGCGTCTTTTAAAGAAAATTTTTTTAAAAAGCTTCTTTTTGTTTTGTTTTTTTATTTTTGTATGATTTTTGTTTTTAATGTTTTCGTTGTAAATTTTTTGCTTTTTTATACTAACACACTCCCATTAATATTTGAGTGTATGAATATGTGTTCAAGACTCTTTTTTTCTTTTATATCTCGTTTGATATGTAACTTTAGTTAAACGTTTTAGTGGCATGAGTTTTCATATTATGGCCACCTAACAATTAATTTGTGCTCTTTTGACTTTATTATTATAGTTTTTTTTCTTCATCATCATCATTATTGTCTGCCTTGGTGTTGTTGGTGTTTTATGCTCTTAATATTTTAATATTTTAGTTTTTTTTTTTTATTTTTGCATCTACATACATACAAACACTCATTGTACTCATTACTCTGACAGTTTCCTTGAATGCATTTCGTTTTTTTTTTTTGGTGAATACGCGTAAAATTAGATTTTTTTTGTATCAAATATACAGTGGGATTGGGAAATTTGATTTTTTTTTCTAAATTATTTAGAAATTTCGAAAATTCCCCAAAATTTTAATATATAGTATAAAACTAATGATTTTCAGTCTCTCTAGGATTTAAAAATATAAAAAATACAAATTTTTCAGTCAAAAACGCGACATTCGTACCACTTTAAAGTAAAATTGAAAACAAAAAAAGAAATATTATTGTTTTTAATAGCAACGTGAAGAATATTGCATTTTGTTGGCTCTTATATATTGGCAATGATATGGGATCAAGAACGCTACAAAATTTGAACTCGTTTTTTTTTTTCTTATTTTAGTGAAAGAACATACTAAGTAGTTTTTTAGAATACGTAAGTAAATAAAAATCAATGACAAAATTATGAGTTATGCTAATTTTTGTGATAACTTTTTCGTTTTTTTTTTAACAAATGCTTGATTGTTCTTTTTTTGAAACATATTTTGCTATAGTTGGGAAGCATCCTCTCTTTAAACTATCATAACTCAGCCATCTTCCTACTGATTCTCATAAATTGTTATATGTTTGAAAGACAAAACTCATATCAAAAGAAACAATTTTAGAATTAGTTTCTAAGGAACTAATTTATGATGTTTTGAAATATTTACTTCAAATAATCGAGAAAAACTATTTCTGTGCTCTATGGACTTCAGCAAAACAGAGTTGCTACATGAAAACCCCTGTATATTTTTTCGCTCACTTGTGTAATCAAGAAAAAATTCTACTTTTGGAAATTTTATATTCTTTTATTTTATATCATTTTAAATCATAAAAACATTTGTTTTTGAAAAATATACATTTACGATAGTGAACGTGACATACTGTAAAAATTAAATAAATAGTATAATTGTTATAAGCAGTAAATTGTTTTATTTAAAGCCACTAAATTTATAGTAGAATGAAAATTTTTAGCCACTAGATTAGAAAGATCGCAGAGTACTAATAACAAACGATGATTTAGGAACAAGAACGTGACATTAGAACATGAAAATATTAAAATTTTTTTTAGAAATTGTAATTGCTGCTACTTTAATTTGTTTTCAATATAAATGTTATTAAATTCATTTAATATGCCTTTTACACCAACGAAAAACTACACAATTTCAGAGTTTTCCAATTGAATTTCAGAAAGTTTTAATTGAATGTCAGAATATTCATAATATTTCAAAATTTTACATTTATATATCGCTCATTTGCTGCAACAACGTCATAATTCAAAAAAAGTCGTTTCGAGAAAAACGGCTTTGAATGTTTTATGACATTTTACCATTTCTTAAATAAATGTTCAACAGCTCATGAGATTTCAGAAATAAAACCTGTTTTAAATAGTAGATGCTAATATCCTTCTAATCTGTATTTAAACCAAAGTTTTTCATGTCAACTATACGAGAAAACATGAATTTTAATTTTGATGTTTACAACAAAAACCACTCTCATGCTAAAAATAATTGACTTTTATGAAAACTGATAAAACCATATGAAAGACTATAGAACGGCGCATATTTTGCATTACTCAGTTCAAAACTCACGGATTTTGCGTTATGACGTTGTTGCAGCAAATGAGCGATATCAGAAATTTCTTTGTATTTCAGAATTTTCCAATTTCATTTCAGAAATTTTCATTTGTATTTCAGAAAATTCGAATACCAATAGGTGAGGTTAGGTTCCATGAGCAGACGCTCCTCAAACAGCTCACTTGAGTTCATTCAAATCTGATCCCATTGTGATACCCAAGGGGTAGTCATCAGAGTATTTACAGAACTTCTGTTGACTCCAAATTAAACCAACCAGATTCCCGGATGAAGGAATAGATTCGTCTCAGATTCATCCTTGAGAGCTCGTCCAAACATGATAGGAATGGAAATCCGAGGATGTGTTCCTTCAGGTTTGTCAGAGGCGGACATTGGCAGAAAAGGTGATACACAGTCTCTTCCTCTTCCTCATTATGGCAGCTTCTACAGTAATCATTGTACCGTAGGCACATTCTTCTAGCATGTGTCCCGATAAAACAGTGTCCTGTAATAAAGGAGCCAATTAGCCTTATTTGCTCACGACGGTATTCTATAAGTAAATTCGTCCTGCTGGCATCATATACGGGCCAAGTCGACCTCGCTGTAGAACATGAAGGTTCATCAAAATAGGTGGACACCTGTTTTGTGCAGCCTCATATAGTTTCTACTGAATAGACATCTTGCAGTTAACAAGGGAAATACCAGAAAAGGGTAGCGACCTTACTCATCATCGCATCCCTTTTGGCCAAACCATCTGCTAAACAATTACCCTGATTTCCATCGTGTCCAGGGACCCATATAAGCGTTATCCTAGAATGCCTTGGTATATAATTTAGGGATGCCCGGCATTCCTCGGTTAACCTAGATGTCGTGAAGACACCCGCTATTCAGTTAACGGCAGACTTGCTGTCAGTAAATATACATAAGGACTGAGATCGAAAAATTCTTAACACACGTTTTTCATTAAAACTTCTAACCCAAGTATTATTTGATTTTTTTTGATCAAGTTACCTTTGTAAAACATGTCAGTTATTATGTTTAATGTCAACTATATTCATTTGTTGTTAACCTGATTAAAATGAGTGACCAGAAAAAAGTGCTTTCAAAAATTATAAAATATTTTCAACAAAACCCAACTTGGTGCTACAAAAAGTTGGACAAACAATCAAAGGTCTGTCGTCAAACTGTTTTCAATGTTATTCAACAGTACCGGTAGAACTTGTCCGTTGATAGAAAACCTGGTTCAGGTAGAAGGAATGGTCCACATGATGTTTCTAAAGCCAAACAAATAGAAAGCATTTTCAAAACAGCTCCCAACACATCCGGTAGGAAAGCAGCCCGGTTAGCTCAGTGCTCGGACTATTTGGTACGAAAATTTAAAGCCAATGCAGCATAAAAATACACAAGGCTCAAAAAGTTTCTTATAGGAACGCTGCTAAAAATTTAGAGGCCAAAAACAGAGAACGGAAATTGAAGCCAAATTTTATAAAAAAATATTCCTGCTGCATAATGGATGACGAAACGTATGTTCTGGCAGATTTTTCGCAGCTTCCGGGTCAAAATTTTGATGTTGCTGATGCTCGAGGGAATGTTGAAGAAAAGTTTAGGATCCAAAAGCAGATAAAATTTCCCAAAAAGTTATTGGTATGGCAAGCAATATGCAGTTGCTGCAAAAAGCCAAACATTTGTTAAAAAGGGTTCTATAAATACCGAAATCTACATCAAGGAATGTTTACAAAAAAGGATGTTTCCATTCATAAGACTTCTTACTATGTCTACTTATTTCTGGCCTGAGTTGGCACCCTGTCACTATGGTAGAAAAGGTCATGAGTGGTAAAAGAACAATAATGTGGTATTTGTACCAAGAGAGGCAAATTCTCCAAACTGCCTGGAGATAAGGCCAGTGGAGAGATATTGGGCTCTTGTTAAAAGAGAATTGAAGAGCACAAAAAAGGTGTCCAAAAGTATTCGAACAAAGTGACAGAAATCACTATAAAAACCATGATGAAAGGGTTTCCGAAATAGGTTCAAAATTTCATCACTAGTGATTAGAACTATAAAAATATTTTTTTTTTTGGTAAATTGTAACAATAATTTCAATCAAATAAAAAAATAAATCAAAACTGTAAGTTTAGTGGTTTCATTTTAGTTAAGAATTTTTCGATCTTTTTTTTTATTTTTAATGTTTCAACTAACACATCATTTCAAACATTTCTAATATAGTTATTAGTGGCGTGACAATTATATTTTTTAAGTTTTTGAAATTTGTTCAAGTTTCAGATTTTTTTTTTTTTGTTAGAAATTCTAATAATGTTACCGAAGATATGTTTTGAAACATCTAAAACTAACAATTCTAACTATATGTAAAATACTATTACATAACATAGTGCCAATCCTCATAATCTGAGCTACTTAAATCCCAATAACAGATATTGAATATGGATATTAAAGTGTTTATACCAAAATTCTCATAATTTTTAAGTGAATAGAATATAAGATTCGCCTTAGCCAACCATAGTACTCTAACTTATTAAAGATTTTTTTGTTTACAAATTTTCAATGATGTACAGGTAAAAAAGTATATAATACCCTACACTAAGTAAATGAGCAAAAACATTTTTCTTTCAAAATTTCAATAATTTATATTCGTGAGTGATTTTCGGAAGTGGACCGATCACCATGAAATTTTGTCATGTGATTTATGTCTACACGAAAGTTATTTATGTTGCATTTTATGTGTATACCAACATTTTTAGGAGATTTATGCTCGTTAAAGGGATTATCGGAAGCAGGCCTTATATGGGAGCTATGACTAATTATAGACCGATCATAAGAAAATTTGGTGACATGAATTTCGTATATATAAAACTTATTCGGAGAAAAACTTGTGTAGATACCTATTTAAATTAAACATTTATGAGCGAAAAGTCCAATTTCGGGAGGACATGTGTATGGGGGCTAGGTGAAATAATGAACCGATTTCAGCCAGTTTCAATAGGCTTGGTCCCTGGGCCTAAAAATTTACATATACTAAATTTTATCAAAATATCTTCAAAATTGCGACCTGTACTCTGCGCATAAGGTTGACATGGACGGCCAGACGGACGGACGGACATCGTTTAACCGACTCAGAAAATGATTCTGAGTCGATAGGTATACTTTAACGTGGGTGTTACACTAATATTTTTGGGCGTTACAAACATCTGCACAAATCCAATATACACTCCCCACTATGGTGGTGTAGGGTATAAAAACAACCGACAACTTTAAATTTTTTTTGTACAAAATATTAATTTAATTAATAAAAATATAATTAATAAAAAAACTTATTTTTAAATATTAAAAAAAAATGTTTTTTAACTGGACAAATTGTATATTAGCTGGTAATTGGACAAGACCAAAAAAACTGGACAATCCAGGCCATTCCAGGCCGTCTGGCAACCCTAATTAATGTACAATTAGAAATTCTGAAATTTAATTTGAAATTTCTGAAATTCAGTTAAAAATTTCTGAAATACAATTAGAAATGGTGTAGTTGTTGATGAAAACTCAATAAAACCCACTAAAACCTTATATGCAGTTCTGACTTTTCACAATATTGATCTTGAAAAAGAACTTTTTTCAATATTTCTCTAATGTGCGCAAATACAATTTCTTATGAAAATTAAAATAAAAAAGGGCAAATCTGATTCAATCAAACAAAGTGTGTGAATGCACAAAAAAAAAAAAAACTGAAAATTGAATAGATTATCAAAAATTAGGGCATATTTTCACGAATCTTTTATAGATTATAATTTATAAGCACTGAAATATACTAATTAAATATATTTCTAATTCATACCCACTGTTTCATATTAAAATGTTCAGAGGTCTAAACAAATGTTGTAACATTCAAATACAAAATTTAATACAATATTGTGTCTTTTTTCTCTCTTTTTGTTTAAAATTTTGTAGTTTATTTAAAATGATTTTATGTGCAAATTTGTCTAAATAAAACACACAAAACAGCACAGTTTTAGTGTTTGAAAATTGAAAAAAATTAACCAAACCAAAACGAAAGACTCACGACACATACTGCTTCGCTGCATTTGAAATGCATTAAAGAAAAAAACCACAGAAAATCATTTTATTTTCTACTTAAGTTTTTGTGTTAAAGATGCAATTTATCATTTTTGGAATTTTTTTTTTTTTTTACTATTTCACTGTTTCGAAACCGAATTTCATTTTCATTTCATAGTTAAAGATTTTCTAAGGATAGTAAAATGAAATTAAGATTTGGCATTTATCAGGTTAAGCCAGGTATTACGTATTAAATGAAGTAGTAAGTTGATATTTGTTCACTCACACCTGTCTATGGAGTAGTAATTGATGTAGTAGAGATTTGGGGAAAATTGTGAAATAAAATTAAAGTGGATTTATGGAAATTAACTGGACTAAATTTGAAGTGAAAAATTTGTATCCAAAAATTAGACTGATTATTATTAAATAAAGGCACTAAGATCTTTAAGTCATTCGATACCAAACTACTTACCCCCATTATATATTAACTTGAAGTTATATTTATTGACAGTTTTCATACAAAATTATTTTAGCTGACAGTGTTAACACACAACCAGACATCGTGTTGATGGTGGTTAGAAGAATAGCCTGCATTCTGTGTCATCAGGACTGAGATCGAAAAATTCTTAACACACGTTTTTCATT
Organism: Calliphora vomitoria; assembly: GCA_942486065.2. Lineage (NCBI taxonomy): Eukaryota > Metazoa > Arthropoda > Insecta > Diptera > Calliphoridae > Calliphora > Calliphora vomitoria. The sequence goes on from OW818029.2 coordinate 44,230,706, forward strand.
AAAACTTTTAACCAAGTATTATTTGATTTTTTTTTTTTTTTGATCAAGTTACCTTTGTAAAGCATGTCAGTTATTATGTTTAATGTCAATTATATTCATTTGTTAGTCTGATTAAAATGAGTGACCAGAAAAAAGTGCCTACTAAAATAATTAAATATTTTCAACAAAAACCAACTTGGTTCTACAAAAACTTGGCCACACAATCAAAGGTCTGCCGTCAAACTGTTTCCAATATTATTCAATAGGATCGGGAGAACTTGTCCGTTGATAGAAATTTTGGTTCACGTAGAAGGAATGGTTCACATGATGTTTATTAAGCCAAAAAAATAGAAAGCATTTTCAAAAGAGCTCCCATCACATCCGGTAGGAAAGCAGCCTTGTTAAGTCAGTAGTCGGACTTTTTGGTAAGAACAGTTAAAGCCAATGCAGATTCAAAAACATACTAGGCTCAAACAGTTCCTGACAGGAATTCTGCTAAAAATTTAGAGGCCAAAAACAGAGAACGGAAATTGAAATCAAATTTTATAAAAAAATATTCCTGCTGCATAATGGATGACGAAACGTATGTTCTGGCTGATTTTTCGCAGGTTCCGGGTCAAAATTTTGATGTTGCTGGTGCTCAAGGGAATGTTGAAGAAAAGTTTAAGACCCAAAAGCAGACAAAATTTCCCAAAGAGTTCTTGGTATGGCAAGCATTATGCAGTTGCTCCCAAATAAGACAAACATTTGCTAAAAATACCGAAATTTGTATCAAGGATTGTTAACAAAAAAGGATGCTTCCATTCATAAGACTTCTTAGTGTGTCCACTTATTTTTGGCCTAATTTGGCACCCCGTCACTATGGTAAGAAAGGTCTTGAGTGGTACAAGAACAATAATGTGGTATTTGTACCTAGAGAGGCAAATTCTCCAAACTGCCTGGAGCTGAGTCCAGTGGAGAGATATTGGGCTCTTGTTAAAAGATAATTGAAGAGCACAAAAAAGGTGTTCAAGAGTGTGGTAGATTTTAAACGGAGATGGACAACCTGTTCGAACATAGTGACAGAAATAACTATAAAAACAATAATAGAAGGGTTTTCTAAAAAGGTTCAAAATTTCATCTCTTGTGATTATAACTATAAAATTATTTTTTTTTTTTTTTTTTGTAAATTGTAATAATAATTTCAATCAAAGAAAAAAAAAATTAAAACTGTAAGTTTAGTGGTTTCACTTTGATTAACATATATGTATGATAAGAATTTTTCGATTTCAGTCCTTATATTTTTAACTCTGATATATGTTGTGTTCTGGTTTCATTTAAAAAAAATTCTAGTGAGACTCGTGTTAATGTTCATAAAACTTGTTATGCCCTACTCCACCATAAAGAAGGATATATTGCGTTTGTGATTATTATACCGGTAGACTCAGATTTAACGATATCCATCTATCTGTCGATCTGGCTTATTTTTTTTGGGAATATCGAAAATACCCCAACATTTTAATCTATAGTAAAAAAATTACGACTACCAGTCTCTCTAAAATTTCAAAATATAACAAATAAAAATTTTTAGTCCAAAAACACTAAAACAAAGAGTTTTTGTTATTTAGTTTTTCCAGTATTGTTCTCGAATAAGTTCCTTTTACACTCGACGCTTTAGATAACGAAAAGTGTACTCTCGAAATCCTGGTTTTGTATACACAATTTATGTCCAATTGTTTGACATCATATTCAACTTACCAAACTACAATTTCCTCATAATTTAAAAAAGAAAACTTATTTTTTATGAAACAAAAAAAATGTGTATATTTCTCATTAATTTTAATTTTCTTGACACATTTATTTTTGTTACATTAAATATTCCTATTGAATTTCAACAACTTAAATTGTTAATAAATATGTAAAATAAATTATTGATACGAGTAATAAAAAAATATACTAAACTAGCGGACCCGACGAACTTCGCCTCCACCCAATTTTAAGCCTTCAGACAAACTTTAGAGTAAAACTCGATGTTCGATTTTTCCAATTTTCAGACTTTTCCGGAGAGATTTTCCAAAATTTTCTTCCGTTAAAACCTTCTTCTCGAAAATACGAACAAATGACAAAAAATTTTACAGAAATCGGCAGTTGTTCTCGTTTTATGAATTACTATACATTTTTTACACCATTTATGTATATACTAGCTTGACCCGGTGAGCTTCGCTACCCCTGTCGTAGTCTATGTTGGAAATTTCAATAAAATCATTTCGGCCGTTTAGTATTTATTGTTTAAGAACTAAAGGTACCAATTTTACCGGTTTTCCCCCTGTTTACACCTTTCTGGTCCAAAATTTATAGCCTATTGATGCTTCCAAGTAAGGATCTATCTACGTTCCAAATTTCAATAAAATCGGTTCAGCCGTTTAGGCGTGATGCTCAAACAAACAAACAAACAAACAAACAAACTTACAAAGACATTTATATATTTATATAGATAGATAGATTAAAAAATTATTGAAAATTTAAATCACATTTCATATAATTTTTTTTTAATTACTTAATAACTTAATAACAAAATTCATGATTTTGAGAGATACCTGGAAAATATTTAAATGAAGAAGCTATTAATAAATTTACAACTTTTAAATGAATTGTAGATTTTTAAGAAATCCGTTTCTCATCTAAACAGGAAAAAAATCATCCTTTAACAAAGGATATATCAAAAAAGATATTACACATTTTCTAAAGATTTTCCTTTAATACGAAACATTGCATGATTAACAAGTAAGAAAGTATAGTCGGTCAAGCCCGACCACCCAGAAGATATATAAACATTATAATTATGGACCAATAGCCAAAAAATTAGGTGGCATGCTTCTGTATATATGAAACTTATTTATGTTGAATTTTACATGAATACCAACATTCTTAAGAAATCTATACTCGTTAAAATGATTTTCGGAAGTGGGCCTTATATGGGAGCTATGACTAATTATGGACTGATCGTCATAAAATTTGGTGGTGCGAGCTTAGCTTCTATGAAAATTTTTAGTGCTAAATTTGGTTTGGATATCTATATAATAAAAATATTTAAGAGGGCTTTACTATTTTCAGATAGGGCAATCGTATAGGGGCTAGGAAAAATAATGGACCGATTCTAGCCAATCGACTCAGAAAGTTATCCTGAACAGGTTGGTATACTTTAAGGTGTTTGTTGGGTCAATATCTTTGAACGTTACAAACATCAGCACCAGCCCAATGTCACACCCTCCACTATGGTGTAGGGTATACAAACATATATTGAATTTAGAATGCATCCAAGGGGATGTCTCGAGATAATTTGAATTTAGGGAAATATTTCCGTTTTTATTTTTATATTCATATTTTTTGGGCGTTACAAACATCAGCACAAACGCATTATACCTCCCCACTATGGTGGTGTAGGGTATAATTATCAAATCCAGATTTATATTTTAGCTGATATAAAATCTCATTCAAATAACAGCATTATGTAAAAATACTTGCAATAGCGAACTAATATAACATTTTGCATTTTTATTAAACACTAAAATATTACATTGTATTCATAACTAAGCAAACAATAAGTAATAATAATACCATACTAAAATATTGTAAATATTAACATAAAACTTTACCAATGTAGTCATTTGAAGGAAATTTGCAATTTAGCCATTTCAGGCACTTAAAGACGATAAACAGCCCCCATAAAAACCAGCGACTAAAAAAGTCTGGAACATAAAGCAGCTATAATAACCTTTTCAATACACACTTTAGTTGATTTAACATAAATTTAAAACGATTTCTTTGCTGTTTTTGAAATCTTAAAGTATAGATTGTAAAACAATCATATAAATTTAATTGCATTTGCCATGTGTTATATAATAAAAATAAAAAAACATTGAAGAAATAATTATTTTGTAATCAGCTACAATTAAGCTGCATTATTATTGTTTTTTCTTGCTAATTTACATACACACTTAAACATTTTTGAACTTTATAAATACAAACATAAATATTTCATTTCATTTGAATACTACGAAATTTAAATAAAATTTTAATTTAAAAAAAAAAAAAAAATAAAAATCTTCACACTTTGACACCAAATGATAATGAACTTTCTATATAAAAAAAGTTCAAGTGCCTATTTAATTTCATTTCAGGAGGAACATCTAACTCAATTTATGATGATCTTTTGCTACAGTTTACTTACTTTAAAATTTTATTAGTTTAAGTTTGTTTTGTGTAACTTTTAATGTTAAAGTAACATAAAAACATTCAAAGAGTCTGCCATAAAAAAAATAAAAAACTTTGTTTTAATGGAGTAATTATTTTCGTAAAAATCTTTGCCTATTCAAAAGACCTTCACACATCAACATGTTGAAAATATGTATGTAATTTGAGGTTTAATGGACATTTAAATGTTTGTATTATTTTTAAGTTTTATCTGGAATAATTTGTATCAATCTGCAAGTACCCAGAATGGTACTAAAATGCGGGAAGCAATTAATCTTTATTTACATGTGTATAGTTTTAAATGAAAATTAATAATTTTTTCTCATGAAACTATATAAGTACTATGATAATAAAGTTCATTAGAATTGTTAAATACTAGTAAAAACAAGTAAGAAAGTATGGTCGGTCAATCCCGACCATATAATACCCTACACTAATTAAATGAGCAAAAACATTTTTCTTTCAAAATTTCAATAATTTATATTCGTGAATGATTTTCGGAAGTGGGCCTTATATGGGAGCTATGACAAATTATGGACCGATCACCATGCAATTTGGTCACGTGATTAATGTCTATATGAAAGTTATTTATATGGCATTTTATGTGTATACCAACATTTTTGGGAGATTTATGCTCGTTAAAGTGATTATCGGAAGCAGGCCTTATATGGGAGCTATGACTAATTATGGACCGATCATAATAAAATTTGGTGACATGAATTTCGTATATATAGAACTTATTTGAAGAAAAACTTGTGTTGATATCTATATAAATTAAACATTTATGACCGATAAAGTCCAATTTCGTTAGGACATTTGTATGGGGGCTATGTGAAATAATGAACCGATTTCAGTCAGTTTCAACAGGCTTGGTCCTTGAGCCGAAGAATTGATTTGTACCAAATTCTATCGAAATATCTGCAAATTTGCGACCTGTAATCTGCGCACAAAGTTTACATGGACAGCCAGCCACCCGCCAAATGGACGGACGGACGGCCATCGTTTAATCGACTCAAAAAGTGATTCTGAGTCGATCGGTATACTTTAAGGTGGGTGTTAGACTAATATTTTTTGGCGTTACAAACATCTGCACAAATCCAATATACCCTCCCCACTATGGTGGTGTAGGGTATAAAAATGAATTTTTGGAGTACATAAGCAAACAATTATTCATTCTATGTACTTCGAAAAAAGCGCTTCTTATATACACTAGTATAAAGGATTAAATTATTAAAACACTCAAAAACCAGCTTACAAGTGGGAACTCAACATACAAATACAGGCGAGAATCCAGGTCAACCATTTGGAGAGGGGGAAATTACATTTTACTTTTTTCCCTTTTTTATGTGAAAACTATTCGTCTGCAGGGAAGAAGGATTCTATATGAAAATCATAAAAGGATTCGCTTTAAGGGATGAAAATTGAGGATCAATTATAAACCATAACAAATCATAAAAAAGCCTAAAAACAAGAACAATAGTGATCGCATTATCAAAATCATTAAATTGCGTCGCTTTCTTACAGGTCTACCTAAATAAAAGCGTATGGCGGAACCTTTTTTCCCCTTTAGCTTTAACGCTGAAATGTCATACCTAAATAAGAGCAGCAACGCTACGTGAAACAATAAAAACAAGGTTATCAAAAAAATAAATATAACAACCCGGATTATTTAAACAATAAAGTACATTGCAGTATTGGGGTTTCTGATTTTTGTTTTGTGATTTGTAAACTAAAATTTTATCAAAAAAACTAAATATTAAAGTTTAAAAAATGAGTTTCTTGCATATTTGTTTCTCCTTTTGTATGTATGTGTTTACATTTATCTCGCTGTCAAAATCGGATTTTCCAATTGCAAAGCGTTGCCGCCGCGTTATTTCGGTATGCTGCATACAAATTGTATGGGCATGAGAATTTTTGACAAGTAAAAAACGCCTTCCGCTCCAATTTAGGTATGCGTGTTAGTGATGAAACATGCTAGGTCTAAAATATGCCTATTTAAGTCCAACGTCAAATCCGTACTACACTGAAAGAAAAACGCTTCGTAACAAGAATTACATTAATGTAATGAAAAGTTTCATTCATTTAATGAAACTGTACATAATAGTAATGAAAGTTACATTATTGCAATGAATCGTGTAAAACAGGTATTTTTCGACAATTTGTAGTTTCATTGGGGCTACGAATTGTATAACATTCGGGCAACGAAGAACTTTTAAGCATAGTTTAAGGCATATAGTTATAGAAAAAAGTGATTATAATTACCTTATTGGTCTAAGATTATTTACATCTATTTATTTAAAATTCGTTTTTTTAAATAAATATTGAATTATAGAAATTACAGCACCTGTAAAATTTTAATAAAATATTTACGTAGCATTAACGAAGCTTTACATTTCTGAATGATAAAGTTACTTCCGTTTTTTGAGAAAAATAATATGTACGGATTATAAATTAAAATTAAAATCGAACTTATAAAGTTTTTATTGATTTTATTGTTTAATGTTCGAGTTTTTTGTAATGTACAATTTAGATATTCTAAATACAAAGAAAATTACACTAATACTTTAAAAAAATTATCTCACATCTACACATTCATAAATATAATGTAATAATTGTAACTCCAACGAAAGTTTTCATTACATCTTCATAGTGAGAATGAGGATCTAATAAATGGAATATGATGTAAATTTCATAAATATAATGAATACGTTATCTATGTAACGTAACTTGTCATTATTTTAACTATATACTGAATGTGTGCGAATTAGGATTCCATTTTTATTCCAGGGAAATATTAAAATCTATTTATTCCCTGGAATTTCTATACATTTCAACATGAGATGTAAGGGCATATATAAGGTTTTCATTCCGTTAAAAATGTCTACATTTTTCATTTACGACCCCATAATATATACTTAATTCTGGATCATAGTATAGATATAAGCTCGATTGTTGACCTATTTTCAATCTATATCTGTATTACTAAGCCACTTTTTAACCCACGTTTTTTTCGAATTCAGTGTTACTTGGTTATTAAGTGTTTGTTTGGTTGTCTTGTTTTAACAAAGTAATATTTTATACAGCAATCATTGATAAATAACGTAAGTAATAGAGTGGTTAGATAACTAACCACTGTAACTGAAATAGGTTTCATATAATGTTATTTTGTATGAATGATGCGCGAATCAATAAAAGTTAATATATAATATATTTTACTTTAAGGTAAACCTTCCGATGATGAAGTATTTGCAGTCTTGAATCCGACAAAGAAGTTAATTATGAGGATATGATGGCGATAAGTGATTTACCTTTGGAGCTCCAGTCAAAATTTGATGGTGATTTTGATTCGAATGATGACATACCTTTATGAAATTTGGCTAGTACATCTGTTAGTGACTTATCTACCCAAACTGCTGTGTTGGAAGCAAAATGAGGTACCAATTTTAGATTAGAAGATACGGGTGATTACACAGGAGATGGAGATATAGTATATCATATAATAAAATTGCAGAATATCTCACCTACACAGCTATTTCGTTGTTTTGGTCGAGAAACTTAGTCAAAATGATTAACATTCAAACAAATTTATACACTATGAAAAGGTTTAGCTTAATTATTTTAGTGCCAACCGCCATGGTGGTTAATATACTAACCACCCCATTCTATAAAAACCTTTGGCAGTATTTTTATTTCTTTTTTCATATTAAATGAACCTCAATTAAAGTAAAAATCCAATTGTTTTGATTATAAACTTATACACATAAAAGCGTAGCTGAAAGAGTTAAACAAATGCATTTAATTATTCTACTTTGGGATTATTTATTCAATTGATAGTTTTATTATTCCTTTTAAATTGTCATCTAAAATGAATCATGCTTTTATATACAAATACAATTTTAATATTTGCAAAATTCATATTGATTTTTAACCATTTTGATAAAAACTGCAGTGCATTTTTGATTTTAGCATAAACACTCTATAAAAGGATAAATGTACGAAATGTTATATAAAAATATTTTAATTATATTTTATTGTGAATATAATTTTGATTTAAATAAATAATGTTTAAAAAAATTTGTATTGGTATTTATTTAATCAGAAAACTTAATGTTGCTAATCCATTTACTTTATTAACAAATTCGTTTCTTAGAGACATGAATGGCCCTGACTGATTTTTATAAACTAAGCACAATTTCATGAAACTCTGTTGTTAATACATTTTGTTCAATAACTTCAAAATGTCACTGTAACTAAAAATTCACAACGACTTGCTTGATACAATTTATAGAGTGTGACTTTATTAAAAGGTATAGTAAAAATATAGAAAACTATTAAAATTCAATGATAATGCAATTTAAACAATGACATAAGCTTTGGTAGACTTTTCAAATATGGCCCATTATTAAAACTTGCCTTTATGTTCCCAATAGTAAAAGTTAAATTTAAAACAATCTTTTTCTATTACTTAAAGTTAGCTTTTACTATTACGAACTTAAAGGCAAGTTGTAATAATGGCCCTAAGAGTATATATAACTTTAATAATAATTTCATTAAATAAGTCAATAAACTTAAAAACATCACAAACAAATTTTGTATTTATGTGTAAAAGTAACATAAAGGTGTGTTGTGTTTAATAAATAATGTTTAATTTTTTTATTTATAAATTAAATCCACGAAATTTTAACTTCCTTGTAGATTTTCCGAAAAAAAATAAAATAAAAAAATACAAAAAAAGCAGTTGTGTTAACAACCAATTGAAATATTCCACTTCATTAGGAGTAAATCTGGTTTATTATGCAACGCCACACATTATTTTGTGGCAACACTTGAACTTAAACTTCACTGGTCTTTTGAGATAGGAAAACAAAAAAAATATTCGCACAAAATTTGTCGGTTTTCTTGTTACTGTGCTGGTTTGGTGTAGCTTTTTGTTTTAGCAAACAATGCACTTTCAACTAAAAAATAATAAAAAAAAAGAAGAAAACAACACTTTTTTGAAAGTAAATCAAGAAAGGAAAGATAAATATGCATTGGAAAAAAGTTAACAGATAAAATGTATTACATTCAACTCAGGCTTACCGCCTGTAAACTCGTCTGGTAACAGCAGTTTTGAGAATGGAAATAGTACCTGGTTAAAAAGGCGGCCAGGTACTATTGACAGAGGGACGATATGTAAAATTTCAATACAAAATGAATTTTTGAACGTTTACTGTTCGGATTTCTATAATATTTGGTAGACATGTTTTCTAGGGTCATTTTTTGTATAGGTTCGTACAGAAAACCTAAAATAAAACTGTTAATAACTTTAGAACTGTTAGTCTGATATTATAATAACTATTTTATTTCATATTAAATCGTGGATTTTAAATCTAGAAATTCGATTATTCTCAAAACTGGATTTAGCTTAGTCATTAGCCATCTTACATTTTCCAAAGATTTTAAATGAATATCAGCCATTGCACGATTCGTATCATTGCATGATGTTTAGGGCCGGATTCAGAAACACGAAATGAAATCAATTTTAAAATTTTTGTATGGAAATCACTCAAAAATTATTTAAAAACTGAGTGATTATTATACAAAAATTTTAAAAATGTTTTCCTTTTGTGTTTCTGAATCAAATTAAATAGTTACATCTAATAGAGCATTTACACCAAAGCAAAATCTAGTACATATGAGATTTCGAGCCAAATCTAGGTTTTTTAACGAAATTTCCCATACAAAAAATTGACAGATACAAATAATTGATGCAAGTGATATGAAAATACAAATTATAATACTAAAAATTAACTTATTTATACCAAACGAAGTAGATTTTGACAATTGAAGATTTCAATTTAAATCCGCTAGATTTCGCTTCGGTATAAATGCACTATAAATATATTTTATACCCTTCAAGGGTAATTTCATTTGCGACCCCATAAAGTATATATATTCTGGATCGTTATAGATAGCGTAGTCGATATAGCCATGTCCATCTGTCGGTTGAAATCAACTTTCCAAATCCCTTAAATAACTTAAAAACATGATGGATACATCAATATATCGGGAATTCTTCCAATTCGGCTGCTATTTGAAATCGAGAAAAGCCTCGACAACCTCGATTTTTTGCCTATTTTTTATCTATATCTGGATTACTAAGTCATTAATATAGACAATTTGAATGTCTAATGATAGATATTTCAAAGTCCATTGCAACGATGTATATAAGGCTACAATAATTTGGACCTACAATGGATCAAAATCGGGAAAAACTTTTTTAACCCGAATTTTTTTTTACCAAACAAAAATTTTTTCATTAATTATTAAAAAAACAAAAAATTTTTTAAAATTAAAAAAAAAAACAATTTGAAAAAAAAAAATTTTTAATTTTGAAACTTTTTTTTTTTAATTTTGCTTACCTAAAAATATTAAAGATTTGTATTTTAAAGTATAAGTATAAGATTCGGCGCAGCCGAATATAGCTCTCTCACTTGATATAAATGACAAAAGCATGGTATACAATTAAGGACTGAGATTGTAAAATTCTTAGTTCTTCAAGCTACCTTCGAAAAGCATGTCAGTTTTTATGTTTAATGTCAATTATGTTCATTTGTTGTTAATTTGATTAAAATGAGTGACCAGAAAAAAGTGCGTACTAAAATTATTAAATATTTTCAACAAAACCCAACTTGCTCCTACAAAAAGTTGGCCAAACAATCAAAGGTCCGCTATCAAACTGATTCCAATATTATTAAACAGTACCGGGAGAACTCGTCCGTTGATACAAAACCTGGTTCTGGTAGAAGGAATGGTCCACATGATGTTTCTAAAGCCAAAAAATAGAAAGCATTTTCAAAAGAGCTCCCAACAACTCCGGTAGGAAAGCTGCCCGTTTAGGTCAGTGCTCGGACTATTTGGTACGAAAAGTTAAAGTCAATGCAGGTTTAAAAGCATACAAGGCTCAAAAAGTTCCTGATAGGAACTCTGCTAAAAATTTAGAGGCCAAATACAGAGCACGGAAATTGAAGTCAAATTTTATACCAAAAATATACCTGCTGCATAATGAATGACGAAATGTACGTATGGAACATTTTTCGCAGCTTCTGGGTCAATTTTTTTATGTTGCAGATGCTCAAGGGAATGTTGAAGAAAAGTTTAGGACCCAATAGCAGACAAAATTTCCCAAAAAGTTCTTGGTATGGCAAGCAATATGCAGTTGCGGTAAAAAAGCCAAACATTTGTTACAAAGGGCTCTATAAATACCGAAATTTACATCAAGGAATGTTTACAAAAAAGAATGTTTCCATTCATGAGACTTCTTAATGTGTCCTCTTATTTTTGGCCTGATTTGACATTTGTCACTATGGTAAGAAAGGTCTTGAGTGGTACAAGAACGATAATGTGGTATTTGTACCAAGAGAGGCAATTTCTCCACACTGCCTGGAGCTGAGTCCAGTGGAGAAATTTTTTTGCTCTTGTTAAAAGAGAATTGAAGAGCACAAAAAAGGTGTCCAAGAGTGTGGTAGATTTTAAACGGAGATGGACAACCTGTTCGAACAAAGTTACATAAAGCAGTATAAAAACTATAATGGAAGGGTTTTCGAATAAGGTTCAAAATTTCATCAGTAGTGATTAGAAGTATAAAAATAATTTTTTTTTTTTTTCGTAAATTGTAACAATAATTTGAATCAAATAAAAAAAATTCAATACTGTAAGTTTAGTGGTTTCATTTTTATTAACATATATGTATGTTAAACATTTTTCAATCTCAGTCCTTAAACACTAACAAAAAAATGCTGGTATTAATTATATTTATTTAATTTTTTTTATAAAATCCTTTAGCATCTTTGTATTTTACTACGATAGGGGTAGTGAATGTGCAACGTGTTAAGCTAGTTTTCTTATAGAATTTTACTTAAGAAGGATATTTGTATCCAATATATAAAATATATTATACATTTATTTATTCTGTATTTTATTCTGATATTAAAAAAGCATTTTTGTACAAGTATTCTACATAAAATTATCTTTTCTTTGACATCAATTTTATTTATCTCAATTCCAGGATATATTGGTGATATCGCAAGGATGTTGAAAATTAACTTTTTTCAACTTCATCCTTGAAAATTCGCTGAAAATATACTAAACTATTTTTCAAATAACTCGAAGTTGTACAATATTTCACATGTTTTTCGTATGAAAAAAATTATACAAATGTTTTATTATACAATCAATATTTCTGTTAGGAAAGGGTCAGTTTTTTTTTTTTGTAATTGACAGCGAAGACCTCAGAAATAAAAATTTGCTTTAATTTCCTGTAAAAATCTGTTAAAATTGTACCCCCATCACTACTACCACACATGTGTCGCCTGATTCCATAAACCCAGTCATGTTGCAATCATTGTATGTAAGTAAGTATTTATGTAGTAAGGTGGTCATAGCACAGTGCCTCTAATTAAAATACTAGTAATCTTCATACGAACGAAAATTTAACAGGTTTTTTTTTTATTTTTTTTATCACCTGCTGATGATTTAACAAATTAATGGTGTTTGCATCTTGGCAAACACAATGTTGTACTAAATTTTGTTGTAACGGAAACCTCTTGACTCGCTTGCTTGATCCTGTATAAAAGTCATGATGTAGCCCAAAATCGGAAGCAACAAATAAATTCAATTTGACGGAAGTATTTTGGTTTTTTACTCTTATTTATATATTTTTTAATACTTCTGCAAATTAAACAAGTTTTATTTATATACATATGTATTATGGATGTATTTGTTTTTGCTTGCCAAACAATTTATTTGAAATCAAACACTTTAACGCATTTTCAGCTAGATGGAGTGGAGTGGAGTGCTGTGCTTGTAATTTTGGAGAGTTTTCCACAATGTGGCATGAGTTTAAAGTGTAAGTGGAAAAGTATGTAAGTTTTAGCTGGGTTTGCATTAATATATATGTAAGTGTGTCTAGTAATCCTTTTATATGAATTTCAATTTCAACTTATTATGTCACAATTGCTGGTTTTTCCAATAAATTTATTTTTAAATTTTCATTTGTGTCATTTTGTATTCATTTCCTGTAATTCAATTTAGTATTGCATTTACAGTTTCAACACAGTTAAATGTCATACCAATTTATTAAATTTAATTTGTTATTCATTGCGGTCCATAGTAATAATTCAGAAAATGTAGCATTTCTGACAGATTATACATTTATGGACTTTGTTTGGTGGTTGTACATGCCAGGTACTGGAGATGGGAGGCATACTAACTGTATACTTTATATTATGTATGACAAACTGTAATTTGTATTTGTTGATATGATTTTTGCACCGGTTAACCGCATATCATAATGATATATAACCTTGAGAATGATTTAAAAAAGTTGTTGATGTTCCCAACTAGCTTTTTTCTCTCCATTACCCCTCTTGGGAGCATATGGCTTCCACAAAGCATATCCATCTTACACGATTTGTAGTATTAGTATCGTGCGTCTCCGTGTGTTCTTTGGTCGACTACGGCTTCTTGAACCTTGAGGGTTCCACTCTAGCGTCATCCTTATTGTACTGTCAGGATTCTTTCTGATAGTATGGTCGATCCACATTGCGTTAGTATGGGTTCTTCGTTGGTGAGGTTCCAGAGATCTGTATTGCTGATATAGTTAGGCCAGAATATTCTGTTAATGAATACCTGAAGTTTTTGCGTGATGGTGTTCGATACTAACCAAGTTTCACTTCCGTACAACAGAGTAGACTTTACACATGCATTGAATATTCTAAGCTTGGTTCGTCTGGATATTTGTGAGTTTCTCCATAGTCATTGTTATTTACGTCTGTTTCAGCGCCGCCATTTGTTGATACTGTACTGCCTAGATAGCAGAAGCTTTCTACGTATTCAACTGGTTGGTATTTGATATTTGATATTTATCTCAAGTCCAACATTGCGTGCTAGTCTTTCTAGATCATCTATCTTTGCTTGCATGTTGGAGATCTTATGCTACAGTAGGCAAATATCATCAGCATAATCCAAATCATCGAGTTGGCGTGAGAGGCTCCATGTTATTCCTCTTCTCTCTGTACAGACTTCGCTCATGATGTCATCCAGCACTATAGTGATTAGCAGAGGTGATAGGGGACATCCTTGTTTTACTCCAGCATTTGTGTGAAATGGTTGACTTATATTCCCGTTGTGAAGAACTGATAGTTATGCATCCTCGTACATAGCTCTGATGATTCGCGTTATTTTCTGGGGTACTCCTTTTCTTCTCAATGCTTTCCATATGGCAGTCCTTCTGATGGTGTCAAAGGTTTTCTTGAAATCTACGAACAGTAGGTACAGGGGAGTTCGCCATTCTAGAGATTGTTCTATTATAATGCGTAGAGTGTTGGCCTTTTCATCTCCATTTTAATTTGAAGCCTTCCCTGTATTATGACTGCTAACTAGCATTAGCCTTGGATAACTAAGCTGGACAAAGTGTCAAAGAAACAAGTTTTAATACCCTAGATCATTGCGTTTGGTGATGATATTATGAGTTTGTACTGAAGCTTGCTGGATTAGATTAAATGTGTTTCAATAAATTTTTTAATCCATAGTGACTCCTAGGAGAGTCAATTGTATCTTAATTATCGTCTACAATAAACAAGATGCTATTTAGTCATCATATCGAAAAGTTTTTTCTCATTATAAGTGGAACCATTACTCTTGGGAGCTATGACCACTTATGGACCGATCACCATGAAATTAGGCGGTGTGATTAATGTCTATATGAAAGTTATTTATGTTGCATTTTATGTGTATACCAACATTTTTAGGAGATTTATGCTCGTTAAAGTGATTATCGGAACCAGGCCTTATATGGGAGCTATGACTAATTATGGACCGATCATAAAAAAATTTCGTGACATGAATTCTGTATATATAAGACTTATTTGGAGAAAAACTTGTGTAGATACATAAATAAATTAAACATTTATGACCGATAAAGTCCAATTTCGGGAGGACATTTGTATGGGGGCTAGGCGAAATAATGAACTGATTTCAGCCAGTTTCAATAGGCTTGGTCCTCAGGCAGAAAAAATGATATGTACCAAATTTTGTCGAAAAATCTTCAAGATTGCGACCTGTACTCTGCGCACAAGGTTTACATGGACAACCAGCCAGCCAGACGGACGGACGGACGGACGGACATCGTTTAATCGACTCAGAAAGTGATTCTGAGTCGAACGATATACTTTAAGGTGGGTGTTAGACTAATATTTTTGGTGTTACAAACAACTGCACAAATCCAATATACCCTCCCCACTATGGTGGTGTAGGGTATAAAAAATATAATTGGTCAAGCCCGATCATATAATACTCTACAAATTCAAAGAACTACTAATCTTTTGAGGCCAATAACCAATCAAGCCAATGTCGGATACTCTGTTCCAAAGTGAGCGTTCTGCATTGATCGATACAAATAGTATCTGGACTATAAAGCAGGTGAGCCAAAGCTTCCCAACTTCTTCATTCAACAGGTATTGCAAGATGTGGCCGAGCGATGTCATGATGGAATATTATGTTTTCATGTCTGGCTGCAGACGAGTCAGTTGCGTTCGGTACAGGTTCACTGTAATGGTCGGGTCAGTAGCTCATAATAGCACACTTTTGCTTCCTCAAATATTTGGTTTTGGCTGGTTGGCCGAATCGACATACGATATTTTATGCTTTGGGTTATCGTAATGGATCCATTTTTCATCCCAAGTAATGTTTCGGTGCAAAAATGATTTCCTTTTATAGCGTCAAGCATCATTTCGAACAAGCAAAGTAATTTTTTAAGGTCTCTTGTCTTCAATTCGTATGGTACCCAATATTCTGCTGTTCGCAAATGATTTGAAATTGCTTCCTGAGTTTGACAACAATCTACATGGAGTAGTGCTTCCAATTCTTGATCTTCGAGCTTTTTTGGCAGGCCTGGGCGATCTTTGTCTTCCGTGTCAAAAACACCACTTCTGAACCGAAGAAAAACCAAATCTACATTGAAACCGATAGAACACATTTACCATAAGCTGTGGTGAGCAATCGGAGTGCGACACCGATTAGTATTAGTCTAACACCCACCTTAAAGTATACCGATCGACTCAGAATGACTTTCTTATCCGATTAAACGATGTCCGTCCGTCTGGCTGTCTGTCCATGTAAACCTTGTGCCCAAAGCGCAGGTTTTGAAGATATTTCGATAACAAGATGTCATATAAGTTATTAAAAACAAAAAAAGTCTATTTTCATTTTTAAGTCATACATCAAATAACGTGCACGATGCTTCTCCGAAAACGTTTCAGACGATTTGTATTGGTTGTCCCTTACTTTTCATCAAGGATTTTATATTGTCTTTTATCCATTGATGAGGATATCTTAACGATGGCCACTTATGTTTTATCTTTATTGTCTGCCATATTATTTGTAGAGTCTCGTATTATTTTAAATAAAGTTGTTTAATTTTTTTTAAAGTTTTTCTAATTTTCCTATAAAATTAGATTATTCAATTAATTAGCAAGCAATATTAAATCTAGTTAAATTATTTTAACAATAAGTATTATATAAATTATGTACAAGTATTGGCTAATTCATTTACATAATTAATTCTCTGAAATATTGGATTAAGTTTAATATTTTAATTAAAAACAGCCAACAACTCAAAATCATTTAGTGAAATAATAAATAAAATAAACACTTTGAATAGGAAATTAAATGGGAAAATTTACTACAATATTTAATAAACAGAAAAAACAAATAAAATAAAACAAAAACCTCAATGGTCATTAGCCATGACAGCAGCAATGAATAAATGCTTTACTTATTTCAACAGCATTACTACAGCAGCAATACAAATGTATGTTGTTAACAAATGTTTTACAAAATTCCTCACACTTTGTTCCCAAATACCAGATTAAGTATGTTTGTTTGTTTGTTTGTCCGACCCAACCATAAATTTTCTGCTGATGTTTGTACAGATTTATATTTAAATGGTCGTGATGAAAAAAGTATGTATGCAGTAAAAAAAAAAAAAAACACAACCAAAACAAAATCATTTGAACCTTTTTAATGAAACATTTTTAAAAGGGCACATAATGTCAACGGTCAAACTAATTTTAAATTTATATTTTTACAAATATTTTTTATTTCGTTTACATACAAACATTTCCACTGAATTATTTATGACAAAATTATAAATCAGCAACAGAAAATATGACCTATTATTACATATATAGTACTTACATACTCCCAAGTACTAGCACAATGCATTTATTATTAATTAAATATTTTAACAAAATAATTTAATAAATTAATGTTGAAATTAACAAACATAATACCTAGTTTAGGTATTATGAGTATTATGAATATTTAAAACATGCAATCATAATGGTTTGAATTTTATGTTTTAGTAAAAGTATACTAAAATTTAAGAATATTTTTCAAATAAATTAAATTGTTTGTATATTTATGTATATTAGGGTGACCAGATCTAATATAGGGGGAACAAAATGTCGGAATCTTGTTCGTCTGGACCCCAAAAAAAGATTCCTCTTTCCAGATATTGAGATAACCGAAATTTTAGCTCGATTAAACCACGTTAACCCGTGCCGCTCGTCGCTCAAAATTTTGAGGTGCAGTTTTTGTAAAAAATTTGCTATTAACCCTCTAACTGGCAAGACCGTAAAAGTTATCCAATAATTTTTTTTCAAGTAGAAGTAGAGAAAAAATTATTCTGAACGAACGCCTGGTAAAAAATTGTGAAGGTCTTGCCAGTTTACGTGTAATATGACACCAAAGGTAAATTTTATATACATACAAAGTTAAAATACGCATTATTTTTGATGGTGGTAGTTCCAGAAACAATTTTTATCAAATTGACCACATAAAGACAGGTCTCATTTGGAACAAACAACTTGGGTGTCACATTTTTTGCAATGTTGCACCTTTTTTTTGGCTTTTCTCTCCAGCCAAACAAGAAAAATATCGTCAGCATCGAACTGAACATCAGCAGCTTGATGAGCAGCTCTTTTCCCAACACCTGATATGTCAGGCTGCAGTGATAAAGGCTCACCGAGATTTTGAACAGATGGTCATCCTACAGACGATATATTTTTGAAGGAAACAAGTCCAGCAGCTATTTCCTCCTGCAAATCTGTAAAAGCAGTTTTTTAATCGGACACATTGTTGGAAGCATTGGCCTCATCGGCCTGTAGACGTTTGTATAAAAAGAATTCATTTGTAAAGACCATGCCTACAAAATAGTAGAACAACCTAATTATAATACTGCGAGTCTTAGCTCAAGTATGGTATCGACCCTGGAGACCATCCATGAGATCTACTCCATCCATGCGATCATTGTATTCTCGAATAATTTGAGGGCAGTTGATTTCGATGAATTTCTTTTGCTTTTTATCATACCGAGGAACCTTTGATTGTTCTTCGCCAGGATTAGTTCTTCTGAATCGTGAAGACATATTTGTTATCCTTCCATAATACAGTATTCACATCGACTACATGTATTGAGGTCATGTATTCTACGCAAAATAATCTCTTATTTTGGTTCATTTCACAGTTTACAGAAAAGCAAATCATGATCAACAAGAAATATGACAAAACAAAATTAGTACCTCTCATTGTGCCCAACCCATAAATTCCTCAGGCTCTTAAATAGACTAACAGCGGCTTCGATTTGTAAAAGTTATTAAAATACAGGATGTGATGCATGAAATTAGGAATCTCCAAATATTTTAGGTAGCTCCAATGTGCGGTATAACAGGTAAAATGATATTATCTTCGGACCCATTATAGATTTAAAACCGGTAGGCAAAACCGTTTGAATCACAAAGCAAGAACAATTTGATCCCTCTTTTATGCGGCTTATTGGGCATTTTCGAAAATGGTGTTTCCTCTTTGGAACATAAGTGGAATCAGCAACACTGTCATCGCTATCAATTCCCTGTGCTGTCTACAGAACTATACAGAATCGCTGAACTCGAGAAATTGTTCATCAGACATTTGCTCCAAATTGATATTTTTCGTATAAGGACGTTTAGTAATATCCATCTTTAACACAATAGTAAAATAAAAGGAAAAATAATAGAACCATAAGCAAACAATAGAGTTTTATGAACAAAAGGTGAAAACTACAATGTAAGAGAGGAGGACATTTTTGTACACGCTAACCGGCAAGACCGGCTTGAGGAGGCCTTCGCTATTTCGTCTGTCTGTCTGTCTGTCTGTCTGTCTGTCTGTCTGTCTGTCTGTCTGTCTGTCTGTCTGTCTGTCTGTCTGTCTGTCTGTCTGTCTGTCTGTCTGTCTGTCTGTCTGTCTGTCTGTCTGTCTGTCTGTCTGTCTGTCTGTCTGTCTGTCTGTCTGTCTGTCTGTCTGTCTGTCTGTCTGTCTGTCTGTCTGCCTGCCTGTCTGTCTGTCTGTCTGTCTGCCTGTCTGCCTGTCTGTCTGTCTGTCTGTCTGTCTGAAATCAATTTTCTGAAGACCCCAGATATCTTCGGGATCCAAATCTTCAATAATCCTGTCAGACATGCTTTCGAGAATTTTCCTATTTAAAATCAGCAAAATCCGTCCATAAATAACGGAGATATGAGCAAAAATCCGAGACAACCTCTGAAAATTTCATCAAAAAAAGACAATTTATTGCATGCTTTGACAAAAAAGCAACAAAACGTATGTTTGGATGTGTGTTGGTTTCATTGCTTTGCGAATTTTGTTTTTTTTTTGGTGTTTCGTTTCGTTTGGCGATGTTGTTTTTATATTCTTCAACTTCGTAAGAAGGGTATATATAAGATTGTTATTTCGTTTGTAACTTCTACAATATAATCTGTTCGTCAGCAATTAAATGTAAAATTTTTAAAAGTTTTCTTGATATAATTACGATGCTATACGCTGAAAATGGGCAATTAATTTTATTCACAACAAAGGTGAAGGGTATATAAGATTCGGCATAGCCGAATATATCACTCTTACTTGTTTTCCAATATAATAAAAATAACGGCTAAAAACTAAATTAAATTTCAATATAAAAACCTTTTAGGATGGTTCTTCATGCAAAACATCTTTTTAAAATCGAGATAATCGGTCTGCAAATGGCTGAGATATAAAACCAGGACAACCTCGATTTTTGTCTTATATCTGGATTACTAAGTCATTAATATAGACAATATGGATATCCAATAATATATATTTCAAAGACCTTTGCAGCGGCATGTATAAAGTAAGTCGGACCTACAGTTGGTCAAAATCGTGAAAAATATTTTAAGCCAGAAATTTTTTTCAGCAAAAAAAAGAAATGTTTTTGTTATAATATTTTTGTCAGAAATAAATCACATACAAATTTTTTTGAAAATATTTTTAAAAAAATTTTAAATTTTGTTTACCTAAAAATATTAAAATTTTTGTTTAAGTATAATTTGGTGAAGGGTGTATAAGATTCGGCACCGCCGAATATAGCTCTGTTACTGTTACATACAAAACATTTCTTAAAGAAAAACTTTTATACTTAATATTTCACAGAAAAAACTTGTATACAAACAATTTGCAATAGAAAGAACTGTTATACTGCGAGTTTTTAATAAAAAAAATTGTTATACAGTAAATTTTCTACAGAAATGACTGTTATACAGAAGATTTCATATAGAAAAAACTCTTATAGAGAGAGTTTTCTACCAAATAACAAACAGTTTTAGAGATAAAACATGTTTGCTTTATTCTCCTCTTTTCTATATGGCGCGACATGATCAAAAAATCATTCTGATTCAATAGCAATGTTTAAAAAAATGTACAGACAATTTTTTGAAAGTATAAAATAAGTCCAAGGAGAATATGATATAGAATTAAAAAAAAGTAAAATCGTATCTAATCTTCTTACTTATTGAAAATGTAATAGTACTTGCGCGAATGAAATACTAGAAAGCAGCTTTAATGATCTAATGTGAGCAAACTACTTATTTGCAATATTTTAAAAACTGTTATAAGGATATTCGTTAAACACAATTATAAACAATGTATTTAATCAGTTTTTCTTAACTCAATGTTCAAAAATGATAGCTTTATTTATCATCTATTTAATTAGAAAAATCATCTAACAATAAACATGTGTTGCAGCTCATAAAGTGCAAAAACATTTTAATGAATTTCCTAAAGCCATGCAACCAACTCACGCTAATTTCAATATCACCTATATTAATTTCAAATTTAAATAAACTTAATCATTGTCAATGCCATTAACAGCAATAATTTAGCATTTTTCCACAAATTTGCAATAATAATTTAATCTCATACTCATACAAAAATAATGAAAAACACACAAATTTTTTCGAATGCAACAATATTTTAAATGCGCGTTTAAACGGAAGTTTAATAAACTAATAAATAAAGAGTTTATCAGCAAAACCAGAAAAACATTTGACAGGATATAAACAAAATACTTACATACTTATGCATGTATGTATATACTAAATAAATATATATGTATGTGTTTTTACAAATATGTGTGCAGTTATATTAATACACACTTAAATGTTTATAATTTCCTGATACATATTTTTATATGACTTATTTTTAAATAGTATTTGTTAAATTGACAAAAAATTTATTTTTTTAGTTATGCATTTCAAAGAAATGAGAACAATTAGGAAAAAACATATGTTCATATGTGAATAATACTCATTTATCTATTGTTAGACCTGTTTACTTAGAAATCTATTTTTGAAACATATGGTATAAATGTCATTCGATTAAAAATTATTGGAATAATCGTGTGAAAAATGTTGGTTTTATTCGAATGAATGATATTATAACTACAAGTTAACATATAACCAGTCATCGTGATAATGGTGGTAAGACTTACATACTTACATATATTTAACTATACGTATAATAGGGTTAATAGATTTTTGAATTCTTTCAGCTGCGGTTGCATTTGATGAAAAGCTTTGGGAAAAGATTAGTTTCCCAATATAGCCGGCGAATGTATTGTTCCCAGTACATTTGTCCAATAAATACGTACAATTTAATTTTTATTTTTAGTTTATGTATTTATACATAAAAATAAATTTTGCCACAATTTTAATTTTTTGACACGCACCTTTATTATTCCAAAAATAGTAGCAATGTTTTCAAATCGGTTCCAAAATGTTGTTTTGGAACTGCTAAGATATCTATAGAACTATTCTAGAACTGTATGTATACCTTTATAATTGTATGTATAAGAATTACTTTAGATTCAGAATAGCGTGCCACAGAACGGGTTCCAGAAGTTGTTGCGACATATCTAGTTCCAAGGTAGTTATTAAATTATCATAAGTGTTACACTCGTTCTGGAACTAGCTCTTTTATAACAAATTTTGAAGATTTTCCTTTGAAGTGAATGTCAAGTGAACCAACTTTTGAAATCAATGTCTTCTGATTGGGATGAACACCAAGGTTAGTTCTATTGGATAGTAATTGAGACACAATTTTTCAACAAGATCGGACGAGACCTTTTTAATTAGAGGGGGTGAAAATTTGACATTTTGGCCAAGCAGGTGTTTTTTCTCATACATGTTACGTATTACCTATTGTTCTTAGCAAAATCTTAAAAAAAAAAAATTAAAAAAAAAAAATAAAATTTTTGAAATTTTTTTCCCGATATCAAAAACTTTTTTTTTTTTTCGAAATGGGCTCTTTTTTTTCTCTCAATAAAAAAAAAACTTAGATATTTTTCTTGAAGACCTATTAGGTCGCTTAGATTTTGTAACTCAAAACATAAAATGATTGATATTTTTTCAAAATCAAAAACTTTGTTGACTTTTTTTTTCAAATTTTTTTTTTCTTAAAAGAAAGCTTAGGTCCATTCCTTTAAACGATTTTTAGTCGCTTATGGTGGGATATATATCAAAATAAATAGTTTGTAACTCAAGTCATAAAATTTTTGATTTTTTTTCCAAAATTTTTTTGCTCAAAAGAAAGTTTAGCTTTTTGGTCTCTTAGTGGGATATATCGCTCATTTGCTGCAACAACGTCATAACTCAAAATCCATGTTTTTTGAACTGAGTAATACAAGATATGCGTCGTTCTATAGTCTTTCATATAGTTTTTTTAGTTTTCCAAAAAGTCAGTTATTTTTTGTGTGATAGTGTTTTTTTGTTGTAAACATCAAAATTAAAATTCATGTTTTCTCGTATATTTGACAAGTAAACATTTGGGATAAATACAGGTTAGAAGGATATTCACATCTACTATTTAAATCTGTTATTATTTCTGAAATCGCATGATTTGTTGAAAATTTATTTATGAAATAGTAAAATGTCATAAAACATTCATAGCCGAATTTCTCGAAACGACTTTTTTTTGAATTATGACGTTGTTGCAGCAAATGAGCGATATATCAAAATAAATGTTTTGTAACTCAAGACATACAATTTTTGTGTTAAAATATTTATTTTGATATATGTCCCCTATTTTAAACACTACACTAGGTCCATTAGGTCCAATCGGTCAATTATCGAATTTTCACATACAAAAAAGTTGACCAAAATGTTTGAATGTCTTGAAATTTTGTATATAGGCACCTCTTCCGATATGTGTGGATCTACACAGAAGAGATTTTTGGAAATTCAAATTTTAAGGGGGAGGGAGGGGGTAAATGGTACATCTCCGGAACTAATAAAGCTAGCACTAACTTAATCTGAATTTATGAAAAATATAAGTGGACAGGTGTATGGTACTTTTTGATGGTTCCACTTTTAATGGGATAAAACGAGCAAAAACCCAGTTTTAGTACTTTTTTGTATTCCATATCTCAGAAATTAAATTTGAATGGAATTGTTGTCCTTCTAAAAGAATTTCAAATGAATATTGGCAGTTTTTTTGTAAATTGGTACTTTTTTTACAAAAATAATTTTAAAGAAAAAAAAAAATGTTTATTATGTATTAAAATAAAGAATTAATAAAGAAATATGTTTTTTTTTTCTACATAGGGACAACAAATGTACCAAACCGGGACAATTACGAATAGTGGGGTACTTTTTGAAACATAATGGTTTGTCGACTAATTTTCCTTGCTAATTCGAAAATGGATTTTTTTAGACTATGTGGTATTATGGGCCTTATGCATTAACAAAATTTAAAATTAAAAACTAATTTTGCAATGAAATTATGTTTTTTTTACAAACCTATGATATGTATGTACTATGTATATTCAAAAAATTTTAATGTATATTAGGAGTATATTTTACTTTAAGCCTTAAGGCATACTTTAGTTTAAATCAAAATATTAATATCAAACTCTGTAAAACAACAGTGGGCAGGCAAATAAATGAATACTATTAACACTAAGCAATTTTAAGATTTTAACTATAATTAAAAACACAGACTAACAATAACGTACACTGATATAAATACAAACAAAAAATATACAAACACGCAATATAAAATTAAAAAATTTACTTACTATACATATGTATGAGTTTTATCAGTAATTTTTAATTTATTATTTATGTATAATTAATATTACTTATAATGGAAATGTACGCCTGAAATTATATACTGGCATATAGAATAATTTAATACATGTCTGTCTATACAAAAAATTTTGAAATCAAAATTTTAATTTGTACCAAGCATAGATAAAATATACATAGAGCGGAAACTAGAAAAAAACTCAAACAAAAAAATTACTCAAAAATGTTACACATACGAGAGTTGTTTTATGTTTTCACATACATTTTTTTTTACTAATACATTCTCACCACTTAGGTTTTTGACAACTGAGTTAGGACTTTGACAGAAGAGTTTCCGATCTATGTGTATTTATCTATGGTACCAAGTTACAAGCATACATTTTTTCATTGTTAAAATATGTGACAAAATAAGTGTATCCATATTATCGCTAAATGTTTATTTGAACTTAAATGAAATTATATATGAAAAAACTTAGCAGGATTTCTAAAAAAGTTTACATATTATTGTTCTAAGCTGTTTGTTATTGAAAAACAGCCAAATTGTTACAGTAAAACCAGAATTATGGACCAAAATGTGAGAGAACCTACAACAAATTTGATAAATTTCACATATTTTTTGTTTTATTTTGTAATTTATTGCAGATAACACCATGAAGTTTGCACTACTTATAATAAAATGTTGTTGAAAACGGTAAGAATTGGTCCATGATTTCTCTTAGCCCCTATACAAATTTCCTCCGGAAATATGGTGGTATGGTATATTAATGCCCATAGAATAGCATTATCCTTACAAAATTCAGCATAAATTAGTTTCGGACAAAGATGAATCTTAAGCCCCCCAAGTTCAATTCCGAAAATCACTTGAATACATATAAATCTAGCTATCAGGTTGAAATTCGACGCACATATTCCCCATATGGGCAATTCCACGAGAATGACAACCACGACTGAAAAAACAAAAACCCTTGAAACTTTTTTTCAGGATGATTTTAATAGGAGAAAACACTAAAATATTACTATGCGTAGTATTTAAAGCTTATTACAACATTTTATTGGCAAAAATAATAGTTTAAACTGATTATATTTAATTTTTTTATTTAATTGGCGTGTTTTAGGATAAAA
This sequence comes from Calliphora vomitoria, assembly GCA_942486065.2. Lineage (NCBI taxonomy): Eukaryota > Metazoa > Arthropoda > Insecta > Diptera > Calliphoridae > Calliphora > Calliphora vomitoria. The sequence continues at coordinate 44,256,490 of OW818029.2, forward strand.
TTGCGACGAAAACTAGCATGTAGTATGAAATGAATTTGACTCTGATTGTTTTTTTTTTGCTATTATCAAATTGTTTGTTGAAACCGAATATATATTTTCTTTTCTTAGTTTTTTTTATACATATATTTACAGAATATATATTGTTTAACTATAAGAGAAAAATCTGTCACGTACGGTATGTCACGTACGATATCAAATTTAATTTATTATAAAATCATCAAAATATTATTTTTATTTAAGTAGTTATTTACTAATGTTAGTTCTTCAAGTTTCTCCAAAAATTTATCTTATTAAGAAAAATGAGAAGTGAAAAGGAGGCAATATATTAAAAATTTAAATTTCCGAATTTTAGGATTTTTTTCTTTATAAACCATCTATCTCCTGAAAATTTCGAATCGAATATAAGAAAAAGATCAGCCAAATCGCTCCAGCCGTTGTCACGTGATGCCATTACATACATGGAACATTTCATTTTTATACCCTCCACCACCACAAGTGGTGATAGAGGGTATATATAAGTTTGTCATTCCGTGTGTCGATTGAGCAATGTCCGTCTGTCTGTCTGAGTAAAACACTCTTACGTCCAAAATACATATGCAAAATTAATGAACTGTATACCAAAATGTTTATAATTTTTCTAAGCAGTTTGGTATTGAAAATCAGCAAAATCGAATTGGTAGAACCAGAGTTATGGATCAAAATGTAAGACAACCTCCAAAAATTTTGATAATTTTCACATGATTTTAAATTCATTACAGAGAATACCATTAAATTTTGCCTTCATTATTTATATGATAAAAGGACAAATTCTGTTTAAAATGGAAAGAATCGGTCCATAATTTCTCGTAGCCCCCATACAAATTTCTTCCCGAAATATGGTGCTTTGGTATATAAATGCCCATAGAATTGCAGTATCCATACAAAATTCAGCACAACTAAGTGCAAAGGGAAATCGCGAGAACATTTTTTTTTTTTTTTGGATCGGGCACTATTTGACCAAAGCCCCCATATAAAGTTTACTTCCGAAAATCATTTAAATACACTTAAATATCTTATATATATCGGTATCAGGTTGAAATTCAACTTGCATAATCCCTATACACATAAAAATCGCGGTGGGGAATTTCATGAAGATCGGACCATAATTGGTTATAGCTCCCATATAAGGACCACTTCTAAAAATCAAATTAAAATTTTACAGAGATCGGTAGTATTAATTCACAAATGATACTACTAGATTGTGTGAATATCGGTTCATATTTGACCATAGCTCCCATATAAGGTCCATTTCCGAAAATTACTTAAATACTAATAAATCTTTTATAAAAGCTTCTATCTGGTTAAAATTTCAAACAAATATTTCCATTACATACGAAAATCGATGTGTTGAATTTTATGAAGATCGGCCGATAATTGGTCATAGCTCCCATATAAGGTCCACTTCCGAAAAACACATTAACCTCTATAAATATTTTAAATATATCTATATCGAAATAAAATTGTATACAGATCAATATATTGTATCAAAACATTATACTACTGGGTTTTGTGAATATCGGTCCATATTAGACCATAGCACCCATATTAGCTCCATTTCCGATAGTCACAATAATACCCATAAAACTCTTGTAAATAATGTTATGGAAATAATTATATCTTCCAAATAAGTCGCACATCCGAAAAATACATTAATGCATATATACACTCATATCGGTAAAAAATGTAACAGATATAAGTTTCAAGTAGATTTGGTGACTATGGGTTCATAATTATATATATAAGGCTCACATCCGGAAAATTCATTAGAACAGAACAAAAATATACTTTTGAAGTTTGACTAAATATATTTGTTTACCCTTTTCTATACTCTTTTACTTCACTTGTGTTGAATAAGGAAAATGTTGAGCCAATCGGTAATGTTAACCAATTACACTGTGCATCAAATTTCGGGTCATTGAATCTTTCCCGAATGAGACCAACGGGAAATGAAAGTAGACAATCAGTTGTCCAAAATCCCCAAAGGGTTTTCAAAAGTTAGCTCGTATTGCTAATTTAAAGGCTTTTTAAGTTGACCTATTTTCAAAAAATTTCGAACAAAACAGTTCTATTTTTTAAGATAACCCTATCCGATTTTGATGAAATTCGCTACATACATAGTTCTTATACAGACAAAAGTTCATATTTTTTAACAGTTTTTCAAAAAGGTACTAAATTTGATATCATATGTTTTCTAAACGATTTATTTGATAATAATCATTTTAGTCTGTAATTAATGCCTATGTATTGTAGTTTGACAGTACTTTAGTTTAAATATTATAGTTTTAAAATAAAGATACTGATATTAAAAAATGTCTTTGAGTCAAGGATATCTTCAAAAAGGTATGTTCCATTTTCATTATTGCCTCACTAAGCCTAGCTTATATTGTCAGCAATAACATATAACAAAATCAGAATGAAACCATGAGGGGATCTGTTGAAAATCTATTTTTAGTAAAAAAAAAAAAAAAGCTATTTTACTTCCATACAAATTTTAGAATTTTTAATTTTATTGTTTGATGAAAAAATAAAATTCGAAAATTTTTAGAAGGACATATTTTAGAATTAATGACTAATTTAAACCACAAAAAGTATACAAATTAATAAATTTAAATATTCATGATATGATGGTTTAATTTATATTTCATTTTATAACATATATAATATATATTGGAAAATTTTCTTGAAAATAGCAAAACTTTAAATGACCATAACTTAAAAATACGAGCTAACTTTTTAAAACCCTTTGGGAATTTTGGTCTACTAATAGTCTACTTTCACCTCCCGTTAGTCTCATTCGGGAAAGATTTTCTTGTTGCACAGTGTTATTAAGTATATAAATTGTTAAATAGTACATTCTATTCCTATTATAAAATTATAGACTCTGTTGAAAATGGTAGGAATATGTAGTTATTTCAATTATAAATTGCTGAATTAGATAAAATTTTTATACATTTGAAATAAAATATCTTCTGCGTAAACTAGTTTTTCTAACAATATATAAAATACTACTATACTACATATACTATATTTTAAATTAACTTTTATTTTGTTTAAAAAAACTGTTTTTATTGAAGAAAATACATAATTTGTATATAGTCCAAAATGTGTATTATATCAGGATTCATATATAATTCATAAAGTGGCTTAAAAAGAAATTCGGTTATAGTCCTAATTCGCTTATAGTCCACAAAAATGTTGCAACTGTATTTGTAGACTATAAGCGAAAACTACTGTATTACATTAAAAATCTTCATAATCTGAGCTAAGTCCCAATAACAAACACTGAATATGGATATTAGAGTGTTTATACCAATGTAATTTCTATAATTTTCATCTAATTTAGGTGGAGGGTATTTAAGATTCGGCATAGCAGATTATAGCACTCTAACTTGTTTCTATATAAAATTGTCTTTAAAACACTGTACAAAAAAGAATAGGTTTTTATAGAAAATAAAATTATGGCCAATTATGGGCTGATCGTCACAAAATCCAGTAGTATGATTTTTTGCATACGTACAACTAACTAATCGGTGCATAATTTTACTTCGATATCGATATTTACAAGAAATTATTTTGGTTAATGATTTTTTCGGAAGTGGTGTTTATATGGTTTTCGGAAATGATATTATCTACAATATATTTAAAGAGCATAGCAAAACATTTTTGAAAAATATAAACTTTTTTCGAAGTTGTCCCATATTTTGGTCACAAAACTATGGTTCTACTTGACCGATTTCGCAAATAAGCCCTATCGTGCCTTCAACAGACACACGGACATAGCTAGAACGTCTTAGAATTTTATCAGGACTCAGAATATGTATAATTTTTGGATCAACTACCAATAATACTTCGATATGATACAAACCGAAAATTATAAATTTAGCCCCAAAAATGAAAAAATTTTCACACATTGATCACACATATTTGAGCAAAGTGAACATTTTCCAGCAAACATATAAAATGATAATAAAACAAATTTAAATAAACTAAATATATAAACTTTCAATTCAAATGCTAATGATTGCTGATTGTGTTCATAATAACAGTAAAAATGTAAAGAGCATACATGTTTCAAATAATTTTGTTTTATTCATTATTATAAAAGTTCGTAATAAAACTGCAGCTGTTTTCAACAATTTAATTAACTGTTATTTCGTATTAACTAATGTGATTCTGTTAAACAACTTTTTTAACAACAAATTCTAGTATAAAATTATTTAATAAACATAAATAGTTTGTATACTTATAAACTCATTTATTTCAAAAAAATAGAAACCACATTTAAATTAAACTATACAAACCATATTTAACTTAAATTTGCCCCCAAACTTTTATGTTTTTTTTGTTTTTTTTTTTTTAATTAACAGTAACATTTCTAGCAATAAAGTAAGTTGAAAGATTTCAAAATGTATGTACATATGTATGTATGTTAATTTACACTGTTAAAAAAAGCTTTAAGAATTCTAATAATAATTTAGTAAAAAAAATGTCTATTTACTTTTCGCGTATGCACAATGTGCATACAAATTCAAAATGTATATATAAGGACTCAGATCAAATAAATTCGGGTTAAAAAACATTTTTCCCGATTTTGACCCATTGTAGGTCCAACTTACTATAGCCTAATATACATTGTTTCAATAGACTTTGAAATATACATCATTAGATATCTATATTGTCTATATTTATGACTTTGCAGTCAAGCGAAAAGCTTTGCGGATTTTAATTTAAGAAATCATTGTAAACTAATTTTTCAAATAAAAAATTTTCAAAAAAAAAAAAAAAAAGATATAGATCAAAAATATGTCAAAAATATAGGTTGTCTCCGATTTTTGCTCATATCTCCGTCATTTATGAACGGATTTTAAATAGGAAACTTCTCGAAAGCATGTCTGACAGAATTATTGAAGATTTGGATCCCTAAGATATCTGGGGTCTTCAGAAAACTGATTTTAACACACAGACAGACAGACATATTCATGTCATATTGTCACAATATCCTAATATTTCACGACACGTCGGCTCGGCTTAACCGACTCTTAAGGGTGGATTAGCCGACCGTAATGTATCCTTAACATAACGGAACAGCTGATCGTTTTTGTTGTGTGTGAATTAGTTAGAGCAGTTATGGTGATAAAATGTAACGTAACGTCTGAACATGTTAAAAACAGAATTTCATTACATTTAGTTTAATTTTAAAATACTTATTTCTTGGAAAATAGCACACAATATTGGTTTTATATTTTATTATTTTATATAAAATCAACTTTAAATTTGTTTGGATTTTTATGTCACATTCGTGTTACACATTTTTAATGTTCTATAATCGCACTAAAGTGTTACGTTAAGTCAGCGTTACAGTTACATTCCATCAACGGTCGGCTAACACAGCCTTTAGGAGTTCGGCGCAGTTTTCAGACTTTTTAAGAATATGAAATCGATTAAGAAATTACTGCATTAGGATTTGTAAAGTGTTTGATATATTAAAAATTTTAAGAATACTCGGAAAGACACGACATGGTAAAGACATGTGCTACGCAATCATAAATGTTTGTAGAAAACGATAAACATTTATCAGACTTATTCAAACTGATCAAATACCAGTATTTAATAAAATAAGCGTAACCCATAAGTTGTTCATGATCTCACGTAGAATAAATAATATAAATATATTAATAAACATATGGGCAATTCCATGTCATCGTACGTGACATTTGTATGCCTATAGAGTGGAATAGATTTTGCAAAAATAAGAATATCTGAAAAATAATTTGGTCTTTCTGTTCCATTCAGAGGGTACTATATTTAAAACAAATAATAATAAGTTCTTTCGAAACATTTTTGTCCAAACTATCGAGCGAAATAAGGGTATATCGTACGTGACATTAAACGGAAGAAATTTTGAGGTACATGTAGAAATATGCGAAAATTTGAGAATCGTCAGAGACTTTATGTTTTCTTTTAATTTCTTAAACTAAACCAAATATTTTTCCTTTACAATCCGTCGTATTTAAATAAAAAGAATCTTTGAATAATTTTATAATAAATACAATTGAATATCGTACGTGACAGATTTTTCTCTTATAGTAAAACAATATATATTCTGTAAATATATGTATAAAAAACTAAAAAACTAAATAGAAAATATATATTCGGTTTCCATAAATAATTTGATAATATCAGAAAAACAATCAGAGTCAAATTCATTTAATACTACATGCTAATTGGGATCTTAGTTTTCGTCGCAATCTTAGCCTAAAACATACCAATTTAATTAAAAAATTAGATATAGTCAGTTTTAACTATTATTTTTGGCCTTAAAATATTGTTATAAGCTGTAAATGCTTTCACATAATAACACTTAAGTGTTGTCTCCTATTCAAATCATTTTAAAAAAAAGTTTCAAGGGTTTTTGTTTTTTCAGTCGTGGTTGTCATTCTCGTGGATGCATGTATTTTTACCGTGTTTGCTCTTACAAATGTTATTACAGATCAAGTAAACATTTATCGCAAATAGTCGTTACGCTTATATTGTTAAATATTTGTACAATCTGAACATATCTTTTTTTTGTACTTTTATTTAATTTAAATAAAACCACCTGTACTTTAAAGCAACGACAATTTTTTTCTCTGTGTATTCTTCACATAAATCACACATTTTCATTAAATTACACATTTTCTGTTAAATTAAAATGTTTTGCATTTATTTTTATTTATCCTCAAGCCAACAAATGAGACATGAAAAAAAAAAAAAAAAACAGAAATAAATAAACTCAAATAGGAAACTCACAAAGAGCAGCGTATGATTGAAAACGGGGAAAAAAGAGTAAGCAGCAAAAAAGCTTTGCAACTCGTATAAAGCAAAGCTTAAAAAAATTAATTTTAATATTGACATTTAAACATTAATGAGTTTCAGCACGAGTACTTGATATTAAATGAGAGATCGCATAAAAAACGAAATTAAGTTGTTCAGTTAAATAAGTTGCCAGATAGATATAATATTTTATGGAATTTATAACTAAGTATAATGGGAATTTAAATACTACAAATATTTAACTAATAAACTAGTCATAAACACATTTCAATATAATGATTAATGTATGTAGAATAGTGTTTATAAACTGGGTGAACGAAAACCCGGGTTTCACTTTTTACAATTTGGGACTAAAATGAATAAATCTCATGTTTTGGTGAATTTTTTATATTCATTTCATACACATTAAGGACTGAGATCGAAAAATTTTTAACATACATATATTGTTAATAAAAGTGAAACCACTAAACTTACAGTTTTTAATCTTTTTTCATTTGATTGAAATTATTGTTACAATTTACCAACAAAAAAAAAAAAAAAAATATTTTTATAGTTCTAATCACTAGTGATGAAATTTTGAACCTTTTTCGAAAACCCTTCCATTATGCTTTTTGTAGTGCTTTATGTCACTTTGTTCGAATAGGTTGTCCATCTCCCCACACTTTTGGACACATTTTATGTGCTCTTCAATTCTCTTTCTCTTCTCTTTCTCTTCTCTAAGAGCCCAATATCTCTCCACTGGTCTTAGCTCCGGGCAGTTTGGAGGATTTGCCTCTCTTGGTATAAATACCACATTATTGTTCTTTTACCACTCAAGACCTTTCTTACCATAGTGACAGGGTGCCAAATCAGGCCAAAAATAAGTGGACACATTATGAATGGAAACACCCTTTTTTGTAAACATTCCTTGATGTAAATTTCAGTATTTATAGAACCCTTTGTAACAAATGTTTGGCTTTTTTGAAGCAGAGTTCCTGTCAGGAACTTTTTGAGCCTTGTATGCTTTTAAACCGTCATTGGCTTTAACTTTTCGTACCAAATAGTCCGAGTACTGAGCTAACCGGGCTGCTTTTCTACCGGAGGTGTTGGGAGCTCTTTTGAAAATGCTTTCCTTTGTAACAAATGTTTGGCTTTTTTGAAGCAGAGTTCCTGTCAGTAACTTTTTGAGCCTTGTATGCTTTTAAACCGTCATTGGCTTTAACTTTTCGCACCAAATAGTCCGAGTACTGAGCTAACCGGGCTGCTTTCCTACCGAAGGTGTTGGGAGCTCTTTTGAAAATGCTTTCTATTTGTTTGGCTTTAGAAACATCATGTGGACCATTCCTTCTACCTGAACCAGGTTTTATGTCAACCGACAAGTTCTCCCGGTACTGTTTAATAATATTGGAATCAGTTTGACGGCAGATCTTTGATTGTTAGGCCAACTTTTTGTAGGAACAAGTTGGGTTTTGTTGAAAATATTTCATAATTTTTGAACGCACTTTTTCTGGTCACTCATTTTAATCAGATTAACAACAAATAAACATAATTGGCAGTAAACATAACAACTGACATGCTTTACAAAGGTAACTTGATCAAAAAAAAAAAAAAAAAAAAAAAATCACATAATACTTGGGTTTAAAGTTTAAATGAAAAACGAGTGTTAAGAATTTTACGATCTCGGTCCTTATATCAAAACTTTGGACTGATTTCAAATCTAAACTGCTGATATACATTATTAATATCTTTCGATACAAATTTTTAAGAATTACAATGATTCTAAATAGTATAGGACTCTAATCATTTCGTTAGTTTAGTGTACAAAATTCCTTTCAGAAATATTGCAGGAAAGACAAAAGATGTGCTCAAATCCTTGATTTTAAATATTTTTGAAATCTGTTAATGCAGTTTTATTAGGTATTTGGTATGATTTATAATAACAGAAATAAGAAGTGCGTTTTTATCGTGTATAAAACGGCAACATTTTCTGTTTCACATCGATAAAAAATTTCAAAATTATCAAATACAAAATTTATAATTTACATTTTATGGTTGAAATTATAATTAAAACTAGTATTATATATTTAGTAACATTGTTATACTCAATCATATTTCACTGACTACCAAAAATTTTAAAGCTTGTATACTTAATTGGATATTTTATGTTTTCTACACACATATATAAAAGTATTGTTTAAGCTTTTAAAATAATTCCTTTCAATGTCGGTTAATCGTTTAAGCCGGTTTTGCCAAGTCGGTTAAATGAAATACAGATTTTCTAAAAAAGTCCAATTTTCGGTTAACCGACAAACCGGTTTTTTATAAACACTAATATAGAAAATATTGTAATAAAATTAAAAAAAAAGGAAATTATATAAATATCTTTAAATCATGAAAGTACAAATGATCGCTTAAATAATGGTTATAGCTCCCCTATAATGCCCACATCCGAAAATCTTTCACGAAAAAAACTCAGTGTAGGATATTATATAGATCAAGCCTATACTTTCTTATTTGTGAATTAATGAATTTTAAATAAATTTGGTATAAAATATTACTCTATTTCAATTTTGTGATAAGTATTACAAAAACTAATATAAATGCTAATATGTATACTAAAAAATTGTTTATATATATTCGATATAGCTTAGCACTGTATTCTTGACATCATGCAAATATGGGTTAGTGAAGTCCAAATAAAAAGAAAATATTATTTTATTAATAGATGCAGTCCAATACATTACACAAATTGATCATAATAATTAAATTTCATCTGTATTATATTTTTAGTAATTGTTAGGGTAGAGGTCAATATTTGATTCCTTGGACAATTTTGTTCCCCGATATGAAAGGGTTAACAATGTCAAAAAATTCAAAATTACGAAATCTTAAAACAAGCAGAAATTAAGTATTAGCCTATTGTTAAATATTGCTTTGTTAAAATATTTCTTTATGAAATTATTTTAACAAATTTATGACCAAAAACAAAATTTCCAAATTTTCAATCCTTATTTAGTGTCCAAAACATTTTTTTTTATTGTTTTGAAAGATTTTTTTCAGTATCAATTTATAAAGGGTAAATGATGTTGAAGTTTATTTTTATTTAAAATTTACACATCTACGGATAAATGAAATACAAATTATTTTTTTGAACACATTGCTGCTTTGACCCAAATCAATAAACTGTACAACCTCATTATCATTATCCGATATTGCTCACATTTTTATACCCTTCACCTTCGTGAGAAGGGTATATATAAATTTGTCATTCCGTTTGTAATTTCCACAATATAATTTTCCGACCCTATAAAGTATATATATTCTGAATCCTTATAGATAGCGGAGTCGATTTAGCCATGTCCGTCTGTCTGCCAGTTGAAATCAATTTTCTGAAGACCCCAGATATCTTCGGGATCCAAATCCTCAATAATCCTCAGACATGCTTTCGAGACGTTTCCTATTTAAAATCAGCAAAATCCGTCCATAAATAACGGAGATATGAGCAAAAATCCGAGACAACCTCTATTTTTTTTATCTATATCTCGATTACTAAGTCATGAATATAAACAATATGGATATCTAATGATAGATATTTCAAAGTCCATTGCAACGATGTATATAAGGCTATACAAAGTTGGACCTACAATGGGTCAAAATCGGGAAAATATTTTTTAACCCGAATTTTTTTTTTTTCACAAAAAACATTCTTTTGTCATACATTTTTTTCACTAATAAATTAAAAAAAAAATTTTAAAATTGGAAAAAACTTTTCAAAATTTTAAAAAATTAAAAAATTTTTTTTTAAATTTTATTTAAACTATAATTTGGTGAAGAGTATATAAGATTCGACACAGCCGAATATAGCTCTCCTAAGTGTTATCATATGTTTTTGAGATAACAGAGAACATTTTTTTTTTTAAATTTTTGTCGGGTATTTTCTTCTTAAAGTTACAATATTCAGATTCGTTGTAATGACCAAATTTGTTATTATTTTAATGATTCCATTATATCCATAGATTTTTTTTTCGTTTCTAGCAACAGATAGTCAGTTGGCAAGGAAGAATTACTATTGAAATAATCAAATTATTTTCATTCAACTACATTTTTTCAGCCACAGCAGAAAAATTCGATCATTAAGAATGATTAAAATTAAATGTTCTTAACCCTTTGACGACCACAGGGACACCGGTGTCCCAACACAAAAATATTGAATAACTAAATATTGAAAAATTGAATGGGTGCCATTTTAATTAGTTCGTAAACGTGTCTCTTATTAATGTGTTTAGATTAAAACAAGTTCGGTTATAACCTTTATTTTTTATTGTCTTTGAAAATTGAGAGTTTTATTTTGGTACTGTGTTCAAGAATTGTGCCCAAGTTTTTTTAAGTATAAAACTGATTTTTTTTAATTTATATTGGGATATATATTAGGCCTGGTAAGTGCATTTCTAATATAAAAAGTTAGAAAATCATTATTCATGTTCCGTTCATTGATATGTAGTCCATAAACATGAGTATGTAGAACGAACATTTGCACTTTATGACCAAAATTCCATTAATTTTTTTTGTTTTAATTTCAAAATATGTTTTCTTGGCGCTAACTGATTCACATAAAATAGAAAAAATTATTACTTTTATCCAAATAGTCTTATGGTCGTGAAAGGGTTAAAGGAATTAAAGAAGTCTCTTACATTACATCTTCTAAGAATATTCATATTTAGATCGAATAATAACAGTAAAAATGGCTTAAATTTGTTTATATACAATCTGTTTTGAAAAATTTCTCAGATTTAACATAGTTTTTCAATAAATCAATAGAATTTATTGATTTTATACCGATTAAACCCATGAGCGCGACAATACCGATCAAATGACACTATTTTATACTTCTTTTAGAAGTCTAAGCCCCATTTTCTCAATCTCTGGTTATTTTTAATCGTTACGATAAATTGTAAGAAAATGAAAACATATTTACTGAAATTTGGTTTAATTAGGTATTAAAAAATTCTCGGGAATGAAACGATTTCAGGAAATTATGAGCCAGCCTACTAAAAACGCTAGTGGAAAGGAAATTGACTGGTAGTGAGCTGGATTTTTATTCGAACATTTTGTATGAAAAATGTATAAATTTTTCGATAAATTATCAAAATTTTTTAATACGTTTTAATCAGTTACATGAAATGTCCATATTTTTTGCAGTATCCACTTTTGTACAGAAATTGCGAGAAATTTTCACATTCCCACATCTGGCATCGCTTAACATGCAAGTTACTGTGAGAAACTTAAAATCGACTAAATAAAATTAAGAGTATAAATTTGTTGTATTATTTATGTTGTTGTTGTTGTTGTTTTTGTTGGTATTAAGCTTTTTTGTGTAATGCTAAACGGTCCAGTAATTGAACAACAACGGAATGGATGGATGGGTCAACAAAACAAAAATAAATTTTTTGTTATTTTCTCATTATCAGTCAGTCATTCAGACACTTCTTCCAAGTTCAAAACATAACGGAGACTGATTGCAAATTTATTTATCGTTTCGTTTCAAACAAATAAATAAAAATTATTTTTAAACAAAATATATACTACCTACCAATTTATTTTAAAATTTTTACTAAAAAAAAATATATAAATATTAATTTAAATGACTCTCCCTTTTTGTTAAGTATTTTTAAAATAATATTCTAATTGTTCGGTTTTTTTGGGGAAATTACGAAAACGTCAGTGTAAACGTCAAATTGAAAAGCGGGTTTTTTTTTGTGTCGTAGAAAAAAATATAGAAAAATATAATTAAACAAATTTTTCTTAACAGCTGCTTTAGCAACAAAAGAAGTGTTTGGTGCCATTAAAATATAAATATAAATATAAAAAAAAAATCCAAATTATTTAAATAAATACACACAAGCAAGCAAACAAAAATCGCACTATACCTAACAGCAACAACAATAATAATAAAAATAATATATAAATAAATTGTATAATTAATAGAAAATTATTGCAATTAATTTGCAAACAAAAACCACTAAATAAAAACATTAACGACCAGTCTTCGTTTAAATGGCTGCTAGTTAGTTGACTGCGATTAGCAAATCGTTTAAAAAACACACAATCACAATCACACACAACACTAATTATTAACTTGAAAAAAATAAATAAAAATAAAAAATCGAAACCAGACAAGACACCTCTGCCAAAAAATCGGCCAGAGTTAGTTTAACCAAAAAAAAAAAAGTAAAACATTTCCATAGATTATTGCCAAAAAAGACCAAACAATCAAGTCATCATCATCTCTGTATCATCAATATCAGCCAGCAACACCAGTGTGTGTTTTTTTTTCTTGTTCCCCGCTCGTTTGTCAACAACAAACCCACATTTCTGTTGAGACATGGCGCAATTTTTAACACTTTTGCCAGTTCTTCTCCTACTTGTTGCTGTCTTCAATCCGGTAGGTATTCAAAATACATACTAATAAATAAATAAAAATAAAAAATTTCATAAAATAACAATGATAAGTAACAGTTGGTATTATTTAATAGATTTCAATATAATACCACAAATCAATTATCAGAAATTATTTGTTTACTGAGTTTATTTTACAATGCAATACTTTGATTATGAGCCGAGCACAATCTGTGTAATATTTGTTTAAACAATTTTTCAGAGTCAATGAATTATTAAGTGATTTCATTAATTTTTTGAGACGAATATGAATTGAACCATTGTAATCTTTAGAGGAGGATTTTGCTGTAGATATAATTCTTTAAATAATTATTATAAAATATTTTATTGTTTTTAAAAAAAGTAAAAAAAATTCCTAACGAATCACATTTTAATCACTTCAAATTTTGCTGTTCTTAGAAAGTTATTTTTAACAATTTCCACAAAACTCAGTAGTGGAGTTCAGTATTAAGAATCGTCTTGCAACATTACAAATGCAAAATTTCACAGAACCTATAAAATTTTGCATTTGCAATGATGCAATACCATTCGCATTTAATACTGAATTCCGCTAATATAAATCAACTGCCATCTAGATACAGATATAAATTTTAGCAATAAACATAACAAGGAATTACAACTAAATGAATCAGAAACTGTATAAACAACAAGCCGGAGTTGAATTTTCGACTATGCCGAATCTTATATGCCCTTCATCTTTAAATAAAAATATTTTAAAGGAAACCTTTTTAATATTTCCGGAATTTCAGCACAGTATTAAGTATATATTAAGTTAAAGTTGAATGTATAGCTATATGAGGTTTAAAAAAGTTTTTAATACTTTTACCAGAATTTAAATACATATTTTTTCCCTGAAATAAAAAAAAATATGTATTTAAATTCTGTGTTATACTTCGTTCGTGAGGCTTTTGAAATATATTTCATTGGTATATATATATGTATATTACTTATTTACATAACTTAGTATCGGAGATAAGTTCTAGACTTTTGAATGCCTTTTTAAATATGTTTTTGGTTGATCCTTTCAAATAGAGTTTCGTGTTCTGTTTTAACAGAAAAAATAGTTTTTGAAATAAAATATGTATGAACTTATAACATAGTCCAACAGTGCAAAAACACTAGATAATGAATGTATAGGTTCGACTCTACTATCAAAGTGTAGTAAAACCCTATACTCAGTTTGTCTAATTTGGTGACCAGTGTTGCCAGGAGCTGGCAAAAAAAGAAGCTATATTGACTTCAAAAAAAGGCCAGAAAAAGCCAAACTGCTTTAAAAAAAAGGCAAAAAAAAAAAAGCTAAAATATTATAAATTAAGAATTTAGTTTTATATTTATTTTTAAATAAAAAATTTGAAAATATGTTGATAAAATTCATAAAAATAAATAAAATTACAAAGGTACACTTCAGCAGCAAACAAAAAATAACATTATTCATTAATAATAAATAATAAATACACAAATATACATAAGCGACCAAAAACCTCTTAAAGCAATGAAAATAAGCTTTCTTTTGAGCAAAAAAAAAAAAAAATTTAAAAAGGGAAAAAAATTGGAAAAAAATTTCAAAATTATATGTCTTGAGTTACAAAATATTTATTTTGATATATATTCCACTCGAATCCCACTAAGCGATCAAAAACCTCTTAAAGGAATGGACCTAAGCTTTCTCTTGAGCAAAAAAAAAAAAAATTAAAAAAGGGCCCATTTTGAAAAAGAATGTCAACTGTTTTAGATTTTGCAAAAAAAAAAAAAGTAAAAAAAAATGTTTTTTTTTCCGAAAGCACAGATTCATAATACGTTTAACGGCTATTTCAAATAACAGCCATCGAGTATCACAAGCCTTCAAGAGTTTGTGGGGCTCTTGTCCATTATATAACGATGAATATAATGTGTAGGGGGCGGATTTTCATGCACTTATTATAGGAAAATATGCGCCTAAAATATGCATCAAAAAAATCAAAATATGACCTAAAAATTTAAAAAATATGCACTTATATTTTTGTGCAGAAACATAAAATAATTAACTATGAATCGAGCAATGTCCAAAAAATACACAACAGTGTTCCCAGCACTCTTTAAATTATACCAGGAATTAAATAGTTAAAATTTTAAAATTATAATTGTTCTTCTGAGAAAACGATGGATATATTAATCTTGGTATGAATACTTGTTTAAAGCCATAATCTTTAGAGCTTCTATTTTGCGACTTGCCTTTTAAAATCATCAATATTTTGATCGTGATGTAAATTAAAATCCAACCTTAATTTTCATCTCGTAATAACCCAGCAGTTAAGCAAGTAGTAAATGTATCCCTTATAGACATTAATTGTCACTAACATCTGATCACTTGGCTGAGTCAAATTTATACATTTTGGGTCATTTGACACGTATGTGCTATTTGTAACTAAGAGATAAGTAAATTGGTTACTTTATACATCCCATGTAATCTAGCGTAAAGACAATTGTCACTTAAGTGTCTCTAAGTAATCTATAGAGTAGTCACTTTAAACGTTCATTGTGTAGTGCATTTGACTCTTAATTATCCAAAAGGGTCAATGGACCCTCTGCTTAGGACATGCACGTATTATAATAACTAGTCACGTAACTAGTAATCACTAGTTCAGGACAGTCTCCTAGAACTGCTGGGAAATGGCTGTCAGGAGCGGTAACTGTGTATGTGAAGTTACAAAATCTTTCGATAACGAAATCTCTTATAAATCGAAATTGCAATGAAAATATGAATGTTATCGATACATTGAATTAAAAAAACTCAACTTTTTTGAAGCAAAATGTTTTGAAATGATAATTTTCAATTGCTGATAGAGATATGAAAATATTAATGTCAGTTTCTCGATGTCCAAAGAAGTTACTTTATAACATTTAATGCTGTTTCTATAACAAATTCGACAAAAAAACTTTTGTCCGACCAAAAATTATATTTTTATTTAAAACTTGGATAATATACATATTAATATGCATTTTGAAGTTAAATATAACAAAATATGCATTATCAATAAAATATGCAAAAATATGCACTAACAAATCGATGCCACTTTACAGCAAAATATGCGATTCGGATAGATAATTAGTCTACATTGTATTTGGACGTTCGAGAAAAAACATGCATTTGCATATAAATCCGCCCCCTAATAATGTGTAATAACAATTTTGTCTTGAAAGCGAATTTGCTAGACATTTATAGCTTTCAGATATAAAATACTATATTTCATTTTGAAACACTTGGTATTGGCAATTGTTATTTGTTCTTTTAATACTGCACAATTCTTGAGTATATTGAAAAGCTAAATGAAAAACAGTAATGAATTAAAATTAAAATGTCTCACAAATATAAATTTAGCCTTTTTATTTTCTCCTTATCCTCGAAATTTTGGTTTTAGCTTCGTGGTTTTTTGTAGCCTTTTTTATTTAAAAAAAGGCTATTATCAAATTAAAAAAAGGCTAGAAAAAACCCACGAAGCTAAAACCAAAATTTCGAGGCTAAAGAGTAAATAAAAAGGCTAAATTTAGCCTCAAAAAGGCTAAACTGGCAACACTGCTGATAACGATGCGTATTTAAGTGATTTTCAGAAGTGAACTTTTTATGGCGGCCCTATGCTCCTTATAGGAACAACAGGAATTAATATATATATGACCAGTAGTGGGTCGATATTCATAAAATTTGGTTCGATGATTTCATATATATGGTTATTACTTGTAGCGAATATTGACTTGATAAGAAATTTATGCGAATTTAAGTGATTTTCTTAAGTTGATCCAAACAAAATAATGTTTTGTAATTTCTTTTCACATGTAACATATTTGTGCTGAATTTTATATGAATAGTGCTATTCTCTGTTTATGCTTATGAATGAATATAAAGCAGTTTGATGGAAAATCTTTTTAAACATAATGTTAATAAAAATTTTCAAAGTAAATTAAATATGAAATAGAAGGTTTACAGTTTGTCAATAAAACTGTTTTTTTTTTTTTAAATATCGCCATATCTTTATTTAAGCTGTATTATTGCTAAGTATAGTAGCAAATATGTAAAAACCAAAACAAACAAATAATACAATATGCATATACATATATGGGGCATTTCATATCAAGTGAACCAACTTTTGAAATCGATGTCTTCCGATTGTTCTCTACCGATCTTGTTGAAAAATTGTGTCTGAATTACTATCCAATAGAACTAACCATGGTGCAAAGTTCATCCTAATCCGAAGACATCGATTTCAAAAGTTGGTTCACTTGATATGAAATGCCCCAGTTTAATTTTGATTTAGTACATATTTAACCTTGCCACCTTCGTTTCTTTTTTTAACCGAATTAATTTAAAAACATTCATTTAGTTCTTTTTGTTGTTTTCTTCGTTTCCACATGCATTTGTTCGATTTTAATGGGATTCAAAATAATGTTTTACAAATCAAAACTATTTGTTTGTATTGTATAAATTGAACTATTGGTGGAAAAATTAATTTTTTACGATCACACATGACAAATATTTGACGAAAATTATGGAACCACTAAATAAAATATATGTATGTATTTTTATATATTTTCTTTATTTGAAAAACTTATTAGTTAGTTATTAGTGTTATTTGATTGGGTTTACTTTTACAATAAACTTGTAAGAGTAAACAAAGAGTCAAACAAATTTGTGCTAAAAATAGGGGTTGCGCTTATTTTTAGTAAATTTCCGGAGATCTATTGTGTAGGGTTTTTTATGGTTTTCATAACTAATCATTTTTTCTTTTTGAAAATAAAAATATTTCTTTTGTTTATTAGCTGTTCAGGTTTTCAACGAAAAATACATATCGTCACCTGAAATGCAAAACAACGTATCTTCAAAAAATTTGAAATTGATTTTATTATTGATTACGATTCACTACATATTACATATGTATTTCCAGAAAATTTTAAACTTTTACTATCAAAAATAACCAATTATAGGCAAAATTCAAAATAAAGTATCATCAAGTACATGATTTTCTTAAACAAAATAACGTATACGCTTCGAGTAATTCATACATAAATCGTTTGTTACCTTATTTTAGGTAGTTTCCCAATTTTTATACCCTTCGCCTTCGTGGTTATTGCTTTGCGTATTTTGTTTTTGTTTTTATACCCTTCACCATGAGAGGCAAGGGTATATATAAAGAGAGAGATGTTTGTAATGAGTTTTCATATGAGCAACTCTATCATACGTAAACACCACACGCACCCAACAACAACATTCTACAATGGTGCGCAGCCCATAGCACAATTGTGCAAAATCAAATCACACGCAGTGTTGCCATATATTTTTTGAAGAAAACTTTTTATTTCTAAAAAAAAACTTTTTTTTCATCAAAAAAACTTTTTTTAAGTACATACATACTAAAATTACAAAACCCAATTCGTACATAAATCAAACTGAGATAATTTATGTGAATTTAGTACTTTAAATATATTCAAATCAATCTCCCCATTTAGTAAACGAATTTGGAGACAATCATTTTGAAATAAACGGTCCAACTTATTAATAACATAAGTTTACAATTTTCCAAAAAACTTTTTTTTTTAAAAAATAAAACTTTTTGCATCCGAAAAAATTTGCAAAAAAGGGAGAACTGGACAAATGGTAACACTGATCACACGTATTCTTATGCTCTTACAATTTAGTAATCGTTGTCCACTCAACGAGACAACTACAAAAGCGCATGAGCACGGGTTTATGACTGTTCTACAATGTGGAATGAGATGAATTGAATAAGAATTATAAATCAAACACACGCATGCATAATTTCGTTTATTTTAATTTTTGTTGTTGTTTGTTGTTATTTTTTCAGCATACAATTGTGCAAAATAATTGTTGTGTTTATTTGGTTAGTTATCAGTGAGCAGTCAACGTGTGAATATGATTATCGGATGTTTATAAATATGTATTCTTAGGTGAAGGGTATACAAGATTCGGCACAGCCGAATTTGGCTCTGTTACTTGTTTAGTTTAAATAAGTAGTCGTTAGTAATTAAAATATAAAAAAACATACAAAATATAAATATGTATATATATATGCTTTTATTTAAAATAAAAAAAATATAATATTATTTAAATTTTTAATTTTCGTACAAACTTATATTGATGATACCTTATTTTGGTTTTGGAAAACAACAATTTAAAATAACTTAAGACACATATGTAGCATAAACTGTGCTTTGAAAAATTTAGTTTTTTTTTTATAAAATATATTTCTCATTTCAGATTTGAAAATTTTGTTTCAATATCTCAAGTAGTTTTCATTTTATATAGTTTTTTGCTTCTGCTATAAACTTATGAAACGTGATTTTACGTTATCATGCATTTTAGGTGACGATATGTATGTATTGTTTTGATTTATTTCATTATTAAATTATATATATATATAAATATATATATATATATTTTTTAAATTTACAAAAACATATTTTATTATGAATGAAAGAACAGAAATGCTAATTAGTTGTGATTGACCATGTAAAGGTGTTGATTATATGGCACATTACTAACATTTATTATTATTTTGTTGTTTGCTTTTTTGCATTTTAACTGCTTTGGTAACCAAATTATTTTTTAAATTTGGTTGTATGTTTAATGAAAACAATGTTAGTTATTTCTAGTGTGAGAGAATTTGTAAAGAAATACGAAGGAGGCGCAAAAAGTTTATGAAAGATTTTATTAAACAATAAATTATGAATATTAATCTATCATGAGGCGTACTTAGAATTTGCATTTATATTAAATATGGATTTAGTAAGCTACTAGTCCGTTTTGAATAGGTGTTAGTTAGAATTTATACTTAAAGTAAAAATTTACGTAAGACTTGAAAATATTATTTCTTTTTCATTAAATTGTTAGTTTTTTACTAAATCATAAAATACATTGTTAAGCCGTGTGTCCACTAGCAAGTTGAAACACTCCGCAAGTATTTGCTGAAGTGTTTCCACTCAAACCGAAACTTGCGAAAGTCTGCTTCCAGAAGTAATTTGTAAAGTTATTACGACGAACTTGCTGCAAGAAATTGCAGACGTGTTTCCAATAAACCAGTTTTATATGAACATAAATCTTTCTACCAACTTTTGTGAGGATCGGTCATAACACTGTGCGACAACCAAAATCGGCAGGGGTTCTGCTTACCGGGAAAAGTTATGTTGATCAAAATAAACTTATATAATACTACCGTTTTGCTGGTTCAGGTCTAGGCATCGAAATATATCGATTTGATGTTAGTAAGTATTGTATAGGAGAAATTGTAATATTGTGTGCCTATTTTTTTGACCATGTAAATGTCCGAATATCGCAAAGTGATGTTCAGCTAAGTTGTTAAGCTCAACGCCGGCTACAATATAGTCAATCAAGGAAAGCGGTATTTTTGGGTTTCCTTGAGTGCGACCCTGTAAAATCAGTTACATCTTTTTTTCGTAAGTTATCTAACAAAACTCAATTAAAATTGACACCATTCGTTTCTTTGCTGTCTTTACATTCTTGCTGGATGGTGCACCTCCTTCTTCGAAGCCTGTATCGGATGTGGATCTATCTTCAGTTGGAAAAGCTAAGTAACTAATTAAAAACAAATGATTTTTTTCCAGATGTAGACAGATCCTAATCCGACACAGACACCGAAGAAGAAGGCGCATAATCAAGCAAAAAAGTAAAGATACTTTTGATTGAACTCTTTGATGATGATATTAATTGAGTTTTGTTTTCTCTTTAAATCGGGTAAATCAGGAAATATATTTTTAATCCAATTTTTTGTTAGTCACCAAAAAAACCTACCTCAAATTTCCTATATAACAAATTTGTATTTAACACACATACACATGTTAACTATTTAATTCATTATCATTAATTTTATTTAGTTTTAAAAGTTTTACATTTAATTTTCCACATACAGTTACATTTAATGATTTCATTTACTGGGGTTATCTGACATTGAACTTGAAATTTTTAATAAGAAAATTGTTGAACTTTTAAAAATAAACACAATATTTGTTTACCTTTTCACATTTTAAATTGTAATAAATTACAGGGTAAAGGAAATAATTTTAAATTTTTAAAGTCTACAGTTTTTATTACTTATTATAAAATTAATAAACAAAATTTTAGTTTAACAATATTAAACTAACATTAATCTGCACTAATAATAATCTTAATTATAGTTTTATAAAGTTACCATTAGATAATAAAATGTTTAAACATCTTTGCTAATACAGAACGACCTCTTTAATATTAATAGTATATGATAAAACTCATATTATTTTATAAAATGGAAAGTAAAACTTTCAAAATTTATTACAGAATATTGAAATTTAAAACATTTAGCCATGTTTCACTGTAATTTAGATACGTACATACATAAACAATCTTAATAAAGATGGGTTTAATTATGATGGTTAATAGTGCACCAAATTGTCACTTATAATGTTTAACACGTTCTGAAAAAAAAAAAATATTCGAATGTGTGGACGGACACCAGTGTCCCCAATATTGGCAAATGCGTATTTTTAACCCTTATTATTAAAACATTTTATTGTTATTGCATCAAGTATCATATCAATTATTATTTAAAAGATTTCAACTGAATCGTATATTCTAGGAAATCTGCATAAATAAATAAAGGAAAATATTTATTTAAGTGGAATAAAAACTTGTTGAACTACATTTATATTCATTTTTTACATGGTCAAAATAAACGTCATAAGAAAAACAATAATATTGAATTTATAATAAAATACTTTCAAAAAATGCGTAATTCCTGAAAAAATAAATTTATATATTTATTTGGTAATTGACTTTTATTTTTATTTTTTTTTGTTAAAGAGATTAAAAATAAATAAACATATGCATGTATGAAAGTAATCAGTTGTGATTACAAAATAAAATATCACGTGCACCCTTGCAGCTAAAATTTAATACGTAACTGCAACCTAATACAGGTTTTAAAGGCAACCTTAATAATAAGTGATTCCCAATCATTATAACTAAAGATTCGTAAGATGATAAACAGGTGTTTTAGATTTCACACACAATTTTTTAATGTTATAACTAACAACCCACTGAAATTTTTTTTTGCTGTATCTGTCTGTATCGAAAATTTTGTCGATGTTATTGTACTGAGTTCTAAAAGAACTTTCGACAGCTTGGTTATTAATGAACCATTTGTTTCTTTCAAAATATGTTCAGATTTGTCTCAAAATTTTCTTATAATATGCAAAAAAAATCAACTGAAATGTAAATCAAATTGTCATATTTTATTTTAAATTTAAATTTTTTTTTAAAAATTTCATTAATTGGTTATCAGATTTTCAAATTATTTGTCACAGCAGAAATTTCGCTAAAAAAATTTTGTTATGGGAACTTCAAATTCCCATGCTAAATATCTAAAAAATCTCTTATTGTAGTAGTATTTTTTTTATAATTTTATTTTTAATAATTAACGTGATTCACTTCAAACAATTCTATTAGTTGTATAATGATTTATTTAATAAAAATTTCCCACATATGAGATTTAAAATGGTTTTTATTAGTTCACATGTCATTTATAGACATGCAAGTCATTAGCAAGTGCAGTGAGTATTATTTTATATATCAGATATACGGTTAATACTATTATATTTTTAGTAAATAGAAAAGTTTATTAAACTCAATGCAAAGTAAATTCCGTGTTGATATTAAATATGATTTTCAGTGAATTTCATTTGGAAACTAATCTGATCAAGATTTTATTTGGATATACACCAACTTCGAAAATAATTCTTTTTTTGTTGGCATCAAAATAATATTCAAATAGATGGTACTTTTTTTATTAGTAGAATACTGAAATTTGAAATTTTTATTATTTAGTGTCACAAATTGCAAAATTCTATAAAAAATACTGTTATACACAAGATTTTCTATAAAAAATATTGCTACACACAAGATTGGCTATAAAAATACTGCTACACAAAAGATTTTCTATAGCAAATATTGTTATAAGATTTTCTATGGAATTGTTATACGCGAGATTTTCTATAGAAAATTCTGTTATACACAAGATTTTCTATACATAACACTGATATACAGAAGATTTTCTATAGCAGATACTGTTATAAGATTTACTGTAGAAAATACTGTTATACACAAGATTTTCTATAGAAAATACTGTTATACACAAGATTTTCTATAGAATATACTGTTATACAGAAGATCTTCTATAGAAAATATTATTATACGCGAGATTTTCTATATAAAATTCTGTTATACACAATATATTCTATACAAAGTACTGTAATATACATGATTTTATATAGAAAATACTGTTACACACAAGATTTTCTATAGAAAATACTGTTATACAGACGATTTCTATAAGAGATACTTTTATAAAATTTTCTATACATAATACTGTTATACACAAGATTTTCTATAGAATATACTGTTATACAGAAGATCTTCTATAGAAAATATTGTTATACGCGAGATTTTATACACAATATATTCTATACAAAGTACTGTAATATACAAGATTTTATATAGAAAATACTGTTACACACAATATTTTCTATACAAAATACTGATATACAGAAGATTTTCTATAGCAGATACTGTTATAAGATTTACTGTAGAAAATACTGTTACACACAATATTTTCTATAGAAAATACTGTTATACAGAAGATTTCTATAACAGATACTGTTATAAGATTTTCCATACATAATACTGTTATACACAAGATTTTCTATATAAAATACTGTTACACAAAATGATTTCTATAGTATACATTGTTATAAGATTTTCTATAAAAAATTCTGTTATACAGAAGATCTTCTATAGATAATATTGTTATACACAAGATTTTCTATACAAAATACTGTTAATCACAAGATTATCTATAGAAAATACAGCTATACAGAGATACTGTTATAAGATTTTTTATACAAAATACTGTTATACACAAGATTTTTTATAGATACAAGGATGCCCCAAGCTAAAACTGCAGTTGTGTTGTTGAGAGAGAATTGCTGTGAAAGAAAAGTTTAGTGAACTGAAACAAATATGTCAGCATCAGGTTTTATTTGTTAACAAAAATGAAGTAAACAATCTTAATAAAATTGTTTGCGACATATTAAGGACTGAGATCGTAAAATTCTTAACACCCCTTTTACATTAAAACTTTTAACCCAAGTATTATATGATTTTTTTTTTTTTGATCAAGTTACCTTTGTAAAGCATGTCAGTTATTATGTTTAATGTCAATTATGATTAAAATGAGTGACCAGAAAAAAGTACGTACTAAAATTATTAAATATTTTCAATAAAACCCAACTTGATCCTACAAAAAGTTGGCAAAAAATCAAAGGTCTGCTATCAAACTGTTTCCAATGTTATTAAACAGTACCGGGAGAACTTGTCCGTTGATATAAAACCTGGTTCAGGTAGAAGGAATGGCCCACATGATGTTTCTAAAACCAAAAAAATAGAAAGCATTTTCAAAAGAGCTCCCAACACCTACGGTAGGAAAGTAGCCCGGTTAGGTCAGGACTCGGACTATTTGCTAAGAAAAGTTAAAGCCAATGAAGGTTTAGAAGCATACAAGTCTCAAAAAGTTCCTGACAGGACCTCTGCTAAAAACTTTAGAGGCCAAAGACAGAGCACGGAAATTGAAGTCAAATTTTATACAAAATATGTACCTGCTGCATAATGGATGACGAAATGTACGTATGGAAAATTTTTCGCAGCTTCTGGGTCAATTTTTTTATGTTGCTGATGCTGGAGGGAATGTTGAAGAAAAGTTTAGGACCCTAAAGCAGACAAAATTTCCCAAAAAGTTCTTGGTATGGCAAGCAATATGCAGTTGCGGCAAAAGAAGCCAAACATTTGTTACAAAGGGCTCTATAAATACCGAAATTTTCATCAAGGAATGTTTACAAAAAAGAATGTTTCCATTCATAAGACTTCTTAATGTGTCCACTTATTTTTGGCCCGATTTGGCATCTGTCACTATGGTATGAAAGGTATTGAGTGGTACAAGAACAATAATGTGGTATTTGTACCAAGAGAGGCAATTCCTCCAAACTGCCTGAAGCTGTGTCCAGTGGGGAGATATTGGGTTCTTGTTAAAAGAGAATTGAATAGCACAAAAAAGGTGTCCATTAGTGTGGTAGATTTTAAACGGAGATGGACAACCTGTTCGAACAAAGTGACATAAAGCACTTTAAAAACCATAATGGAAGGGTTCAAAATTTCATCATTAGTGATTAGAACTATAAAAATTATTTTTTTTTTTTTTTTTGTAAATTGTAACAATAATTTCAATCAAATAAAAAAAGATTAAAAACTGTAAGTTTAGTCATTTCATTTTTATTAACATATATGTATGTTACAAATTTTTCGATCTCAGTCTTTATTATAGCTCATTTATTGAGTCTTCTTTTATATTAATAATTTTCGGCAAATTCGTATTAATAGAATATATTTTTTGGCTTATTTTATTAATTTCAAATCTGAAACAAATAGTCCACAGAAGTAAATTGTGTGAAAAAACGAAACAACACTTTTATGATATTTTTAAAGTTCGAAATATATTTAACAATTCAAATATTTCATTCAGTGGTCATGAATAAATAGAATTTCACCCGCTAAGCATAAACATTGATCGCTGTCTCAGTGACGACTAAACAAAAGGGAACAATAATAGGTGTGAGATAAGCTAGCTCAATTGTGCTATGAAATGGACATCATTGCTTTTGAATCTAGAGTTAAGGATCCAGATTAACAAGCTACAATATGTGATGTTGGTGGGTTCGTATCGTAACCCAGCCAAACAATTTTTCTTCTACATACTTAAATTGCTTACAAAATATATAATTGCAGGTCTTTTACTAGAAAAAATATTTTTTCAGTTAATTTTTTAAGTAAAGTTTTTGCTGGGATGCATTAATTCAATGTAAACATACGCGAGATTTAAACTTATGATATAATTATTTTTGGTATGAAATTATAACGCTACTTGGTAAATCTATGAAATTTCAACAGATTATGTAAACAATCTTAAATTATCTAGTTGAATTAAAAAACGAAAATGGAATATTATTGGTTAAGATATTTTCGCTGTTAAAGATTGATATGTTCATAATATTAACGAGAATTTTCAAATATGTGAATGTTCATGTTCATAATACAGAATATAAAACTCCATCGATATTGCTAATCGTTCTCGAACCTTCGACAATGAAGGTTTGTGTTACCACTAATTGTGCGACTGGTGCAGTGATGTTAACTTTTTTGTTTCGATTTCCGTACAGCCCTAAAAAAATTACAGTTTTTTGGGTAAAATTACCGTATACAAAGTCTTGAACAAATATAATAATATTTTCTTACAATTTTGTGAAAATGAGCGAATTCATTTAATTGTGAATAAATTCGAAAAGAATCCCTCGATTTATATGATCGATAATTCATTTTGTTCCTATTACATGTGGCTTTGCGATAAAGTCATAAATCTGAACAATTTCTGTCGTTTTCGATTTTTCATGATTTTTTTTAAACAAAAAAATTTCTATTTTCACGTAAAAATTATATTTATTGCTTCAATTTGTTATTATAACTCCGAAACTATTGAACCGATTGAAACGCAATATATATGTGAAAATTTGTACATAGCATAGGAAAAATGTTTTTAAAATTCAATCAATCGAAAGAAGAACATTAACTACTCAATTGTATATATAGCAAATAAAAAACTAAAATTTTGTGAAAATAAGCGAATTCACTTAATTGTGAATAAATTCGAAAAGAATCCCTCGATTTTTATCATCAATATCTTATTATGTTCCTATTACATGTGGCTTTACGATAAAGCCATAAATCTGAACAATTTCTGTCGTTTTGGATTTTTCATGATTTTTTAAAACAAACAAAATTTTATTTTCACGTAAAAATTATATTTATTGCTTAAATAGTATAACTCCGAAACTACTGAGGCGATTGAATCACAAAATATAAGAGGATTAAAGGTTATGTAAATCTCAACTTTTCTAAGTTTATTTTAATAACAATGAACTGAGCCTGACCCTTTTTGCGATATCATTCATTATGTGGAGAAACATCTAACAAAATTTATAATTTTACTTAAAAATTTAAAAAAAAATCTATCCATAGAATTGAAAAATTTTACCATTTTTGTACTAGTGCTTAGTCAAGACTTTTTTTGCAGTTGACCTGTGTCAACTTTTGACATTATGAAAATATAACTTTTGGGGTCGAATGCTTAAAAATTGAAACTTTTTCAAATTACCGTACAAATGTAGAAATTACCTGCCTACCGTTCGGAGGTCTAAATTACCGTACAATACGGTAATTACCGTACGGTTAACACCACTGGACTGGTGAACATTTTTCGAATCGTTTGCGATAGGTGTTCCGAACATATTTGTTCGGTTAATGGTCGATGGAGGAGAACAAGTATACTCTAACCATATATATGGTTGCTACAATCATGAGAATCGTAAATTAATCATATTATTGTTACCACAATCATATAAATAGTTACTGTGACCATAATATTGTTAAAAAATTTATAAAAATGTTAAAATGGTTACAGTAAACATGCACAACTATATTTTTTTCTGCGTGCAGAACACGAACATGTTAAAATAACTAGTCACATATCTCTAATGAAAGGTAAAATCAGTAGTTCGGGATAGTTAACCAGAAATGATGGGTACTGTCACACAATAATTGTTTAATTGATCACTTTAACCATACAAACTGCGAATTATGAGCAAGAAGCTTTAGAATAGATACAAAAAATGCTAGGAGTAAAGGGATAAAGGTTACAAAGTAATCCACCCACCTAACCAACACAATTCTCCTCCATCGACCATTAACCGAACAAATATGTTCGGAACACCTATCGCATATGGTTACAGTAAACAAATATATGTTTATGACAACCATTTATATCATGAACGACTTACAATATTATGTTGCTCTCGGCTTATGGATATCATAATCTGAGAACAACATATGAAAAAATTATTCATCATAAAAATGGTTGTCAAAAACATATATTTGTTTACTGTAACCATATATATGGTTGACACAATAATGTGAATCGTAAATTAACCATATTATTGTTACCACAATCATATATACAGTTACTGTGACTATAATATTGTTAAAAATGTTGAAATGGTTACAGTAAACATGCACAACTATATTTTTTTTCTGCGTGTAGGTAGAGTCTGAACACCGGATTACAAATGCAAACTTAGTGACAATTAACATTTCAAGAGATCCCTTCTGGTTAATTAAATAACTTCTTTCTGAAGTATTGTACAAACAAGTCTGAAGTGACTGCAGCATAGATTAATTAGTAACATTTAAGTGACAATTGACCTGGAATGTATAAAATCAAATCAAATCAAATTACCCAAAAATTATATAAATTAGAGTCAGCCAAGTCATTATACACTAGTGAAAATTATCAACTAAAAGGGATACATTGATTACTTAAGTACTTAGTTAGCTATATAAAAATGCAAATACAAGAAACATAATATATTTAAACTTTAAGAACATCTGAAATAATAAATTGTTACTTTAATAAGTTATATTGTTAATAAATTTATAAATAGACATTAAATATCCACAGATTGTGCTGTGTAGTAAATACAATCTATCTTAGTTGTCACGTTATTTCAAATCATATATCAAACAAACTTTAGTTTAATCGCACAATGGATAGAAATTGGCAATTTATAGGAAATAAATTAAAAATAATAAAGAGGTAGCAGCCTGAAATTGTACTAAAGTACTCCCTGTTAACAAGGTATTTTATTGAATATAGGCAAAATGGGTTCATGATTTCACCTAGCCCCCAATACAAATGTCCCCTCTGGCATACTGTTTGAGCAGTCACAAATATGTTGATTATGCTGCAGTCCTAATAAATTGTTTTCAAATTAGTTCTCAGTACTCTGAAATTATAATGTAAAGTATGGCGAAAATCGGGTAACATTTTTTTCCTAGTCCTCATACAAGGTCCCTCTTAAGAAAATTATTTGAACCTTTACAATTGTCTTATAATGATTAATATCATGATGAAATTTGATATAAAAAAGTTCTATGTGAACTTTAATCTTTCTACCAGCGTTTGTAAGGATCGCTCTAATTGACCCTACTCCCATAAAACCCATATATCAGAAAAATATTTTATTGTCACATTTTGATGGTTTTCGACTCAGCCAAATGTAATACTCTTACTTGTTTCTAAAGTAGGGCACCGAAAAAAAGTACATAAGTAAAAACAATTTAAATATAATTTATTCTCTCATACATTATTAAAGGCGTGGGAATAAATAATTATAAATTTAATTTAAATTTATTTTTTTTTTATTCGGTAAAAATTATGGGATTTTTTTTCTGATCATTTCGCAACTTTAGATTAAAAACTAAGATTTTTATTTTTTATCTGACGTATTAGAAAATAAGTAAAAATGTATAGTTGGCCAAGCCCGACCATATAATACCCTACACTGAGTAAATGTGAAAATAATTTTTCATTTAAAATTTCAATAATTACTCGAAATTCAGTCACGAAAAATAATTATTGATCGTTATGAAATATACTTTAAGTTGGGCGTTGTCTAATATTTTTGGGCGTTACAAACATCATCACAAACGCTATATACCCTTCCCACTATGTTGGTGTAGGGTATAATAAATATGACGTTAATTTCTGAAAAAATGCGGTGTAATACCGTGCACCAGTCAATATTATGCATACTAGACTAAAAATTAAACTTAAATCATTAAAAAAAAATTATTGTAAAGATAGGGGATTTTTCTTGGTTTTTTGCAAAACTTGTTGTAATTTCTGGTAAATTTCATTTACATATACTGTATTTTTATGTTTAATAATAAATATAAATTAAAATATTATTTCAATAGGTTGTGTATTTAACTTATAATTTGTTCCCTAATCGATTGGAATCTTTAAGTAGTTGGTTCAAGTTATTTTTGCCTTAATGTATGTTTGGTTTTTTTTATTATTTATTTTAATAGTTTTTTTTTTTTGTTTGTTTTTTAGTCACAAACATTTTTTAAAACGTGATTTCTTACATTTGTACTGATTGATGCGGGTTTTTGTGTATACAATTAATAAAAATATATTTCTATATACATATATATAAATTAAAACCAACATTTTATTTTATTTAGTTTTTTGTTTTTTTATTTTGGTGGTGTGTTTTTATTTAGAAACAAAATCGTGCTTTCCTGCTTTTATTTTGGCCATTAATGTACGCAAATCGAATGCAAAATCAACCACAAAAATTTATATTTAAACGTTCATGCACACTACACGTGTTAGTGTCAGGGAATCAGAGCATATGTTTGATTTTTCAGTTACTTTAATTAGTAATAATATCAAATCGAAATAGAAAATGATGTGTTCATAGCTGAGTTCATACCCATAGTTTCCTTCTAAGAATAATTTTTTAAAAGGAATAAATCCCGAATTTCCAATTTAATTATGAACTCATTTAGTTACATGTAGGGTGCATTATTATTTTTATTGTGATATCTTTAATACTCGCAATATTTAAGTAGTTTTTTTTTTTGCTATTAAACCTTTTTTCTCTCTTTTTATCTTTATATATTTTGTTATTCATGCGTTAAATTACATATTTTGTGGTTTGTATTTTTTTATATTTTTTTAGTTTTTATGTGTTTGTTTTACTTGGAGAGTTCAAAATTTGCCGGTAAAATTAATCATAAGTCATGGTAGTTTTATATTTGTATGGATGCTAGAGTACTAAAAGTGTTTATATACCCAGTAGTTCTGGGTGACGTTAACAGCTATGTGACAAGTTATTTTAAAAAGTGCGTTTCATACATATATATTTCAAATAGCTGGTACGAAGTAGTCAATGCAATGGATTCACATACCGGTTATATAGAGTCATTTACCTTACTAGCTACCTAACTGGTTACTTGAGCAACTATATAACTGGTTATTTTAACAAGTAGCGGAAGCTAATTGACCTCAAATAGTCAGTTGATAGAACATCTTCTAGACAGTCCAATAAACTATTGGTGTGTAAAATAACTACTTTCTAAAGTGCAGTACTAAATAAACGTTTAAAGAGACTACACTCCAGATTACTTAGAGACACTTAAGCGAGAATTGTCTTCACGCTAGTTTACCTGGGATGTATAAAGTAACCAATTGTCTTCTCTCTGCACTACAAAGAGCACGTACGTGTCAAATGACCAAAATATATAAATTGGAGTCAGCCAAGTTATCAAACATTATTGATTTCTCTGATTCTTACTGGATACATATGAACATACAGGCAAATCCCGGTATAACGAACGATATGTTATCAGGTATATTCGTTAAATGGAGAAATTCGTTATATCGAGGTTTATTTTTTGACTAAGTTTTAAGCGGTGTGACATTAGGACATGAATATCTTCTAAAAAATTTTTATATTTCGTTGTATTTATTAATTGTTCTTCGGTAGGTTGACATGAGGCAATACCAATGATTAATAAATCCCTCACTGAAACGGATTTCGGTTCTAAAAATGATTCTACCATTAAAAATATTCATTATAATAAAAGGAAGATAATTTACAGCATCACTTTGTTACGAAACCAGCAGTGTTTCTTTGCCTTTCAAAGAAGAAGAGATTCTTTGTTTCCACATTCATAAGAGCAAACCAAAATTGTTAGTCTATCCTTTGAAAACTTTATTTCTGGAGCACTAGTTTCTCTAGCGTGAACAAACGTTTTATCTGGTATCATTTTCCAATAGATATCAGTTTAATTCGCATTGAGAATAACATCAGGAGTGAGATTCTGCTCAACTATAATTGTATACTAATTCTTTAAGAAGTCTTACGCCGTTTTTTTGGAATACAGATATCACTTGCATCAAATCCACCATTATAAAGCCTTTTTGTATTTCTATGGCTCTAGATATTAAAGCAATTCTATTAACTGGAATGTGTTTTTTGCCTCTGGTCGAGTAATCAACAATTAAACTCCTTTTCCACAAGGGGATACACATCATTCTTTAGAGATAAATGATTATTTTAGACATTCTTGATAGATTTATATAATTGTCAATGTTAACAATTTGATCGCTCATTAGTTTTTGTTTTATTTTTCTCAACATTCGTTAAATCGAGTACAAAATTGTTGAAACGTTTGTTTTATAAGGTAGTTAATGTTAAAAATGAGTTTATACGTTATATCGGATTTTCGTTAAAGTGAAATTCGCTATACCGGGATTAGCCTGTATATGTGTGTATAAATGAAATTTGGTGATAACACCCTGCAGTTTTTAAAGTAGACATTCTCAACTTATACCGGGCTTGTGTAGTTTTGTAGTCAGACTTATTAGGTTTAACCTTATTTAAAAAAAAGTTAAGCATAAGGTGTCAATTTGTTTTCTATACATTACCTTTCGCCAACAAATTAGCTAGTTCAGTATTTACTAGGGTATTAATCGATTAACCGATTAATTTGTGACGATTAACTGTTCGAATATTTTAAAATTGCCGATTTTCAAATAAGAAATAAATCGATTAATTTGTGTCGATTAACCGATTAACCGAAATTACTTTTTTTTTACTTTATATAGAAATATACAAATTTTATTTCTTAACTCATCACCATTCCCTTCTAGCAATAGTATTTTGAAGAATAGCCCAAAAACTGAAACTAAGGGATTTGGAAATTACCTTTTTCTAGAATGTTCCATGATGAGTTTTGTTCTAATGAATCGGAGGAAGACATCATATTAGACGAAACTGAAAACATTACTGAAACAAGTCAAAATCTAAAAAATCCAAAAAGAACTCCAAGGTATTATTGAGGATTTTATAAAAAAAACTGAACAAAAAACTAATAAATTGGACAGTCTTTCTGATGCCTTACATTCGATTTCTCCAACTTTTCCAAGTCAAGTTTTATTACAACTAAAGAAAAATCTTTTAAAAGGAAACCTTTTAAAAGATTATTTCAGAAGATCTCACTAAATCAAAAAAAAAAACTTAAATGTGTATATAAAGGGGATCTCAAATACCATATTTGTTTTGCAATTATTTATTTTTTTGTTCAAATGCATAAATAAGTACACAAAATTCGTGGTTTTATTTTCAATTTAAAATGAAAATAGAAATTATTCGGTTAATCGAATAATTAAAAATTTTCCGATTATTAACCGATTAAATCTAAACCACGATTAATTATTCGCTCGATTTACCGATTAAACCAGAAACCCGATTAATTGAATATCTTAGTATTTACATACCGTAAATGGTTGACAGGAAAATTAACAAGTAAGAGAGATATATTCGGCTGGGCCGAATCTTATATACCCTTCACCAAATTATACTTTAAAATAAAATTTAAAAAATTCTTAATTTTAAAAAAAAAAAAATTTTTCGAAATTTTATTTTAAAGTTTTTTTTTTTAATTTAAAAATTTATTTTTTTTAATTTATTAGTGAAAAAAGAGTTCCTTGTGAAAAAAATTCGGGTTAAAAAATTTTTTTCCCGATTTTGACCCATTGTAGGTCCAACTTACTATAGCCTTATATACATCGTTGCAATGGACTTTGAAATATCTATCATTAGATATCCATATTGTGTATATTTATGACTTAGTAATCGAGATATAGATCAAAAATAGGCAACAAAAATAGAGGTTGTCTCGGATTTTTGCTCATATCCACGTTATTTATGGACGGATTTTGCTAATTTTAAATAGGAAACCTCTCGAAAGCATGTCTGACAGAATTATTGAAGAATTGGATCCCGAAGATATCTGGGGTCTTCAGAAAATTGATTTCAACAAACAGACACACCGACAGACAGACACACCGACCAACAGACAGACAGACAGACAGACAGACAGACAGGCAGACAGACAGACAGACAGACAGACAGACAGACAGACAGACAGACAGACAGACAGACAGA
Organism: Calliphora vomitoria; assembly: GCA_942486065.2. NCBI lineage: Eukaryota > Metazoa > Arthropoda > Insecta > Diptera > Calliphoridae > Calliphora > Calliphora vomitoria. The sequence goes on from OW818029.2 coordinate 44,290,774, forward strand.
CAGACAGACAGACAGACAGACAGACAGACAGACAGACAGACAGACAGACAGACAGACAGACAGACAGACAGACAGACAGACAGACAGACAGACAGACAGACAGACAGACATACAGGCAGACAGACAGACAGACAGACACACCGACAGACAGACAGACAGACAGACGGACATGGCTAAATCGACTCCACTATCTATAAGGATCCAGAATATATATACTTTATAGAGTCGGAAAATTATGTTGTGGAAATTACAAACGGAATAACAAATTTATATATACCCTTCTCACGAAGGTGAAGGGTATAAAAATAAATTTCTGTTAAGTTAAAAAAGTGTAAATTTAAAATATTCTTGATAAAATCAAAGAGACCCTAAGTACTGCATGTAGTTCTTTGAGTTTGAGATCTTAAATTCTCAAACTAGAGTCGACCGAAAGCGTTATTTTTTGATGACGAAACCGAATTAATCTGATATTCAATAAAAAGTTGTTTTACGTAAGTACTGATGTTTGTAATTATAAGTATAAGTGAGTAGCCATCATTGAAATTAAACTACTATGCCGTACTCATTCCCACATTAACATTGATTTATAAGTATGCGTAGCGTTAAATATGAATTCGATGTCGACATCATACTCATACGAACTCAAATTTGTTTGATTCATAAATAACCTCAGCCTGATTATAATTTTAGGAAAATACTCATGATACTTACTATTAATTCAACTCATTCGAATCATGCATGTTTTTTTTTTTTTTTGTGTAATTATACAGATTTCGGCAACACTAATAATGAGTTTTTTAATGTTCGTATTCGAATCATACTTATTTTACATCGTCTATACAAATTGAGTTAAGTAGAATCGATATCAACAACGTCATAAATATTGTTAAGAAGTTATGAGTATGATGATTACCTCAAACTTTTCGAGTGGATATGAGTCTCTATAACATTGTAATAAATATGATTGCGTCATGATTCAACTCTACTCATTTTTTCTCTACTCATTGTTGATCTCTGCTACCAACAACAATAAAGTATACCGATGGACTCAGAATCAGTTTCTGATTCGATTTAAGGATGTTCGTTAGGCTGGCTGGCTGTCCTTGTTTTTTTTTATAACAGTTTCAGGTTCGAAACTCGAAATCGAATGTTCGCTCGAATTCTATAAAGCATGCATTGTGCTTTCATATTTATTTATAATATTCAGAAAATTGGTAATCAATTTAAAACATATAAAAACAAATTATAATAAATATTGTTACGTTTTTACCTTTTAAAAACGGGCTTTATTTCCTTTAAATAAACCGGATACTTTTGATTGCAAATAAAAAACAGTTTAAGTAGTTAAAATTGTAACAACTCTTTATTTATTTAGAATGTACAACAACATAATTAAATAGTCACTCAGTGTCTTTATAAACGTTTATCAATTCGCAGAAATGCACACACACTCTATAATGTACAACCTTAAATGTACAAGACAGTTGATGTTAACTCTAACAGCGACAATGATCAACTCCACTCACGACTGCCACCTCTCCCACTATTCATACGCTGCCATCTATCGGGAATCTTCTAGAGCGAATTCTAGAGCTTTCGATGTTAATGTTACCAGCTTAAACATTTAGTGTTGTCATACTTACAAACAATGCTAATAACCGTATGCTATCAACATTGTTGATAAGTAGAAGCTTCTACTGATGGACGTGTTTATAAACATGATGAATGTTGCAGGCAGTCGTTGCGGACCGTTAAATTCAAATCACTATTGCACATTCGTAACAATATTTTTGAAAGCTTTGCTATAAATTCTAACTAAAATCTGTAAATTATACTAGTACTGGAACCGATCTATAATTTATTTTACTCATACTCATGACTCAAAACACATTCAAAAATATTTGGATATACAAACTTATTTGTTTTATTAAAATGTCAAATAAAATTTAAAAAACAATTATAAACGATAATTTAATCAAGCAATGATTAATTTGTCCCAAAGAAATTATAACAAAAACATATTTAAAAAACACAAAATTGACGCGTGTTAATTGATAAAACGTCATAGCCAGAGAACTAAACAGATAATTACTTCATTTTTTTAATACATATTTTTTTTCCAACAATTATGTTTTGGGAAATAATTTATTATAAATAGAAAATTATTTTTAAAATAAAAACTGAAGACTAATTGTTTGTTTAATACAATTTGTTTATTATAATTAAAAAAAAAAATATTAAGAAAAAGTAATAATAAAACAATAGGGAATAATACTAAAGCTATTAAAACCAATTTAAATATAAACATTAAAATAATAAAAATAATTAGTACGTATTAGTCAAGCACGAATAACTTACCTCTTGATAAAGTTGAATTCATTTTAGTGATAATAAATTTTTTAAATTTGTATTTGTACATAGTATTTGGAAATTTAATTCAAGATAAGAAATCACAGTGTTTAGGAACTTTTATTAAACAAATTATAAATTGTTTGTGATTATCCTACATGTCACAGAATTTTTTGTATATTGATTCTTCAGTGTCTAAACACAAACCGGAATTCGAATTCGGATGCAATGTATGACAGGCTTTTATATTAAAAATGTATGGTGAAAAAATGTACTCTTATTTTGCCATATCCAAAACTAGAGTTCTATATTCGGGGCATTTCTATTGGATAGTAATTCAGATACGATTTTTCAAGAAGATCGGTCGAGAACTTTCTGAGTTTAGGGGTTTATTAACTATTTCGTGCCTTAATTGGAAGGCATTATTATTGCAGACATGTGGTTTCAGCAGGGTGGTGCCTTATGTCACATAGCACGCGACACAGTCAATGTACTGAGAGAAATATTTCTCAAGCGAATAATTTAAATAAAATTGACCTGTTATCTGGCCACCTCGTTCATGTTATTTGACGCCATTTGATTATTTTCTCTGGTGATATGTAAAGTTCTAGGAGTATGCAGATAAATGATCTGAGTTAGAGGGGTTCAAAATTTGACATTTTGACCAAGCAGGTTTTTTTTCTCATCCATGTAACTTATTACCTATTGTTCTTTGCAAAATGTGTCCCCAAAAACTGTTTGAAGGAGTTTTCTTTACAACATAAAGGTCAATTTTAGAGAAGTAATGGACAAAATTCATGATATGATTTTTTATCAAGGCGTATTTATTATAAGGTGATGACGATTCTACAACAAGTACATCATTGTTTATGTTCCCAGCAGTTAAGCATGTAGTCAATGTATTCCCTATAGACAGTAATCGTCACAAATGTTTTATCACTTGGCTGACTCCAATTTATATATTTCGGTCATTTGAGACGTATGTGCTCTTTGTAGTGCAGAGATAAGACAATTGGTTATTTTATACATCCAAAGTAATCTAGCTTGAAGACAAATGTCACTTAAGTGTCTCTAAGTAATCTGGAGTGTAGTCACTTTAAACGTGTTGTGTGATAATTCGTTCAAACTGGTTTTATACAAATTGTGTTGATATAATTCTCATACAGTTAATTTTAATTTTTGCTTAAGTATACTGATATCCTATCTAACATAGCATGAAGTCAATAGTCACTTTAGTGTCTCGTAGTAACCTAAAGTTAAGTCACTTTAAACGTTCTTTTTTGTACTGCACTTTAGAAAGTAGTTATTTTTCCCACCAGAAGCAATCCATTGGAGAGTTGTCGAAGAAAGGTTTATTTACAAGCTATCGTTTATTAGACTGACTATGATATATCTTTTAGCTGACTATTTCAGGTCAATTAGCACTCGTACATGTTAAAATAACTAGTTATGTAGCTGATCAAGTTACCACTTAGGTAACTGTCGCTATTTAACCAGTATGTGAATCCAATGCGTTGACTACTTTAAACCAGCTATTAGACAGTCTCATTGAAGTCAAAAGGGTCAATTGACCCCCTGCTTAGGACATGCCCGTGTTAAAATTACTAGTCACGTAGCTATTGAAGTAACTAGTTCCCACATTAAATGTTGGGTAAAATCACTAGTTCGGGACTGTCTCCTAGAACTGCTGGGTTGGCTGGAGCTGTCAAAGTCTGCCTGTTGTTTTTGTTGTATTCGAAACAACAAACATTATTTAATTTGACAGCAAGAACTCTGAAAAAGTGAAAAAAAAGTAAGATTGTTGTATTCGGCTGTGCAACCATCAATTAATATGTTATATGGGGGTTCAATTAGGTTCATATGAAACTTGTTTAAGTACTATTTCATCACGTGGGGAGTTGGGCCAATTATGGACTGATCCTCACACAAGTTGGTAGAAAGATTTAGGTTCATATAAAACTTGTTTGTTTATGTCCAATTTCATCGCCATATTACTTATTATAAGACAATTAGGAATGTTCAAGTCATCTTCTGGGGGGGGAACTTGTATGGGGACTATGCACAAATGTTGCCGAATTTTCGCCATACGTTACAGTTTAGTTTCGCAGTACTTATAACTACTTTGTGCAAAATTTTATTATTACATTTTAGCCCTATCGTGTTTTCAACAGACGGACGGACATAGATAGATAGTCTTAGAATTTCATAAGGATCCGGAATATATATTCTTTTGCGGGTCTGCGATGAATATTTCGATGTGTTCCATACGCAATGACAAAATCAATATACCTCTTATATTAGTTGATGATGGTTATAATAAACAGGCACAAAAGATGATGTTGTCATTCCTTTTATATCATATAGAAATATTGGTCGTATAAACAAAAAGTATATATATTCTAAGACGATCTAGCTATGTCCGTCCATCTGTCTGTCTGTTGAAATCACGATAGGGCCCAAGCGAAAGGAGCTAGTTGGCTTAAATTTTTCACATATACCCTCTGGTTATAAGGTTAGTTTGGTATTTAAAATGGGCAATATCGGTCCATGCATTCACATATCACCGACACAAATATGTTGTTTATGTGGAAATCCTGATAACATTTTGCACAAATTCTAAGTACTCTGAAATTATACTGTAAAGTATGGCGAAAATCGGGCAACATTTGTCCCTAGTCCCCATACAAGATCCCCCTCAGAACTTGAACATTCATAATTGTCTTATAATAAGTAATATGGCGATGAAATTGGACATAAACAAATTTTATATGAACCTAAATCTTTCTCTTATAATCCCTATAACAGACAAATATTTTATTGACACATATTAATGTTGAATAAGTATACAGTCTTACTTGTTTTATATTTAGAAGATTACATACTAGTGCAATCCTGGCTTCCTTAATTATGTTTGTACATATTTCAGTTGAATAAGGAAAGTGAAGGGACTGCTTTCTGTGTATGATATTATTAATTTTAATTGGCAACATGTTGTCAATCAATTAAAATTAAACAAGTTTTTTTTTTCTTTTCAGTATAAGTACATAAATAGTACCATTAATGTAGGTCATTTTTAAGCACCAACATGTTTTTCCAAAAGTTTCTACCCACTCTCTACTCTACTTACTAATCTGTAAATTCGTACTAAATATAGTACATTTATTCGTTTTAACTTAAAAACAATAACTTCTTTTTAAGATACAAAATATTTTAAAATAAAACTTGTTTCATTCGAATAATGTCTGGCTTTGTTTGTTTTTGTTTTAATTGTTGATTTCACGCTTTTAGTATTAATTCATTTGACGTTCTCCCCGTCATTTCGTTATGTTGTTGTGATATTGTTATTATTAATATTTTTTTGTTGTTTAACACAAAAACAAACTTATATTGCGGAAAAAAACAACACAAAAAAAAAAACATCTGTCCAAATTTTAGTTATTGATTTTGTTGTTATTGTTTGTTTAGCATCTGTTGCCAGAGGAGGATGAAAAAGAATGACAAAATAATAATAATAATAAAAGAAACTAAAATACGAGCAAAACAACAAAATACTACAGCAATGTTTCAGATTATTAACTGTTTGACTTGATTAAACCTCAGATGAGAAAAGGAGACTTTTATGTTTGATTTTGATTCTCTTTCGGGAGAAAAACTCACTGTTTGGTGCACATATGGGCCGGTGAAATCATTGGTCCATATGTCTTCACAAATTACACAAGCGGTATAGAGCATGTTTACTAACTATTTCGTGCCTCAATTGAAAGGCGTTAGTATTGAAGACATGTGGTTTCAGCACGATGGTACCTTATATCACACAGCACGCGACCAAGACAATTTATTGAGAGAAACATTTTGCTGGCCACCTCGTTCATGTGCTATGACGCCATTTGATTATTTTCTCTATGTAAAGTACTAGGTGTATGGAAGCGAATATTCGACTGGTTATTACCGAAATAGAGCCTGATTTGCTGTGAAAGGTGTGTGAAAATTGTATATTCTAATTAAGTAATAAGGCCAATTGAATGGATATTTTTATTTATTTTTTTCACGATGTTGTAGTGTGGTATGTAAACGTACTAAGTTCATTTGATTTTTTAAAAATGCAAAATTGTTATCTCAGTCGAATGGAATAGAGTATAACTATCTTATTAAATATATAATAACGTCAAACTTGTTTTAATTATTGGTTTATTCATTAAATTAAATTAAAGAAAAAAAACGTTAATCATAATTTGTATAAGGAAATATTGTACGCTAAAAATAAAAAAAAAAATTCATAAGAAAAAAAAATAAGTATAGAAAAATGTGGTAAGTTCAAAAATATAACTTATAAGACACCAACGCACATTTTTTATACTGTGATTATTTATCATTATAAATAATGCCAAATAAATACATAATATAAATGCATTGACAGATTTCAGAAATATTTAATGCCAATTTTTGAAGAGCGACTTAGCACGCTAAAACCCGAAAATATTCAATAATTGCATTAAAATCTTTTATTATTTTTTCTTGCTTTAATTTAAGTTTCCATTGTTTCTCCAATGCTAAGGAGTATAACCACATTCTATAAGTATATTTTTGTTAAATTTTAGTGCTTGGAAACGCTGTAATTTACTATATATTAATAGAAAGCCTAGTAAATTTTAATTTATCTTAGTATATATATATATTAATTCCTGTTGTTCCTATAAGGAGCATAGGGCCGTAATCATTCATTCTTCGGATGATTAGCGGCTGCTAGCTAAGCCTACCAGACAGGCACGGAGAACATCCGAACACATTTATATAGCGAGCCGCTTGATGCAAGAAAACACGCCCGCTTGCAGACGTACCAAAACGGCAACACCCTGCAGTAGCTATTGGTTTTGGATGGCGCCAACGACACGCCATGTCATTTCGAGTATCATTGACACTCAGAATTTAGTTAGAGACCGGTGTAACCCGATATCCCTCTGAGACTCTACTCTCGAAACCGCTGAATGTCCGCGACTGCATAAAGCAGCTACCCCGCATATCTGGCACATAACACTATCCGCATTCAGCGGACGCGTCCGGTCGCATTCAGCTATGCTTCCCACAGGCAAATAATAAATCGGGCACCAACATAAATGTTAGTGTCCGAATTATTATTTATCTTAGTAATATACATACATTTCTGAGCTTAAGGAATATTGTTTTTCAAAAAAGTTTCCTTTGTATTGTTACTCATTGCAAATCAATCTATGTTTATCTATATCTCTAAAACAAACTATTTTGCATCAGCTGTCTTAACTAAGGTCACGCAAATTAATCTGATTGTCTAGAGAATGACAATTTACTACACAAATGTCAAAACATAACTGACATTAGGGGCCTCGCAAAATTTATAGCATTTTCTGATAGGAGGATTACTTTTGCGCCACCTGTTATATTGTTATTGTAACCATTTCACATTTGTGCATGTCTACTGTAACAATTTCAAAATATTATTATAGTCACAGTAACTATATATATGATTGTGGTAACAATAATATGGTTAATTTACGATTCACATGATTGTATCAACCATATATATGGTTACGGTAAACATGTATATGTTTGTGACAACCATTTATATGATGAATAATTTTATCATAATATGTTGTTCTCAGATTATGATATGAGAGTATCATAATATGGTAAGTGCTTCATCATATAGATGGTTGTCACAAACATATACATGTTTACCGTAACCATATATATGGTTGATACAATCATGTGAATCGTAAATTAACCATATTATTGTTACCACAATCATATATATAGTTACTGTGACTATAATGTTGTTAAAAATATTGAAATTGTTACAGTAACCATGCACAAATGTGAAATGGTTACAGTAACAATGTACAACTATATTTTTTTTTCTGCGTGTATATTTGGTAAATTCGAAAGGTGTCTTATCAGTCATATTGTCATAATGTCCTAATATATCACGACTCGGCGGTTTGGCTTAACCGAGGCATTCGGCGTTGGTCTCTACTGGTTTGTTACGATAACACAATAAACATAGCATAGAAAGTAGTAATATTTTAGGACATTTTCTTAAAAAGCTATAAAAACCATTGTGAAATATTAGGACATTATGACATGATGAGAGATCTTGTGAATTGACCAATTATTAATTCCGATACTAAACATATATAGAGAAATGTTTAAATTAAAATTTTTATAAATAATACGAGAGAAAACGATTAGTAACCCGAGTGCTTGAAGTAACAAACAATATAAAATTTTTTTTAATTAAAACTTTTACTTACTTAGTAATAATAGTTTCCACTTTAATTATGTCATGACTTTAAGTTAGTTTTAAATCATTAAGTAAATAACAAGTGCTAAGTATGCCCTAAAATATTTTATAAAATAAAATGTTTCGTTTTTAATTATTTTTAAGCAGGACTGTTTCATGTTTTTAGAACTTCAAACCACATAAAGGAAGTAAGCCTACTAATAATCTTACAATCAACATACATAACATATTAATAATTTTCTATGAAAACTCAAAAAAATCTATCAAATGTAGAAACTTTTCTTCTCTATTGACCTATCTATAAATACTACTTTTAGATAGTCTGTCCCAGTAGTCAAATGTATAATGAAAGACGCGATCGAGCTCCCTATATAGAGTCTAGCGAACATAGTCCACAATACTTGCGCGACTCAGATGGGCTAATTGGAAGTCGATTAAGAAAAGCACCCTCCTACAAGGACAACCATGCCAACTATCGAAGTCAGGAACAATTTGCATCATCACCACCAGCATCATACGGCCACCATCCAGCCAATAACAATAAACAGGACAAGGATGTTTCCATAGTAGATAAAAATATACGTAGTGTGTTTTCAACTGATTTTGGACCAGGTTTATATTTATTTAAAGTAAGTCTTACCCCTATATAAGGTTATATTAACAAATTATAATACATATGTAGGTATATAATCATATATTAACCAAGTATTTTTAAAAATGTATTTTATAATTTTTGTAGAATACAGCACCATTTGTCAATCAACCTCATTTCAATTCATATGCTGATCAAATGATTGGCGATCAACCAGATCCATATACACCCCCATCTTCGACATCATCTAGTGATAAGGAGTTCTTTAAAGTTCAAAGAAGTCCAAATGGAAAATTGAGTCTTGTCTATAATGAAGATTTTGTACCGCAAGATGAAACGGATATCAATAAAACCAATTATACTGCTGATAATCAGAGTAGTAGCTGTAAGTATTGTTCTTGCAATGCCAAGAATTTTTATAATTTGGAAAATAAACAAAATTATTAAAATAAGAAACAATTGCAGCGCATAATGAAAGTTTCGAAAATAGATTTCAAACTCATTTTCCCGGTGGACTTCCTTTGACGAAAGTAAGTTTGTTTGTTTGTTTTTATTATACATGCAATATTTTATATTTATACACATGTATTTTTAATTATTAAATTGCACTGTATTATTATTATGTATGTTATTTTTATATTTAATATTTGCTAACACTTAAATTTAAATGTATTATTGTACATACTTAGTTTAAGTTTAATAAAAGTATTTTAAGGCTATATGTAGGGGTATTTGGGTTATACTGAAGCGCATGAAAAGTTCGTAAACTCTAATAAGGACTGAGATCGAAAAATTCTTAACATACATATATATTAATGAAAATGAAACCACTAAACTTAAGGTAGGGCCACACATGGCAAATATTTGACGAAAAAGACGTAACCACTAAATAAAAAATATTTTAATTATTTTATTTATTTCAAAAACTACTTCTACTTTGAAAAATTCAAAACAAATATTTAGTTTTATTTTATTTGAAGCTGTTTGATTTTACAAAACACTTGTAAGAGTAAACAACGTCAAACAAGTTTGTGCAAAAAAAAATTGGTTACGTTTTTTTGGGTAAATATTTGCCATATGTGACCGTACCTTTACAGTTTTGATATTTTCTTATTTGATTGAAATTATTATTATAATTTACAAAAAAATATATATATATATTTAGAGTTCTAATCACTAGTGATGCAATTTTGAACCTTTTTCGGAAACCCTTCCATTATGGTTTTTATAGTGACATCTGTCACTTTGTTCGAACAGGTTGTCCATGTCCGTTTAAAATCTACCACACTTTTGGACACCTTTTTTGTGCTCTTCAATTATCTTTTAACAAGAACCTAATATCTCCCCACTGGCCTTAGCTCCAGTCAGTTTGGCGAAAATGCCTCTTTTGGTACAAATACCACATTATTGTTCATTTACCACTTAAGACCTTTCTTACCATAGTAATAGGGTGCCAAATCAGGCCAAAAATAAGTGGACACACAAAGAAGTCTTATGAATGGAAACAGCCTTTTTTGTAAACATTCCTTGATGTAAATTTCGGTATTTATAGAGCCCTTTTTAACAAATGTTTGGCTTTTTGCAGCAACTGCATATTGCTTGCCATACCAATAACTTTTTGGGAAATTTTATCTGCTTCTGGATCCTAAACTTTTCTTCAACATTCCCTCGAGCATCAGCAACATCAAAATTTTGACCCGGAAGCTGCGAAAAATCTGTCAGAACATACGTTTCGTCATCCATTATGCAGCACGAATATTTTTTTTTATAAAACTTGACTTCAATTTCCGTGCTCTGTTTTTGGCCTCTAAATTTTTAGCAGCGTTCCTGTCGGAAACTTTTTGAGCCTTATATGTTTTCAAACCTGCATTAGCTTTAACTTTTCGTACCAAATAGTCCGAGCACTGAGCTAACCGGGCTGCTTTCCTACCGGATGGGTTGGAAGCTCTTTTGAAAATGCTTTCTATTTTTGTTGGCTTAATAAACATCATGTGGACCATTCGTTCTACCTGAACCAGGTTATCTATCAACGGACAAGTTCTCCCGGTACTGTTGAATAACATTAGAAATAGTTTGACGGCAGACCTTTGATTGTTTGGCCAACTTTTTGTAGGACCAAGTTGGGTTTTGTTGAAAATATTTAATAATTTTAGTACGCACTTTTGTCTGGTCACTCATTTTAATCAGATTAACAACAAATAAACATAATAACTGACATACTTTACAAAGGTAATTTGATAAAAAAAAATAAAAAAGTTTTAATGAAAAACATGTGTTAAGAATTTTTCGATCTCAGTCCTTACTTATTTAAATTGTTGATTTATTTGATTTCTGGAAGATTATTTTTGATTTTCTAATTAAATTTATCAACTATTTTCAAAATGCATACCCTTAGAGCAGTGCTGCGCGTTCATATTGTTCAGGTTACGAGGATTTTCGTCAGTTTACCCGAATGTAAACAATAGAGCATAAAAATACAAATATTTCATTCAGATGCTTGATGTTGTTACGGATATCTTATTTTTTTACCCATACATGCACACAAATTAAAGTTCTCTATTTGCCCTCCAACGCCTAAGAGCATTTGGTTTTCTATACATTTCCCAATTCTTAATTCTATTCATAATACATACCACTTATCTATCTGTCACTTTAAATTTCATGAATGTAAATTCTTAAGCTACACATTCCTATATCACATCTCCTTATTTTCAAAATTATATTTTTGTGTCAGTTTTTATTGAAAAATGTGTCACACTGTGGGTTGTGGTAAAGTATTTAAGTAGCGCCCACTCTTTATGGAAATGTTAACTTTCAATGTTTCTCAGTAAATGTTTACAAACATTTTAAAATGAGTTTTCTTGTAATAGAAAGTATTTACCTCAAATTGTTAACTGTTAGACTTGAGTAAACTCAGATTCGCAATAACCTTTTTAAATAAAATTTTCAGTATTCCACTCTTCGAAATTCAAACAAACAACACAACAGAACAGAACGTTTATAACCTTTACCGTAATATACACAGCAAGAGCATGCAATTATTGAATAACTTAATTTTCAATAATTACGATTACCATTTGCATTACTTAGAAGTGGTTAAGTAATTCATTTTTGGATTTCAGACTTATATACTAGCAAAAGCTTAAGCCAATTCTTAGAAACCATCGGAACTCTTCATCCATTACTTGGTCTAACTTTAGCGGAAAACTTCGCTTCGATTCTCCAATAAATTTTACGCTATTATGGGCTCTTTTTCTAAATTTATCTACCCATCATCAACTGACAGTGGATTTAGATTTTAAATCATTGAAATAAGTATGTCTTTTTTCTGAATAACTAATGTAGAAAACAAGCCCCTGGTGTTTTCTTACTTACTGTAATTGGTGGAAGTTGCATTTAACTGACAATAATCCTATTCATCCCATAGGGGATAGAAAACAATTCTCTGCGAACTTGTCATCTCCGATTTGACGGAACTTTAACACAGTTGTTATGTATTGCAAGTGATTAAATTTTTTAATATTGAAGTCACATTTTTGAACCAGAAAGGGTATCGAGTCAAAAAGGTCTATGCTTTTATAAACACTAGCAATACATAATAAATGTGGTAAATTTCGTTAAAATCGGATATGAAAAATCCAACTGCTTTCAGCTTGGGGATCATCCCATTTAGTTTTTTTTATATGAGATCAAGGAACTTTGCTAGTTTAATTTTTTGAGCTCATATTTCAATTCAAATAGCAACCGAATTTGTGGCCAATCGAATGAATCGGTTGTACACATAGAATTTTTCGGTTCTATCAACAGAAAATCAGTTGATAAAGAAGAATTTCGGTTAAAGCAACCAAACTTTTGTTACCCCTTCTAGAATCATTCGATTGACAACAAATTCGGTTGCTATCACGAATCTGTTTTCTCTGTGTGATGATCAAAGCAATACATAGCACAGTAAAAACCATACCAAAAATGGAATTCCCTATTTTTGGTTTATAAACTACAGAGGCGACGGTAATCGAGGGACTGCGTACCTTTTATTTGATAAACAAAAATATTTTTTTCGTGGGTTTTGGCTGACTTCCAATGGCTAAGTTCTCATGAATGTATCTGATATAGTTGTAAGGCTGCGAAAAACTTATTTCATCCAAGAAACAGTTAGACGGAAATTGTTTAATCAACATACCTGCATATAAGTACAGTGCACTCGCGGTAACGTGAACTAATTAAAACCAAGGGAGTTCATGTTAGTGAAATTGTTCACGTTAGTGATTGTCGAATTTCATGGAAAAAATATAAAATTTTATAATATAAACCTGTGTTTTACACGCTTGAAGGTGAAATAAAACAAAATTATTGATTAAAATGCATTACAAAACAAAACGAGATCACGAGAAACTATAAATTTAAATAAAATTACATAGCAATTAAAATTACTCATTCGTTGCCACTAAAAAAATTAATTTAGAGGATACAAACACATTTTTCTTATAAGGGGATTCTCAAAACTTTAAAAATTGAATTTAATTGAATGAGTTTGTTCACGTTACAGAGTAGTCAATGTAAGCAAAAGCTTGTTCACGTTAGGCGGTGTTCACGTTAGACGGTGTTCACGTTACCGCGAGTGCACTGTATGTAGAATATGCAAATATTGTAGACATTACAATCAGCATGACAAACTAATAAACAAACTAATGCACTCATGGTGAAGGGTATAAAACACCCTTCTGCACATACTTACACAATAAAATGCACTTATAATTCTAAAAAACTTATTTTGATATGATAAATCGTTCGTCTTGAGCACGCAATCTTACTAACATCAAAATGTTATTTCTTTTTATACAAAATGTTTTTAAAAATTAATTTGTTTAATTGTCTAACCATTTAAGGACAAAATTCAAACATCACCATCAAATGTGGATCATACTCGTATCAAAGATAGTGGTAAGTAACTTATAAAAGTATTATTATTCAATATTAACCAAAAAAAAACGAAAAGCTTATAACATAGTTAAAGGGAATTTTAGAGGACCTGCTAAATTTTTAACACTAATCCATAAGCAAACAATTATGAGTATCACAAATTAACACCAAAAGCATGCTTAGTTGCTATTGTGAATTTATCATAAATAAACTGAAATGTTGTAACTGTTTTTTATTCCACTGCAACAACTAGTAGTACACTTTCCCACCGAAGAACCCGAACCGGAGAAAACAGTGGCAAAAAGAAAGGAACCAGTGGATACTAATGATTGCGTTGAAAAGGATGGTGCCACCAATGGCAAGCCATTCTGTACTCAGCTGCGCAATTATCCGGAAAACTCACATTTGGAACAGATAATCAAGCAGAGATTCTCCAATCTGGAATCGTTCTTTGGTGAGGATTTAGTTCTGCCACAAAATATAAGCCAACGCATGAACAATGAGCCCAATGAAGAGTTTTTGTGTAAGAGTCGCGTTAGAGTCATTTATCCACAGGCTGGTGTCGATAGGGAATACAATTGGCTGGTTATTGTGAATATACCAAAATATAAACAGGGTATACGTATAGAGGAATGCATGTAAGTTAAAAAAGAATGTATCAAAATTACTGTTATTTAATTGTGAATTCTGTATGTGTAGTAATGAGGGTTCCACCTGTGGCGAAAATACTGGCCTAAGTTTACCCAACAATTATAAGGCAACGTGTAAACAAAGTTACATCTATCGCTCTTTAGTGGCCTATACAAGTGATGATACCGTTATAAAGGAACAATTTAAAATGCCATCCTGTTGTAAATGTGTTCTAAGAACGGATCCCTAAAATAGTTCTTCAGTACTCAGGCGAACAGGCAAATGTTGCTGTTTATGTTTATGTTTTTTTTCGGAACTCAAATTGTGATTTAATGTGAGTGTGTTTTATATGAAAATTGAAAAGTAATCATAATCTTTATGTGTTTATACTAATTACAGAAACCCAAACAAACACTCACAGGATGGATGGCAGGCCAAACTGTCCATTACTTTAGATCTTTAAAATAAAATTTAGTTTAAAATAAATAAATTTTAGTAGTGATTCTCAAAATTCTGAATCATATAATTTGTTAAAAATATATACAATAATTTAATAAAAAAAAATTTGACAAACTGCAAACTGTTGGTATATCTAAAATATTTTTTATTTATAATGTTATAATACTTTTTAATTGTAATATAAATTTAGTACTAAATACATATTAATGTTTGTTTAACAGTTAATTTTATTTACAAGCCATACCATTTCCAATTGTATTTAAAAAATATAAATTTTATAGTTAGATTTTATTTTTTAAGTTTTTAATTATATCAAAATTAAAATTTTGTTATTATATATTCATTTGTTCATAAAAAAAAAATTATTACAAAAATGTAACATTTTATATTTCAAATGAAAGTTAATCAGGGCTATTCCAGTCCTCAGTTTCACCATCCACCCTATTTTTGGAAGCATAATTACAACAATATTATGTAATTTCCTCAGCATTTCTAAATATAAATGCTTACATGTTATTTTTTTAACCTTAATAAAAAAAAAATACGGTGAATGGTGAAAGTAAGAACTAGAATAGCCCTGAATATATTTAAAGTATAGTTAACATATATTGTGAGCCTATATTCAATAAATCCCAACTCAAAAAAGCTAACTTCTCAGGAGATTAAAAAAAAACTGGTTATTTCGCTTATTATTGTAAAAATATGTTAGTATATTAAAAACAAATATTTTTGCAGAGTATGCTACTTTTTCGGAAAATAAAAATATCAATTTTGGGAAAATATTTGTTACTCAACCATTTTGTGAGATGTTTTTTATTCAAGATTGAGTCTACTACTCTGTTTATATTTGCGAATAATTCTGGTTTTTCATGCGAAAAATTTTATATGTAACAAATGATCAGCTGTTGATTTTAATTTCGTGCGAAAGAAGTGCTGCTTATATTATTTCGTGTGGAAAACTAAGGTTGCCATATGTATTTCAATGTTTTCCACAATAAGAACAGAGTATTGCTTTTGCGAAATTATTTCGCATATATTTCATTCCAAATATTTTATATGTAGTTTGACAGCATTTCGCACGAAATTTTGAACAGAGTACTAAGCTTTAGGTATAAAAATTTAAAAACTACAAGAAAAAATATAACATTACAAAATACCATAACAACATTAGATATTTTGAAAGCCCCATATATAATATTTTAATCCGATAAATAGTTAAACAGTTATATATACACAGAGAAAACAGATTCGTGATGGCAACCGAATTTGTTGCCAATCGAATGATTCTACCTTAGTAACCGAATTTTACAGTTGTGGCTATCAAATTTTAGAAGGTGTTACAAAATTTTGGTTGCTTCAACCGACATTCTTCTTTAGCAACTGACTTTCTGTTGATAGAACCGAAAAATTCTATGTGTGCAACCGAATCATTCGATTGGCAACAAATTCGGTTGCTATCACGAATCTGTTTTCTCTGTGTACTTATATTACCTAGGTTTTCTTATTTCCCGGGTTTTTTCCTTTTTCGTGAGGAAATTAAAAAATCTTTTCATTCCCGGGAATTCCCGCGAATTTTTTAATACTAAATTAAACAAAAAACCAGTGAAATTTTTCTAACAAATTGTTTTGTAATTTAACCAGCGTTTTTAAAAAGTATAAAATAACTATTTTTGGTTGTTCAGTGGTGGTCCAGCCTTTTTTAGGCTTTCTAAATTAATAATTTAATCAAAAAATTCTATTTTTAATTAAAAATACATAAGAATTTCGACCATCTTAAATCTTTAAAAGAATGCGTAGTGAGTTTTGAAGGAGAAATTGATAAACAAATTCAAAACACTATCATTGTCATTATTTTCTCTAAATATGAATAACATTAAAAGTTGTAATTAGAGTATCCAAAACCGAAAACCGGTCAACCGGTTTTTTCATTTTTGGAGAACCGACCGGTTTCGGTTTTCTTTAACTTTTCGGTTTTTTGACAAACTGGTTTTTTTAAGATGGTTAACCGGTTTTAACGAAATACTTTGTAAAACTTATTTGAACATATTACATAGAAATATTTTGTTAACATTTTTAAAAATATTTATTTATTTTTTAGAAAATTTCTGCATTTGACAAATTTTGGAATTTAGTACACATTTCTTAACATGAAATTGAAATGGCAAAACAATAACGATTAAATTTTAATTATGTAAATTACACATCAAATTAATGGTTTATATGAAATTAAATAACACTTTTTTTCTTACCACAATTGCCTATAAATTTAAATTGTTATTTTTCATATTAAATAAACAGTAATATAAAACCGGTTAACCGGTTTTTAGAATGACAAATCCGAAACCGGTCTTTTAAGAATGAGAAAACCGAAACCGGCTTTTTTATAAAACACTTTTTTCGGTTAAACCGGAAACCGGTTTTTTGGACACTCTAGTTGTAATGTTAGTCACCTAAATTCCTTTAATGACTTCAAATTTCAATTTGATTCATACTAAATGATCGAATTTTTCTACTGTGGCTTCTGGTTGAGTGAAACATATTCGATTATTTCAACCATTCTTTGCTAAATTACTATCTATTGCTAGATCCGAACAAATCTATAGATGCAATAGCATAATTCAATTAGCAGCAAACTTAACTTTAAGAAGATAAATTACAAAAAATTTCCAGATAAATATTTCCCGAAAATTTAAAAAAAAAATCCCTGGAATTATGGATAATTTTTCCCGCATAAGAACCCTAATATTACAATATTTTTTATTTGGAACCACTAAGTACTAATATGTTAAAAATTACAATACGTCGAAAACTAGCCATTAAATATCAAAATCTTTACCAGTACCGCAATTCTGTAACTTTTTAACGACAAAATATTGTCGTTAAGTAATCAAAATTCGTTAGTTAACAATATTTATCGTTAAGAGATATTTCGAATAAAATTTTACCGATTATTTTCGTTAAAAATAGTCGGTAGATAACGAAATTTGTCGGTAGGTTAACGACAAATAAAATGTTCTAGTTAAACCATAACGAGAAATCGTTAACTTCAAACAGTGAATATTAAATTCGTTAAAGCAACCGATATTTTTCGTTACTTAACGACATCGTTAGGAAAGTATAAAAAGTTACAGAATTGCGGTACAGATTCATATTCATATCTTATAAAACAAGAACAAATTACTTAGTTGCTTTGAAATTTATATCACAGATGGTTATTGCAAAGGGGAGCTATTTGCCATCAAAAACTCGTTTCCCACAAAATTTGAGTTAGCACATTTTGAATATAGGCTCTCGTTATTTAAGTTGAAATGTTTTGTATAAGCTTTTGCAAATGAGGTTTAATTACAGCTGGAAATGGTGTACAAAATAATTATTATATAAAATGTTATGTTATACAATGTTTATATCAGCTAAATTTACTTTAAGAAGTCATTAGACGATCAACTATATTGATAAATCGAATTGTAATTAATACATGCTCAGATATATTTGACAAATTGCCGATTGTTATTATATTACTTACATTTTTATTATGCTTTATTTGTTAGCGAATTTCCACAAAATTTCCCTTATTCCTCAAATAATAAGAATTTGACCAAATACTTTACAATAGGTTGACAAACCACATAAAAAAATTCAATATTTTTAACTCAACATTCGCAAAAATATGTTATTGATGACTTGTTGATTGGTGTACATCTGGTGGCTATCAGTGACTACCACTGGTTAAGACTGAACGACATGTTGTCAAAAAAAGTAAACTAAACAAATTTGTTGATTTTCTTCAAACAGTCGTAGGATTGTCAGACCATAGAGGAAATATACATAGAGCCAAAACTAGAAATAAACTAAAAAAAAAAAATTACTCTAAAAAGTTACACATATGTGTGTTGTTTTTGTTTTCACATAGTTTTTTTTACTAATACATTCTCACCACTTAGGTTTTTCACAACTGAGTTAGGCCTTTGACAGGAGGGTTTCCGCTCTATGTTACATACATTTTTATTTTCCTAATTTTTGTCAATTTCTTACCCATTAAACAAATTCTATCCAAAAACGTTTATATAATATCCACAAAATGACGTTAATTATTAAAATCATAGAGAAATACACACGGAAACTAGAAAAAACTCAAACATAAATATTACTCAAAATAATCATACATACGATAGTTGTTTTTGTTTTCTGATAAGTAGGTTTATTTGCTAATACATTATCAACACTTAGGGTTTTGACAACTGACTTAGGTCTTTGTGTATTTATATACACAGAGAAAACAGATTCGTGATAGCAACCGAATTTGTTGCCAATCGAATGAATTCGTTTCTATCAACAGAAAGTCAGTTGACAAAGAAGAATTTCGGTTGAAGCAACCAAAAATTTTTTATCTCTTCTAAAATGTTGTAGCCACAACTGTCAAATTCGGCCACTAAGGTAGAATCAATTGATTGGCAATAATTTCGTTTCCTATCACGAATCTGTTTTCTCTGTGTATGGTAAAAATAATGCATAAAAGCTTGAATAATGTATAAGAATTATATTTGACGATTTGGTTTTTGTACGAATTGGCTTTAGATCAGTGGTCGGCACAAACAAAACATGCCAAATCTAAATTAACTTTCTGCTTGTGATTGTGTATCAAACAAACTCCAACTTGTAAGCCAATAATTTCAACAAGTTTAGCTCATATTCGTATTGTGTGCATCTAAATCATTGGTATGAGTTCATATTGTTCAGGTTACGAAGATTTTCATGTACACAGCCAGAATGTAAACAATAGAGCGAAAAATACAAATATTTCATTCAGTTGCTTGATGTTGTTACGCATGCACGCAAATTAAATGCCTCTATTTGCCCACCAATGATCTAAATAGTACTACTCGTTGCGCCCTTTGTGACTATGAGAACCAATCACTAATTTTGACTGTACGACAAGTTGTCAAACCAAGTTAAATGCTAAAATAATGTAAGGTTGCGGAACTATATATTTTTCGATATATTTCAAATTGTCGTACATACGACTGTCGCATAGAGGACTTTCCGTTTATATATTATTATACTAAAATAAAGTAACCTCAAAAGTAAAACGCTCATGACACTACACTATTTTGAGAAAATATATATTGAAATTCAGAAAAACAAATTAATATTGAGAAAAAACTAATTGAAATTGAAAAATCAATTTGATATTGAGAAAAATCCAATTGAAATTCAGAAATGAAATTACAAATTGATGTTGAGAAAACCTAAAATAATAAATTTCTATTCGGTTTAAATTTAGTCATTTCTTCTTAACTGCTCCATCATCCAACTGTCAAGCCCTGATGATTATGGTGTTTTCCTACACCCTTCAAATTCCAGACTTTCTAAAGTGAAAAAATGTTCCATTTCTTTTAAATTAAAAATAATTTGAGAGTTTTTGTACTTTTTTAAATAGAAGAGTTTTTGTAGATTATTTAAAATAAAAATAGAGAAAAATAAGACCATGAAACTCAAATAGGAGGTCAGAAAAGTGCAAACATCGGTATTTTCAATACCTGTATATAAATTTATTCATAACTGCCTCAAAAGTACATGAATATAACAAATTTTTTGCTTGCATTAAATCAACACAATGGGCTATTTTATATAGGTTTTATATGTTATTTGTTTTAACGTTGGAAAGAAATATAGCGTTTTCTGTTTTGTTGCAATTTCATTTCGCATACGTTATGTATTTCATAAGAAAAACAAATTTCAAAATTGTCATAAAAATTTTTATTTTCTGAATTTCAATGTGTTTTCTTAATACTAATTTCGATTTTTAATTTCAATTTGTTTTTTTCTCAATATTAATTTGCTATTCGCAATTTCAATATTCTCAACATTAATTTGGATTATTTTTTCTCAATATAAATTTGGATTTTCTAAATTTCAACTTGAAAATTTTGCTCATTATGATAAAACTCTTATACTTAATTTTTTATTTCTAAATATGTTTCTTACATTTATGACCTGTAATAGGCGTTTTGGAATGACTTTACGAAATCATAAAAATAATTTTCAAAACAGAAGATTTTGATTATTCAGTTATACGTTAGTAAATATCAATAATATTGAATTACTTCAAACCAGCATATGACAGTCTCATGTAGGTTATTACAGCTTTAAACTACTCGATCATCAAGCATGTCGGGACATGTTATGTAAGTTTGATCGTCGAATGACTCTTTTAGAAATTATGCAAACATTTTATTATTTTTTAAAATTATTTAAGTTTTGAACTATATTTAATGAAAATTATTTTTAAGACAAATTTTCAAAAAATATATTCTTATGTATTTGCAATATTTACTGCGTATAAGTGAAGTTTTTATTTAAATATATAAAATATCATAAATTTAGCTCTGATTAGGATCATGCGAATTGTTTTCTTTTGTATACTAATGATTTAAATATTGATAAGTTGTTTATTTCTTTTTTTTTTTTAATTATAATAACAAATAAAAAAATAAATATTAAATGCAGTTAATATATTTGTTTTTAGTTCATTGACATGCAACTTGTAGTTTGAAGCATAGATAAATACACATAGATTAGAAAGTCTCCTGTCAAATACCTAACTCAGTTGTCAAAAACCTAAGTGGGGAGAATGTATTAATAAAAAATCTATGTGCAAATAAAAATATCAGTCGTATGTGTGATGAAGTATTTTGAGTAATTGTTTGTTTGAGTTTTTTTCTAGTTTCCGCTCTATGTGTATTTCTCTATGGTTTAAAGTGTTTCAAGTTTTACTTTAGTTAAACATGCTAATTCAAAATTTATATTTTTCTAGCCCTTTATTTGTTTGTTTTATTATAATTACATATGTTATTGCATATATATGTATGTATATTGTTTTTACAACTTAATAATAAACACACTTTATTTTTAACCATTTAAGGATAAAATTGTGTCATCACCCTCTGTGAGTTATAGCAGTAGCACTGACAACGGTAAGTAGTTTAGAAAAGAAGAAATGTTTTTTTTTTATAATTTTCTCACTGTCATAAAATTTTTATATAAAAGAAATACAAGTTTCACTGATTAAGCTATAAAAACAACAGCCTGGGTGCTATATTCGTTTGTACCAAATCCTATATACCTTTCTCCTTAAATATCTATGTTGCGTTATTCTTGATGTGTTGGAAAGTCCTTTGAAATACGTATCATCTCATATTTATATTGTCTCTGTACAGAACTTAGTATTAGTGATATAGGCTAAATAATTTTACACGTTTTGAACAATAACAGGGCAATTCAGAATGTATTTCTAATGGGTTTTCTTTTGTTAGTTCTTTGAGCTTCCCATATTAAATTTCTTTGCATTAATATAGGGCAAAATGTCAAGGTTTTGTTTATATATCAGCCATTTATGGGTTTTACTGATTTCTAATACAAAAATGTTCATGGTTACCGGCCTCAGATAACATATTTTAACCAACACACGGACAGAGGGATTTCGGTTAATCGACTTTGCTGTATAAGGGCATTCAGAATACTGCTCCAACTAAAGATTTCATCATTTTACAGGCGAAGCAAAACAACTAATTAAAATTCATGGTATTATTTTGAATATTGTTAAAAAAAAATAGTAGTTTTGATAAAATGACTTTTAATTGTCTTTACGTCTATTATATAATTTAGATGCAAAATCAGTTTTAATTTGGTTAGGTATTTTGCACGCATCTATTAAAACATATGAACTTTGAACCTATATAAAAACCAAACTAAAGCGAATGTTAAAATTCTGTAGAATTTAAAATTTTTGTATGGCCATGGAAAATATGTACATTAGAGTGGCAATCAGTTGTATGGAAAACATTTGAGTTCGATTTTTGAAGGGTGTCGGTTGGAATATTGTGACACTGGTCTAAAAGATAAGTACTGAAAATTTGTGCCAAATCGGACAACGATTTCGGGACGCACATCGAGGTCAAATGTCAGATATATGCAAAATTTTACAATTTATATGAAATAAATTTGTAAAACTCCTTAACTTTCGGCATTATGTTACATAAATATGTAGATTTATTTATATTATTGAAAATTACAGTCAAAAAAATCTTTTTGAGATTAAACCTATATCTCCTTTGGGTCAAATTGACCCACAAACTATATTATCGCTAAAATTCGGAAAAAATTTAAATTTTTCAGTTTTTGTAAAAATTTTGCTAATAAATAATTATTTTTGCACTCGAATGAATAAAAGTCGAAATGTGTATGTAATTGTCGTTCTAATGAGATATAAAAGACAAAAATTGGTTAAAAAATTTTAAAGTTATTAAAAATTCCCCAGACCATTAACGTGTCTCAGGCCACTTGAACAAGAAATGTATGAACAAAATTAACATATTTTAAGAAATATTAAAATAAAAGCTAATTTTTACTTAAAATATATCCGTATTTACATTCGTATGAGTTTTTGTTTTTGTAGAATACCGTTAACCTATTCGCAGGGATGGCCAAAAAAATTAATTTTTTTTAACGACAGTTTCAAATCTCTATTTTAAAATTTTTAAAAATTTTCTTAAAAAAATTTCAGAATTTTTTGATCATCACATTGGGATTTATTGAGATCATAATAGAGAATAAAAATATGAAAAAATTATGTCAATACCTCTTACAGTTTTTCCGTACCTACGATTTAAATTTAGTGATTTTCGGGAAAAAATATTTTTTTGGCCATATTTTGGCGAATGAGAGCAATTTTCTAACTGTTAAGAATTTTAAGTAAAACCTATACAGAATATTATAGCTCAGATAATTTTAAATATACTCTGAAGGTTTTACTAAAATCGGAAAGCTTTAATCCTTAAACCGTGAAGGTCAAATGTAAAATTTTTCAATATTTGGAATTTCTAAAGTAAAGATACCGAATTTTATGTATTTTTAGGCCGAATTTAATGAAACTTGAGAAAAATATAACATAAAATCCAGCATTTGCAATAATAGCACGAAAATGGAAATTAACCCTTAATAGACCAAATGACCCTCAACTTTTAAAATCACGAAAACCACAGTCAAGTTGAAAATCATTTTGATCCCAAGTTCTTTTAAGGGTTAATTTCCATTTTTGTACTGTTATTGCAAATTTTAGACCTTAAGGTATATTTTTCTCAAGTTGCATTAAAATTGGCACAAAAATTTATAATATTTCGCTATCTTTCATTTAGAAATTCCTAATATTGCTAAATTTTACTTTTCACCTTCACCATTTAAGGGTTAAAGTTGTCCGCTTTTAGTAAAACTTTCTGAGTATATTTAAAATTATCTGAACTATAAGATTCTGTAGAGGTTTTACTTAAAATTTGTAACAGTAAGGAAATTGCTCTCATTCGCCAAAATATGGCCAAACAAATACTTTTTTCCGAAAATCACAAAATTTAAATCGTAGGTACGGAAAAACTGTAAGAGGTATTGACATATTTTTTTCATATGTTTATTCTCTATTATGATCCCAATTAATCACACTGTGATGATCAAAAAATTCTGAATTTTTTTTAACAAAACTTTTAAAAATTTGAAAATGGAGATTCGAAACTGCCGTAAAAAAAATAAATTTTTTTGGCCATACCTGCGAATGGGCTAACGGTATTCTACAAAGACAAAAAATCATACAAATGTAAAAACGGATATATTTTAAGTAAAAATTAGCTTTTGTTTTAATATTTCTTAAAATATGTTAATTTTGTTCCTACATTTCTTGTTCAAGTGGCCTGAGACGCGTTAATGGTCTGGGGAATTTTTAATAACTTTTAAATTTTTTAACCAATTTTTGTCTTTTATATCTTATTAGAACGACAATTACGTACACATTTCGATTATTATGCATTCGATTGCAAAAATAATTATTTAGTAGCAAAATTTTAACAAAAACTGAAAAATTTGCATTTTTTCCAAATTTTATCGATAATACAGTTTGTGGGACAATTTGACCCAAAGGAGATATAGGTTTAATCTCAAAAAGATTTTGTTTACTGTAATTTTCATTATATAAATAAATCTACATATTTCTGTAACATAATGCCGAAAGTTAAGGAGTTTCACATATTTATTTCATATAAATAGTAAAATTTTACTTATATCTGACCTTTGACCTCGATGCGCGTCCCGAAATCCTTGCCCGATTTGGCTCAAATTTTCAGCACATAACTTTTAGACCTAGTGTCACAATATTCCACACGACAACCTTCAAAATTCGAATACAAATTTTTTTCCATACAACTGATTTTCACTCGAATTCAGATGAGTAATGGTTTGAAACATAGATGACGACTAGATAGATAACTGAGAGCCAAAAACCTAAAGGTTCAATTAGTCGTGACTTACCATATCGCCATAGTCGTAACCATAGCCATATCATAAGCATTTTTCTGTTAGGGCTATGGCGTTATGGCATGTCACCAATAATCAAATGCATTGTTGCCCATAAGGTTGGTTCGAACAGCTGTTTTATATGGTTACGGTTATGGCACGTCTAATTGAACCTTAAGTCTGTTGTCAAAACCTTAATTCATGAGAATCTATTGCATGTATTTTGTTACTGTAACACCCGTATGTGTGAAAAGAGAGTAATTTTTTTCCATTTTATTGTTCTCTTCTTTCGTTCTATGCGTTTATTCTATGGTTCGAAAATTCATTTTTTTTTATCGATATATTTTGTTTCGTCACATACAACATTTAGTCCAGTCTCCCAACGAACATCCAGAAAAGGAGAAGACTGTTTTGAAAAGGCAGACATCGATCGATCCCAGTGACTGCGTTAAAAAAGATGGTGAAACATTCTGTACTCAGCTTCGTAATTATCCTGAAAAGACACATTTGAAAGAATTAATCGAAACGAAATACACCCATTTGGAGTCACACTTTGATGGCGATGTTATTAAGCCAGGAAATTTCACTAATCGACGATTAAATCTTGAGCCCGACGAGGAGTTCTTGTGTAAGAGCCACGCCAATATCGTTTATCCAGAGTCTGGTATCAATGAGGAATACAACTGGATGGTTATTGTGAATACACCAGAATATAAACAGGGCATACGTATAGAGGAATGCGAGTAAGTTGAAAAGACTATTAAGCTTTTAACATTATTAATATTATATAAGTAATTGTTATTTATCTCTTTATAAATTATAGTGAAGAGGGCACAGAGTGTGGCGATGAATTTGGAATGACCCTACCCAGTTCTTTTACGACACACTGTAAACAATATTACATCTATCGTACTTTAGTCGCTTATTCAGATGATGATGACATTGTAACAGACAGTTTTAAATTTCCAGGCTGCTGTAAATGTGTAGTTAGAACGGATACATACTACGAGGAATATTAAAATCCCGCAATCCGGCCAAAAGGAAAATATTGCTAACGAAATGTGATTTAATGTGAATGTTAACAAAATATCTTTCTTAAAACTAATCAAAATATTTATGTAAAGCAAACTCTTACTTGATGATCAAACTGTATTATACTTTAGATAATTAGATTAGTATTTACTATTATTAAAACTATACATATAAGTATATAAGTATACCATTTCCAATGGTATTTAACAAATTATTAAATTTTATTTCAAATATTTTTAATTATATATAATATAAAATTATGAAATTTTGGTATATATGTAATTCCATTTCCTTAGACAACCCTGATGATCTATTGAATATAATTGGAAATGGTGTACAAAATATACCATACAAATCATTATAAAGTACAAAAAAGCTAATATCTGATAAATTTACTTTAGGAATATAACAAACATTTTATTTATTTTACATTATTTTAGTATTAAACAAATTTATAAAATTGTATGTTAAGAAAAATAAAAAAAAAAATATTAATATTATAGACTTGAATATTGCGGATTATTTTTATACTAAAGATTTAAATATTGATAATTTATTCGTTGTTGTTTTTGTAATAAATACTAAATGGAAATAAATAAAGAAAAAATATGTAATGACCAATTTATAAATTTTTGGGTCATTTGTTACGTGCTCTTTGTAGGCTCTACGAACTAAATCACCAACCCGAAAATGAATTAACAGTTTATATAAAGGAAACAAAAAGAAGAATTTATTTAATTTGCAGAATTAGGGACATAGTTAATAATAAAATAGTTGCATTTAGTCATACAAAAACCAACTTAGAAAATCGTAACTACGATCGAAATGCAGAATACCTAAAATTGAAAAGAAAAATTTTAAAACGAAACGTTGCCAAACGGAGAAAATTACTATTCGAATCGAAATGCAGAATAGGGGTGACTATATAAACTAAGGACTGTGATCGTAAAATTCTTAACACACGTTTTTCATTAAAACTTTTAACCCAAGTGTTATTTGATTTTTTTTTTTGATCATGTTACCTTTGTAAAGCATGTCAGTTATTATATTTAATATCAATTATGTTCATTTGTTGTTAATCTGATTAAAATGAGTGACCAGAAAAACGTGCGTACTTAGTACTACAAAAAGTGAGCCAAACAATCAAAGGCCTGCTACCAAACTGTTTCCAATATTATTAAAGAGTACCGGGAGAACTTGTCCGTTGATATAAAACCTGATTCAGGTAGAAGGAATGGTCCACATGATGTTTCTAACACGCATACCTAAATAAGAGCGGAAGGCGTTTTTTACTTGTCAAAAATTCTCATGCCAACGGTTTGCAATTGGAAAATCCGATTTTGACAGCGCGTTTAATAGTGTAGTTAGTTGCAAAACACAATAAATGTAAACACATTCATACAAAAGGAGAAACAAATATGCAAGAAACTCATTTTTTAAACTTTAAAATTTAGTTTTTTTGATAAAATTTTAGTTTACAAATCACGAAACAAAAATCAGAAACACCAATACTGCAATGTACTTTATTGTTTAAATAATCCGGGTTGTTATATTTATTTTTTTGATAACCTTGTTTTTATTGTTTCACGTAGCGTTGCCGCTTTTATTTAAGTATGACATTTAAGCGTTAAGGCCAAGCGGAAAAAAACGTTCCGCCTTACGCTTTTATTTAGGTAGGCCAGTAAAGCTGAGCACCACTGCTTATAACAATTGTTTAAAAAATTTACACACATTTGTTACTGGCCTACCTAAATAAAAGCGTAAGGCGGAACGTTTTTTGGTACAAATAGTTAAAGCCAATGCAGGTTTAAAAACATACAAGGCTCAAAAAGTTCCTAACAGGAACTCTGCTAAAAATTTAAAGGCCAAAAACAGAGCACGGAAATTGAAGTCAAATTGTATACAAAAAATATACCTGCTGCATAATGGATGACGAAATGTACGTATGGAACATTTTTCGCAGCTTCTGGGTCAATTTTTTTATGTTGCAGATGCTGGAGGGAATGTTGAAGAAAAGTTTAGGACCCAAAAGCAGACAAAATTTCCCAAAAAGTTCTTGGTATGGCAAGCAATATGCAGTTGTGGCAAAAAAGCCAAAAATTTGTTACAAGGAATGTTTACAAAAAAGGATGTTTCCATTCATAAGACTTCTTAATGTGTCCACTTTTTTTGGCCTGATTTGACATCTGTCACTATTGTAAGAAAGGTCTTGAGTGGTACAAGACCAATAATGTGGTATTTGTACCAAGAGAGGCAATTCCTCCAAACTGCCTGGAGCTGAGTCCAGTGGAGAGATATTGGGCTCTTGTTAAAAGAGATTTTAAACGGAGATGGACAACCTGTTCGAACAAAGTGACATAAAGCACTACAAAAACCATAATGGAGGGGTTTCCGAAAAAGGTTCAAAATTATCATTAGTGATTAGAACTATAATTTTTTTTTTTTTTTTGTAAATTGTAACAATAATTTCAATCAAATAAAAAAAGATTCAAAACTGTAAGTTTAGTGGTTTCATTTTTATTAACATATATGTATCTTAAACTTTTTTCGATCTCAGTCCTTATCTATAAGAATTGAAGAAAAGGTCGCTCAACAATTATACATATAATCTCCTGTTCTGCACTTAGACAGAAAATCAAAAATCTGACTTTACAGTGTTACCCGCTACAATGCTATTCTGAAGATTTCCTTAAATTTCAAACGGTCCAGCCGTTTTTGAGTCCATACGGAACATACATACACACGTTCGTTTTTATGTAGGTATATAAAGGTACGGTCACACACGGCAAATATTTACTCAAAAAAGCGTAACCACTTTTTTAGTACAAATTTGTTTGTCGTTGTTTACTCTTACAAGTGTTTTGTAAGATCAAACAGCATCAAATAAAATAAAACTGAATATTTGCTTTGAATTGTCCTAAGTAAAAGGAATTTTTGACAATAAATATAAGAATTTAAATATATTTTATTTAGTGGTTACGTCATTTTCGTCAAATATTTGCCATGTGTGACCCTACCTTAAGTATGTAGACAGATAGTAATCATTAATTTGTTAAAACTTAAATACAATTTTAATTGAAAATTATTTCAATAAAATGTATTAGATTTAATTTAATTAATAAAATCATTTTGATGATTGTTAAATTTTTAATTGATATAATCAATTTCGTAATTAAATAAACTTTCTCTTTTTCAATAATTTTTTATTTTTTTTTTAATTTGCAAATTCCATTTGTACTGTTGATAGTTTGGTGCACTAAAGCAATATAAATTGCGCTGTATGCATACAGCTTGTATTTATACTAAAACTGTAAACGAAACAACAAAACAAAAATTTAGTACTAAACTTTAGTATAAAAATTCTCATGCGCATCGGTTCAATGATTTAGTATAAATAGCTGATGCACACACGTAAAATTTCTTCAAACAGATACACACTTGCGTTCATTTTCAATAGTAGAATTTTAGTCTACTGCGCATGTCTAAGCAAAAAAGAATTTTAATCAACAACAACTGTCTTGTGTGTGCTTAAGTATTGCTTTGTCAATGAAAAAGTCACCTAATTTTTAGACATGCGCATTAATTTTCAAGTTTTATTACAAATTTCGTTTACAGTTTTAGTATAAATACAAGCTGTATGCATACAGCGATATTTTTATTGGTTTGGTGCACCAAACTGTCAACAGTACAAATGGACTTTGCGAATTTAAACAAAAAAAAAAAAAATTACGAAACACAAGACAGTTGTTGTTGATTAAAATTCTTTTTTGCTTACTGGCCTACCTAAATAAAAGCGTAAGGCGGAACGTTTTTTTCCGCTTAGCTTTAACGCTGAAATGTCATACCTAAATAAAAGCGGCAACGCTACGTCAAACAATAGAAACACGTTTATCAAAAATATATATATAACAACCCGGATTATTTAAACAATAAAGTACATTGCAGTATTGGTGTTTCTGATTTATGTTTTGTGATTTGTAAACTAAAATTTTACCAAAAAAGCTAAATATTAATGAGTTTCTTGCATATTTGTTTCTCCTTTTGTATGTATATGTTTACATTTATTGTGTTTTGCAACTAACTTCACTATTAAACGCGCTGTCAAAATCGGATTTTCCAATTGCAAAGCGTTGCCGCCGCGTTATTTCGGTATGCTGCATACAAATTGTATGGGCATGAAAATTTTTGACAAGTAAAAAACGCCTTACGCTCCAATTTAGGTATGCGTGTTAGACATGCGCAGTAATGACTAAAATTCTACTATTTAAGAGGAATGCAAGTGTGTGTATCTGTTTGAAGAAATTTTCGTGTGTGCATCCAGCTATTTATACTAAAACTATAAACCGAAGCGCATGGGAATTTTTGTACAAAAGAGATGAACGCAAATATCTTCAAGTTTATTCAGTTAGGAGTAAAATCTATTAAATATTGCATAGTGGTTACATAACTTTTTATGTTTGTAAGGTCTGTAACTAGCGATTCGTATGAGGTATCTTAATGAAATTTCGCATATTTAAAGTTGAGGTGTTTTAGAGTTGACTTGAATTTTGGTACATCTGGGAGGTTGTGTGGAGATCCACCAAAGTGGGTTTAAAAGTTTAATACATTCTAAGAACCTGTGTCATTGAAAAGAAAGAAAACATTTGAAATATTAGTATTATGTGAAAGATCTTTGAAAGCCACTTGTGTAACCCCAAAAATATTGAATTTTTTTTTAATTTTATAAACTATGTAAAAACTTTTTTACCGAAATCTCTATCCGCCTAGTCGTGAAAAATTATGAAATTCAAAATTATGAAACGATTATGTTAATTTTAACTAAATATAATATTTTTGTTTTAAATTTAACTCCAAGATTTAAAAAAAAAAATGTTATATTAGTAAGAACTGGCTTCAAAAATAACTTATAATAAATCTTTAAATTGTAAATATAGTGATTTCTTTAAATCAAAATTTTAAGTGTATCATTAAATTAAAAAAAATCCCATGGAGGTTTTAAAATTTCTTCACAATCTATAGAAAATATATATATACATATTTATTGAAATAGATCTGGCATATAATTATTACCTGTAAGCTCAAAAACGTGGACAATGGAGCAGATTTTGTTAAGATAGTAAAATTTTTAGTATCAGTTTATTCAATTGCACAAAACTTATACTAAAATTTATGTTTTCAAAATTATTTCTATTAAATCTGTTGGAAACAATAATACTTTATCAACTACCGCATCGCGAGTAGCACGGTGTGGATTTTAAGGCGGGTGAGGGAAAACTTTTCAACGACTTCATTCTAAATACTTTTTAACAGGTATTGCAACATGCGGCCGAATGTTGTCATGATGGAATATTACAGTTTCATGTCTGGCAGCATATTCTGAGTGTTTTTCGGCCAATGCTCAATTCAAACGAATCAGTTGTGTTTGGTACAGAAATACAGAGCATTACCTTCAAAAATATTGCACTTTTTCATAATAAAAAATTTGTATAAATTTTCTTAGTATTTTATTCAACAACAAGTTAATGGTTCTGACATTTTATACTAAAATATGAAAAAGTGCAATATTTTTGAAGGACGGAGATTTAAAGTGGCATATTTTTGAATCTAATTGAGATATTGACTTGAAATTTTTTGTAAGACCAACAATTAACGTATCTAAACAAACAAAATTAGCTCGTAATAAATGTGGATCAAATTGGTCCTAATATATGATTCAAATTTTAGTTTTAGAAACTCAATAAATATGTAATAAAATCTTTATTTATTGACAAAGCTCAATGGAATTTTTTAACGTTTTTTTAATTTGTCAATCTAAATAGCAAAGTGTAAAAAAAACTTTTCAAGAGGTCAATGGGAATCCCCTAATTTCTAAAAATTGGAACGAAAATCCCAAAAATGGTATTTTTTACAATTTTATCTATAGGGTCCACAGTTTCTATAGGGCTGGGAAAATACTTTGGGGGATAAATGGGGAACACATCGGGTTTTGCAGAACTGCTTTCCGTTCTCTGATCCCAACTATGGGATTTTAGAACATGTGGCTTCAATTTGTAATTTTGATAAAAAATAGGTGAAATTCCGAAAGGCGTAGGACATGTTGTTTATACCAAAACGTTTTCCGTAAGATGTCTTAAAGAATTTTTTTTTTTTTAATAAAAAAAGAGTTAAGTCAAACAGCAAAAATCTACTATTTTTTTAATTTTTAAATTGAAAAGCGTTTATTTTTGAATCCATAATTGATATTGCTCTGAAATCTTTTGTTTATTATTGGTAATTTAGTTGTCTAACTAACAACAAAAACTTGAGTCCATTCGGTTCAAAAGTACGACCTATACTTTTAAAAAGGCGTACCAAGGTATGGCAAAATTTTAAAATTTTAATATTGAAATGCCTAAAACTAGAATATTATAAGAGATAAATAGCACGCGTAATCATGTTTTTCAAGACCTAGCCGAGCGCTTTGCAAAAATATAAATATCCTTGAAATTGAGAAATGGCACGTGCTTAAGGATTTTACATGTCAAAAGTACCCTACTTTGAGCCCTCATAGCGCTGCTCTTGGAAAATTTGGAGGGTCTTTTTTAATAAATTAAAGACAGATACTTCCACGTCAAATTTTATCCGCATCGGACTAGCCGTTTAGAAATACCAGAATTATATCCAAAAATATTTGATTCTGCCCCACTGTGCAGGTGTAGTCGTATGTCAGCTACTAAATTATTTTAAAGACGACAGATTTATAATTCAGTGGTTCCACTTTATTTTTTTGTTTTTACTTTAATAAAAAATAACCAAACAAATTTATAATATTTCGCTATCTTTCATTTGGAAATTCCAAATCGCCAAAATATGGCCAAACAAATACTTTTTTCCGAAAATCACAAAATTTAAATCGTAGGTACGGAAAATCTGTAAGATGTATTGACATAATTTTTTCATATTTTTATTCTCTATTATGATCCCAATAAATCACACTGTGATGATAAAAAAATTCTGAAATTTTTTTAACAAAATTTTTAAAAATTTGAAAATGGAGATTTGAAAACTCCAGTTAAAAAAAATAATTTTGTTTGGCCATCCCTGCGAATAGGTTAACGGTATCCTGCAAACACAAAAACTCATACAAATGTAAATACGGATATATTTTAAGTAAAAATTAGCTTTAATTTTAATATTTCTTAAAATATGTTAATTTTGTTTCTACATTTCTTGTTGAAATGGCATGAGATACGTTAATGGTCTGGGGAATTTTTAATAACTTTAACATTTCTTAACCAATTTTTGTCTTTTATATCTCATTAGAACGAAAATTATGTACATATTTCGATTATTTTTCTTTCGATTGCAAAAATAATTATTAAGTAGCTAAATTTTTACAAAAACTGAAAAATATGATTTTTTTCCGAATTTTAGCGATAATACAGTTTGTTGCTCAATTTGACCCAAAGGAGATATAGGTTTAATCTCAAAAAGATTTTATTTACTGTAATTTTCATTAATATAATTAAATCTACATATTTCTGTAACATATTGCGGAAAGTTAAGGAATTTCACAAATTTATTTCATATAAATAGTAAAATTTTGCATATATCTGACCTTTGACCTTATGCGCGACCCGAAATCGTTGTCCGATTTACCTCAAATTTTCAGTACTTATCTCTTAGACCTAGTGTCACAATATTCCATCCGGTACTCTTTGGAATCTAACAAAAAAAATCAGCTGTCACCCAAATATTGTTATCAGAAACTTCTTTTAATGAAGTAAAAAAAATATATTTGATTTACATTTTTTATTATATTAGCAACACTATTTCCGTTCTGTTTCTGTAGTTGATAAAAAAAATTAGCCCTATTCAGCTACAGCGGCATGAATAGTCGTGGGGCCGCATAGCTGTGCTGTCATCAAAATAAACTTCTTTATATAAACATATGTATTTATTTTTTTGACATATTGTAGTCGATAGCCTGCTGTCGCCATATAATTTTCCGCTAAGAATTATTACCATAACTATTTATAGGCTATAACTATTTCCAAAATCTATTGACTCAAAATTATGTTGAATTTTCATCATATTACTAATAACTAATACTTTTAAAATTTTGTCTAATTTATGACTTATAACTTCGATAAGTTGTGGATTTTCCATTATGAATCTTAGCCTCCATACTCATTTCGAAATCATGTGTTTTAAATAATTTTAAAAAATGATTCTTGCATTTTTTGTACCATAAATTTATTTCATATGGATTGTTTAAATCTTTTATTTTAATATGTAGTACTAAATACAAAATTGTCAACTACAATACAATCAACTATCATGTCATAATGTTCTAATATGCCACAATGGTTTAAAAATGCAAAAAAAAAAAAAAAAAAAAATACTAAAATAATACTACTCTGTATGCTACGTATATTGTGCTGTCATAACCAACCAGCCTAACTACCACTTTTGTCCATTTTAGACCATTATGACATTTATCTGTGTCCATCATTTCAGTATTAGAAATTTAAATAAAATTTCGAAATTTAAAAATTTTTATTCACATTATTATTACATGCAACACAATAATTTTCTAAGAATTGCTTAACTTAAACAAATAACATTTGTAAATATCCATAAATTTAACACGAACACATTCCTTTTTAGTGGTAGCTAATACTTAAGTGCACATCAGTAGTGTTAAAATCAAATCAATAATAATTCCAAATGGATCGATAGAGTTCTTAGCTTTTTTTTGTTAGTAATTGTATTTGTTTACTTATTTACCACCACCTTATAATTTCACTCATGTCCACATTTTCACTCAATTAACACTGTAACTTTATGTAAATTTTGAGTCTTATTTAAATACACCGCACGAAAAATGAGTATTGATATGGAACTTTGATTTGTGCAGAGATTTTCTAACACTGCACTCGTACAGTGGAAGTCAGCGTGTATGGAGGTAATTACGAAAATTATGAATAAAAACAAGCAACACAAAATTAAGTTGAATACCCCTGAGTCTCGTTTAACACAGTAGTGGTAAATAACAAGAAATAATATAATTGAAGCATTGATTCAATTGAGTTGCTAATTATTAGCTAAAATAGTGTTGAGTCCTTTTAACAATAACACACAGAACGCCCTAATCTTCTGCGTTATCTAGTCATTGTGCGAAAACGAAAGTATTAGTACTTACACACAGAAAAAATATTTTTACAAGTTTTTTAAACAATAACTATTTATATGATTGTGGTAAGTATAATATGGTAAATTTACGATTCACATGATTGTATCAACCATATATATGGTTACAGTAAATAAGTATATGTTTGTGACAACCATTTTTATGATGAATAATTTTATAATAATATGTTGTTCTCAAATTATGATATCCAGCAACATAATATGGTAAGACCTTCATCATATAAATGGTTGTCACAAACATATACATATAAATTTCTATATATGGTTGCTACAAATATGTGAATCGTAAACCAACCATATTATAGTTGCGTGTATTGATAGGAAATCATTTCATACAAGGTGGCCCCAAAAACATTCACGCGTTTAAAAGGAAAATGATATCAGCCAAATGTTTGCTGTTATTGTTGTTGAAAATATGGTATTTTTTTGAAGGATTTTCATACATTTTCATATTATCGTCAGGCGGTATCTGAACAAGTTTTAAGAGAGAAGCTTGTTCTCACAGATCAGTCATTAAGCGACTTGAAAACACAGCCTTTAAAATGTAAACTATCGATACCCTCCAGTACCAATTCATCAATTTTGTCTGCAAAAAATTTGTAACCATGTTTCTTTATCGCTCAATAGTCACAGAGACCCTGTCTCCCATTGCGTTTTCGGAAAAATAAATCTCAATGACACATTCAGTATTCCAAATGCGAAATTTTTGTTTGTTTACGTATTCGTTATGATGAAAACCAATCTCTTTCACAACGTCATTCATCATTCTTAAGGAGCATTCTGTATCAGTTTACTTCTCAAATATCAACAAACAACCTAGTGCTAAAAGTTTTAGGTTATGTAAACGTATAACATTCAATATTGGTACATTCAATTTATAACACGGACATTCCGAAGGAGAGAACGTATGTTCTCTTAAAACATTCATGAAACTTGGCACTGTATCTAGTGGTAAAAATGTAGATTGGGTGTTATCTTCGTCAATTAAGGAACAAAATTATATCTGAAACTATTGACAATATTTATTTTAAGCTCAGTTTATGAAATGTTAATTAAAATAACTACATATCAATGATATGTCTGAGGATTTAGGAACATACATGATTATGTCAGGGTGGATTACCTCGATTTAGAGAAATTTCCGAGAGTTTGCACACACATTTCACTAAAAGGGATCACAAAATATGACTTGTTCGTGAACTTAAGCATATTAGAATTCAGATAAACTCCTACTAAATATAACAATTGTTCTCTTTGCTTTTTTCTTCACTTTTTATTGACAACCTTCTCCACGTCTTAGGTTGACAACGAGTTAGAATTAGTTGTTGTAGTAACTCAGTGATTTTAGAACACTGTCTTAGATCTTGAGTTAGGCATGATTGATCTTGAGCTAGGCATGATTTCTTTATATTTTTCATCTTTTTAAAAATTTTACTACTCTGGTTATTTGTCCAGAACATTTTGAATGTAAAGGGCGTTAGAGGTTACCATCAATGTATGTGTAAGTTAAAAGTGCCGATTTTTCTTTTCTAGTTTGATGAAGTGTCGTAAATACGTACCTATATTAATTATCATAAGTAGCATTATAATAAGGAATTACAAATTATCTTAAACTGTTGCACTATCTTTCGTAGGACACGAATTTGCAATAGCGATTTGAATTTAACGGTCTGTAACGAATACCTGCAGCATTCATCATGCTTATAAACGCGTCCATCAGTAGAAGCTTCTACTTATCTACAATCTTGATAGCATGCGGTTATTAGCATTGTTTATAAGTATGGCAACACTAAATGTTTAAGCTGCTAACATTAACGTCGAAAGCTGTCGAGCATTGTAAAAGATTCACGAGGTTGCAGTAGTGAGTGAGTTGATCATAGGCGCTGTTAGAGTTAACATCAACTGCCTTGTACATTTATGTTTGTACATTATAAAGTGGGTGTGCATTTCTGCGAATTGATAAACGTGTATAAAGACACTGAGTGACTATTTGAACTGTTGTTGTTATAGATTTTAAATAAATAAAGAGTTGTTGCAAATTTTAAACTACTAAAACTGCTTTTATTTGCAATAAAAAGCATCCGGTTTATTTAAAGGAAATAAACCAACGTTTTAAAAAGGTTAAAACGTAACAATATATTTTTTCATACATTTCTCGCCAATTGCAATATTATTTTAATACTATTATAACTTCGTCCACATTTCCAGATAACTGCAAAGTTGGGAGTGTTATTCCAGTACCGAAAATTAAATCACCTCGCCAGGTACTGATTATCGTCCCATTACCATAGAACAAAATAATAATACTTATAAGGAGAGCACACGAAAACAATCATGCGTTGGTTTAGCTTTATAACTTTGTTTACACATAAGTGAAATTAGTACCGATTTAGTTTTTTTACTTACTAATTATATGCTTAGTTTTTCTAAAAATGGAATTTTTTGAAATTCTTTAATAAATATCAATGCTGCCCTTTTATGAAAATTACTAGACAATCAAGAGTGTGTCTAAATATAGAATTGTTTTTTGAGTTGGAAAATGTATAAGAGGTTAGTGACCATCTGTATAAATCTTAGGTGGCATAGAAAGTATATGTTGAGACCTTCAAAAGGCTGAAGAATTGATAATATTACTTCCAGAGACTTTTCTAAGATAACATCTTAGTAAAGTCAAGAACCTATATAAGGAGTGATATAGAAAAATTCTTAACATACATATATGTTAAAAAAACGAAACCACTAAACTTACAGTTTTAATTTTGTTCTTTATTTGATTGAAATTACTATTACAATTTAAAAAAAAAAAAAAAAATTATAGTTTTAATCACTAGTGATGATATTTTGAACCTTTTTCGGAAACCCTTTCATTATGGTTTTTATAGTGATTTCTGTCACTTAGCTCGAACAGGTAGTCCATCTCCGTTAAAAATCTACCACACTTTTGGACAGCTTTTTTTAGCTCTTTAATTCTCTTTTAACAAGAGCCTAATATCTCTCCACTGGCCTTAGTTCTGGGCAATTTGGAGGATTTGCTTCTCTTGATACAAATATCACATTATTGTTCTTGTATCACTCAAGGGCTTGTTTACCATAGTGACAGGATGCCAAGTCAGGCCAAAAATAAATGGACACATTATAAATTATTATGAATGGAATCAGCCTTTTTTGTAAACATTCCTTGATGTAAATTTCGGTATGTATAGCGCCCGTTGTAACAAATGATTGGCTTCATTTGCCGCAACTGCATATTGCTTGCCATACCAAGAACTTTTTGGGAAATTTTGTCTGCGAAAAATCTACCAGAACATACGTTTCGTCATCCATTATGCAGCAAAAATATTTTTTTATAAAACTCGTGCTCTGTTTTTGACCTCTAAATTTTTAGCAGAGTTCCTGTTAGGAACTTTCTGAGCCTTGTATGCTTTTAAACCTTCATTGGCTTTAAATTTTCGTACCAAATAGTCCGAGTACTGAGCTAACCGGGTTGCTTTCCTATCGGAGGTGTTGGGAGCTCTTTTGAAAATGCTTTCTATTTTTTTGGCTTTAGAAACATCATGTGGACCATTCCTTCTACCTGAACCAGGTTTTCTATCAACGGGAAAGTTCTTCTGGGACTGTTTAATAATATTGGAAACAGTTTGACGGCAGACCTTTGAATTCTTGGCCAACTTTTTGTAGGACCAAGTTGGGTTTTGTTGAAAATATTTAATAATTTTAGTACGCACTTTTTTCTGGTCACTCATTTTAGTCAGATTAACAACAAATGAATATAATTGACATTAAACATAATAACTGACATGTTTTACAAAGGTAACTTGATCAAAAAACAAGTAAGAAAGCTATATTCGGCTGTGCCGAATCTTATATACCCTTCACCAAATTATACCTTAAAATAAAATTAAAAAATTTTTTTTTTTTCAAAATATTTTTTTAAAAGTTTTTTCCAATTTATTAAAAAAAAATTTCTTTAACTTATTAGTGGAAAAAATTGATGACAAAAGAAAGTTTTTTTCATACAAAATTCGGGTTAAAAATATTTTTCCCGATTTTGACCCATTGTGGGTCCAACTTTGTATAGCCTTATTTATATACATCGTTGCAATGGACTTTGAAATATCTATCATTAGATATCCATATTGTCTATATTTATGACTTAGTAACCGAGATATAGATAAAAAAATAGGCCAAAATAAGAGGTTGTCTCGGATTTTTGCTAATTTCTCCGTTATTTATGGACGGATTTTGCTTGTTTTTAAATAGGAAACTTTTCGAAAGCATGGCTGACAGAATTATTGAGGATTTGGATCCCGAAGATATCTGGGGTCTTCAGAAAATTGATTTCAACTGACAGACGGACATGGCTAAATCGACTCCGCTATCTATAAGGATTCAGAATATATATATACTTTATAGGGTCGGAAAATTATATTGTGGAAATTAAAAACGGAATGACAAATTTATATATACCCTTCTCACGAAGGTGAAGGGTATAAAAAGAATCAAATAATTTTAATAAGAATTTTACGATCTCACTCCTTAAAATATTTGTAGAATTTTAAAAGTCTTAGATAATTTTTGTATTCTGAAATGATACAAAATGGTGTGTCATTGTGTGAAGGGAAGCTATTCTTTAAATTGCTCCATATTCCGCACGACTTTACAGTATTGACCATTAGTTTTAAAACATTTAAAAAGCACTCAGATAAAAATGTGAAGAAGATTCTAAAATCATAAATATCAAATTCTAAGTATTCAATTTTAAGTATCAAGCGAAGAGTAGCATTTAACCTATAGTAGCCATAGTAGTTGCCGTTACTGTATTAGTGAGAGTAATTCTTTTAAAAAACTTTTGAAACTTTTCTAGTTCTCGTTAAATAAGTATCTAGTGTTAAATTATATTTTGAAGTAACTGTCTCTATTTGTCTGTCTGCATAACTTGTTGGTAATTTCAAACTAAAATAAAGGTACTCTCTTTTTTTTTCTCTCGCAATACGTCCCTCGGTACGTAACAGAAGCAATCAGATACAAATATACAAATAGTGGCATACTATTATTATAGTACTGTAATGCTTCTACCAATATTGGTAGAAAATCCATGAATGCAGGCCAAAGCTAAGAAGGAATCTAAAAAAACATACAATAAAACACTCTCGCGTGCATATACACAGACACACACACACGAATACCACGTGTGGCACCTTCAGTGGCACGGAATTTATAAAAGGCTCGTGTTGGTAACTAAACTGTTTCAATTCACCGGTATTCTTTTGGTAAGAAAAACCGTAGTTTGTAGTCGCAAGGACACATCGCTATTTTTTACTTTTTTTGATTTTGTTGTTTCATTAAACGTTCAAGTCGATTTCGGTAGTACATACTTATTTGTATGCAAGTGTTTTATTGAGTGAGTGTTTTCCTCCTTTTCGAACAGCAACGTTTTACCACGAACAGAACGAATGTAGGTAAATAGGGAAATATTATGTCCTTAAATGGTTTTCCAAAGGCTGCTTACTTACTACTTTGTAATTTAAATACAAACAAGGAAATAATTTTAATATAAATAAGAAAATGAAAAATATTTTAAATAATTAAAGAGCTTATAATGAGACCTGATTATTGTTATTATTTATAAGTAATTTAAATAAAATTGCTACAAAGAAAGTGAAAAAAAAGAAAATTGGTTTATCAATGACACAATTTAAAGAATTTGTTTAAGAAATTTATATGTTTGTGTGGTTAACGTGGTGGCAGTGTAAAAAAGTTCTTTTATTTTGTTATCGTTTTGGCTATTGTGTCACACAAGAGAATGTCTAAAGTTTAAAAGTGAATTTAAATAAAATCGAGGGAAAAACTAAAGAAAGATGGATAGAACTTACAATACAAATAATGTTTGGACAACAACTAATGGTTTTACGATACAAAATCGCCGACCAAATACACCGGGTAAGTAATTGGTGTGTTTTTATATATATATTTTTTTTTAAATTTCTACAATATAAAAATAAAATAAAAAATATAGCAATTCTTTTAAATAAACCTAATAAAAACAAATAGACATTATTAAAGACCTTCGAGCTATACTTGTTTACGTCTTCATAGAAACTTTTGTTTATAAATAAAACATGCTAAATTTCTATCAACAAGTAAGAGTTTTCTTACATGCGATTAAGGCGAATTAAATACACTCTGCTTACGTTGAAAAGAACTAATGTTCTAGAATAATTTAAGAAAAAATTAGTAAAATTAAAGATCATTAAAAATGTTTACCAAAAAGAACCAAAAAAATATGATTTTTAGTCAGTTTTGGAAATAAGAATGGAATATGATTCTATACAAGTGATTTTTCTAGACACGATTATGCCCCTTTTGTCGGAAAGGTTTCTTCTTAAAGTAACAGTATTATATCTCCACATATAATACAGATTTGTTGCCCATCGCATGATTCGGTTTTATTCATATATTTGACACAGAAATTCACCGGCAAAACATCTTTAACCCATTAAAACTTTATACTGAAAAACATCATAAAATGTCATGCATATTTCAAATCGCAAATTTTACATTTGCCAAATTTTTTAAACTGCTTTGAAAGAGGCATACTTGGAGGAAATTATGTTTTTGCTTAAAATTTTTTTCCTTAAAAATCATTTCGTATCTTATTTTCTAGTTTATAATTTATTGTTTGTTTGAGTTGCTAATTTACGTGAATGGCTGTCTCAACATTGCCCGGACTCAACGCCAAAAAGTTAGAGACATGAAATGAAATTTTTGTATTCTTTTGCACCATAGCGATTATATTTTTTTACTTGGCTTTCCTTAACCCATGATAACCTGCAGGCATATTTACAGTTTTAAAGCCTGGTGATAATCAATCCAGTGATTATATCCTTTTTAATTGCCATAACTGAAAAATAATAATGTTACTATGTGAATGACTGTCTCAACATCGCCCAGACTCAACGCCAAAAAGTTAGAGACATGAAATTTTGAGTATAGTTTCCTCCCTATGTAGGAAATTCAAAGGTTTAAAGGGTAAAGGAGAAAATTAATAAAGACTTGAATAATTTAAGACATATCTGTTTCACATAAATATTCCCCAAAATGGAGTATTTTGATATTTCAAACTTGACAGGTGTTCAAGACGGAAAGGATAAAATGGTACCTTTATTCTTCTGTATTCTAATGGTACTTTTTGAATAATTTATAATAATCAAACTAGAATCATGAAATTAACTAACTCTGAATGGGATAGAATCCACGAAAATGGGACTTGTAGGTACTTATAAGTACAAATAAAAGTGAATATTTTTTTTCTGAGTAAATACTAATTCAAAGCGATCATCACCTTTTTTTGTACTTTATCTTTACTCGAATGGTACTATCTTAACCTATCTATCTATATACAAGGTGGCGCAAAAGTAAACTTCCGACGTTTTTTGGCTGTAATTAAACAAAAAAATGAAAAACTTTGATTCTTCTTGTGGATTATTTTTATTTGGTCTTTTAATTTTTTTTACATCAAGTCGAGAATATGATGTCATGTAAATGGCCGCCGCCACAGTTGATTGTCATTTGAGCCCTTTTTATATAATTTTCCATCACTTTAACCGAAACTTCCGGCGATAGGTCCTCACATTCTTGACGGATATTGTCTTTAAGAGCTGCAAGAGTCTGAGGCTTGTTAACATAAACCCGCGACTTAAAAAAGCCCCACAAAAAGAAGTCTGGAGCGGTCAAATCAAGCGATCTTGCTGGCCAGTGCAAATCGCCAAAACGGGAGATTAGGCGCCCGGGAAATGCATCCTTCAGCATATCGGTTGTGGCATGTGCAGTGTGTGCCGTTGCACCGTCCTGTTGGAACCACATGTTTTCCAATCCCAATTCATCAAGTTGCGGCAAAAAGAACTCGTTGATCATTGCTCTGTAGCGCTCACCATTCACAGTAACCGTTTGACGTCTTCGAAGAAAAAAGGTCCGATGACTCCTCCCGCGAAAACAGCACACCATACAGTGACTTTGAGCGGGTGTAATGGCTCTTCGTGGGTTACACGCGGATTTTCAGTGCCCCAGAAGCGTAAATTTTGCTTATTTACGTACCCGCTAAGATGGAAATGGGCCTCATCACTCATGATTATTTTTGATGAAAAATCATCTTCCTCTTGGTGGTGATTAAGGATGGCTTGAGCGTATGTTAGACACGATTGGCGGTCAGCAGCTAACAGCTGATGCACCGTCTGGACTTTGTACGGAAACATCTTCAAATCTTGTACCGAAATTCGCTGTAAAGACCGTCGACTGATACCCATTTGCGTGGCACGTCGTCTGGTCGATGTCGACGGCGCTTCCATGACATCCTCGGCTACAGTGTTTCACCAGTAGGCGTTGGACGGCCAGGAAATCTGCGACGAAATTCACGTTGTGCCAAAGTCACCGACCGATTATTGGTCAAATAAATAGTCAGCAATATTCCGCG
Organism: Calliphora vomitoria; assembly: GCA_942486065.2. Lineage (NCBI taxonomy): Eukaryota > Metazoa > Arthropoda > Insecta > Diptera > Calliphoridae > Calliphora > Calliphora vomitoria. The sequence continues at coordinate 44,335,027 of OW818029.2, forward strand.
TTCTGGAGCAGTGTAGCGTAACATTGTTTATTAACGTGTATTTCGCTACTACACAAATGTCAAAACAGAACTGACATTAGGGGCCAATCGCAAAATTTATAGCATTTTCTGATAGTATATTGTATAATTGTTGATCAACCTTTTCTTCAATTCTTATAGATAGTTTATTTAGTTTCCTGTAAAAAAAAAATTTGTCAAAAAAAATGTTTTTAAAAAAATTGTCCAAACAATTTTTTTCCCAACAAAAAAAATTTGTCTACCAAAAAATATTTTATTCAATTAGGGAAAGAAATACTTTTTTTTTATTCCCAACGTTCAAACAATGAGAATTTTTATTTCGTTGCTTAACATAATTCTTAAAATTTTAATTCACAGTGGTGTACTCTGTAGTGAACGATTTGGTGTAAGCGAAGAAAGGAATAAATTCCAACACATGTCCACTACTATCAAAGTTCTTTTATATTATAAATCGATGATAAGAAATTTTGTTTCTCTTGCATATTATGTGCATGTGCATCTTCATCGAGTGCTGCAGAGACACCTCAACAGCATATCGAAAGACTAGAAGCCAATCGTTCCCAAACGTTTTTTTATTACAATTAGTATGATGACACCAGAAATTACAAGGACGTGCTGATTGGCGCAATGAACTAACATTGCTTACATTTCAGCGTTTTGAAGTTCCCTAAGGAATCCTCCGAAATGTGCTGTTCGAACGGTAAAGTTATTCGGCCACCAGTTATTGAGCCGCCTGAGCTGTTTTTAAGTAACATTTCCGGCGCTAATCCTATTTCCAAGCACTTCTATCAAAATATCCAAAGGAGCAACTCATGATTTCAAATGACGTCGGCTACATGCCCACCTTTAAAGTTCAAGGCCAAATGTACCACAGAATTGGATCATTGCTACCGCTTCCCAATGATGATGCGAAGTTCCGTCAAATTTATTTCACTGGAAATGAAACTACAGAAGCCGAACACTATCAACGAACATGCGTGTGCATTTGCTGCAATACCGATCTGCCGAAACATTCTCAAAACAGTTGTTGGACAACGGAAATGGGAACATTTCAATTGATCCCGCCACAAATTAGATTTCGTTCCCGAACTTCTGCCAAGTGCAAATGAATATTCATGCCGTTATCGACAAGGTATTCCCAAGTCTTACAACCAATTCGGATTGGCTGTGGGAACATGCAATTTTGCCACCAACAAATTTTGATGTTAACAAGCTCAATAAGCAAATACAATTGAAACTGCAATTTAACAAATACAATTGAAACAATAAAATACAAATCGATTGACTGAATTTTTGAATTCATTGGAACCAGCCGGACTGCCACCACATGTATTAACATTGAAGGTTGGATCACCGACTTTGTCCTACACTGTATATTAAAATCGAGATCGAGAAATTAAATAGTTAATTTGGAATATTTGGAGAACTATAATTGTAAAAGTCTTCAAACTTTATACGATTTAATTTCTTATCACTAAGGTTTAACCAAATATTGGAGGGGTCTGAAAAGGGGGTGAGTCATCTACCATACAAAGAAAATAGTTATTTCTAAATATCTTGAGAACTTTCACTGTAAGATTCTTCAAACTTTGTCCAAATAGCTCTCTTAACATTTTCGATAGTTTGGCGAAAAATGGTCGGTATTGAATTAGTCATATTCATTTATTTTTTTTATAAAATCCTTTAACATTTTTTATTTTAGTAAGATAGGGGCAGCAAAGCACAACGGGTTAAGCTAATGTTATAAATATTTTAATTCAATTATATATACTTATTTAGTTAAGCGACCTTGCACTTGACATTATTATTGCTATACTTATATAAAAAGAAAATAAAAAACACTTAAACTAGCTGGTTAAATTAATTTAAGTTTTAGAAGTGACTACAAACATGAACAATTATTAATTTACAAGAACGAGGACACTTATAGAAAAACGCAAAATATTCCACAGCCAGTCAATAACTATTAATAGCAAATTACACTAATCAACATGCAAAATTACGATATTTACGTAATACGAAGAGCTGATTTACTTACTTAAAATAGAGCAGTTGAATTTTGCACCTCTTATTTTAATGTAATTGGCTACGATTATTATGTATAACCAGTATTTAACAATTCACAAATATAATTTACAACCAAAATTTCCATTTTCTGATTTAATTCTAAAAGAACACAATTAGGTTTGTACCTAATTGTGTTATTGTGGCCTATAAGGCTTGATATTACATAAATGAAAAAAAAAAATAAAGCAAGTGGGAAGGTAAAGAAATTTCTCTTTTATTCACTATGTTATCTCTTATAGTTAAAAAAAATAAGTTTAAGCATCATTTCGGACTTGCAAAATCGTCATTCAAGGTATCTCGGCTTCAATTCGTATGGTACCAAATTTTCCAGCTAGTGGGTGAATCCTGCTTTTGAAAACGTTTTTGAACGACTTTGCAAGCTCTTGTCGAGTTTTACAACAATCTACATGGAGTAATGCCTCCAATTCTTGGTTTTCAAACTTTTTTGGGTGGCCTGGATGATCTTTCTCTTCTGTGTCAAAATCACCACATCAGAATCGCGCAAACCATCTCTTGCACGTTGAAACCGAAGGAACAGATTCACCATAAGCTTTGGTGAGCATTCGGAGTGCTTCAGCGGAACATTTTGTTGGCACAAAGTTCGACATTTTCGAAGCGAAAAAAAAAATTATTGTTTAAAATATAATGCTCAACAACTAAGTGAGAATAAATGACCCTTTAAAATGACATATAAATTATTAAAAAAAAACGCGTTCGAAAGATACGACATCTATTTCAAATCCCTCATTTTTAAGTCATACATTCAATATCAATTACTTTGCACTGTCGAGTGCTACATTTAATTGATTCGGTGAATCAATTAACGCTTAAATGCTTAAGCATGCCTCAAGGCACTCATCGCTAAAATGTCAATAAATGCAAATATTTCTGATTTCTTATTTAAAAAACTCTTGTAAAAGTTTCTAAAAAACGTAATTAAATATTTTAAAAAGCCTTGAAAACTCTTAAAAGCTCTATTCTTTCTTATTTACTGCACTTTTTACAAACTAAGTGCATTAACAACCAAAAAAGTAAGTCCTTGTTGTATTTTCAAACGTTGATTAAAGGGTTTTAGAGTTTACCTATTGCAATCATATTCTTTGTCTTAAAAAGTATACTTGTATTTTATATATTGAAGTCAAGATTTATGTAAAAAATGTAAGCTACTCTTTAGAGATGTGATTTATTGATGAGTGCCTTCAGGCACTCTTGGGCATTGCAGACTAGTTTTGCTGCCTAAGCAAAATTTTGTTTTTTTTCTTTGCTTTGATTTGCAATTTTTTACATCAAATTTTAAAAAATGGCTAATCGAGTGAACAAACGTTTCAAATTATCTGATTTGAGTGGTGAACAATTAAAAAAGTTGTTTTCAATAAAAATTGACAAATTATACTAATTAAAGCTATGTTTTATGTTTTAATCTCCAAAGCCCCAAGGGTGTCTTAAGGCACTCATTTAGTTTTTGGCAGGTAAACCATTAATTGTACAAACTTTTAAATGTTGTTTTTGAAATCAGATGCCCAAATTTACCATAAAACAAGTAAGAGAGCTATATACCTTCTTATATACTTTAAAATAAAAGTTTTGAATATTTTTATGTAAACAAAATACATTTTTTTTTAAATTTATTTCAAAATTGATTTTCAAAATTTATTTTTTTTTTTTCCAAAATATTTTCATATTTTTTTTTAATTTAAAAAAAAAAAAACAAGTAAGAGAGCTATATTCGGCTGTACCGAATCTTATACCCTTCACCAAATTATACTTTAAAATAAAAATTTTAAATATTTTTAGATAAACAAAACTAATCTTTTTTTTTAAATTTAAAAAATATTAATTTTTTTTTTCGAAATTGTTTTGTTTTAAATTTTTTCATTTTTTTTTTTTTAAATTTTTTTCCAAGTTTTTTTTTTTTAAATTTATTAGTAAAAAAAAAATATTCGGGTTAAAAAATAATTTTCTCGATTTTGACCCATTGTAAATCCAAATTACTGTAGCCTTATATAAATCGTTGCAATGGACTTTGAAATATCTATCATTAGATATCAATATTGTCTATATTAATGACTTAGTAATCCAGATATATATCAAAAATAGGCCAAAAATCGAGGTTGTCCCGGTTTTTTCCTTATATCTCAGCCATTTGTGGGCCGAAATAAAGACCGAGCCGGAAGAAATCTCGATATATTGATGTATCAATTATGTTTGTGAGTTATTTCGGGTCTAAGGAAAGTTGATTTCAACATGCAGACGGACATGGCTATATCGACTTTGCTATCTATAACGATCCAGAATATATATACTTTGTGGGGTTGCAAATGAAAAATGTAGAAATTACAAACGGAATGATAAACTCATGGTGAAGGGTATACAAATTATTACCAACGTTTTTAGCCATTTTTTTTTTTAGAAATTGGCATTAGAGGGCTAACATTTCTCAGATATTTGCATTAAAAACTGAGACTTTTTGGAAAATAAATTAAGCGACAGATTTACAAACTAATTTTAAACTTTTAAAAAAACTGTCATACTAAGCAATAGATTATTACGTTTAACTATCTGTACTAAAATAAATGTGTATAGGAAATTGGTCAGAACATTTTGTCTTTAAAATGTCCACAATTTCAAAAAATAATATATGGGCAATTCCATGTCATCGTACGTGACATTTGTACGCCTATAGAGTGGAATAGATTTTCCAAAAATAAGAGTATCTGAAAAATAATTTGGTCTGTATGTTTCATTCACATGGTGCTATATTTTAAAAAAATAATAAGTTCTTTCGAAACATTGTTATCCAAAATATCGAGCGAAATAAGGGTATATCGTACGTGACATAAAACGGAAGTAATTTTGAGGTACATGTAGAAATATGCGAAAATTTGCGAATCGTGAGAGGCGTTATGTTTTCTTTTAATTTCTTACACTAAGCGACATATTTTTACTTTACAATCCATCATACTTAAGTAAAAACAATCATTGGATGATTTGATAATAAATAAAATTTAATATCGTACGTGACATACCGTACGTGACAGATTTTTCTCTTATAATAAAACAATATATATTCTGTAAATACATCTATACAAAAACTAAAAAAATGAATAGAAAATATACATTCGGTTTTAATAAACAATTTTATAATAGCAAATAAACAATCAGAGTCAAATTCATTTTACACTATATGCTAATTGAGAGCTTAGTTTTGACCGCAATTTTAGCCTAAAACACGCCAATTAAATAATATAGTCAGTTTAAACTATTATTTTTGCCAATAAAATGTTGTAATAAGCTCTAAATACTGACACATAGTAATATTTTAGTGTTTTCTCCTATTCAAATCATCTTAAAAAAAAGTTTCAAGGGTTTTTGGGTTTTCACATCGTGGTAGTCATTCTCGTGGAATTGCCCATATACCAAATTTAAATTAATGTTGATAAACCCCTCTTTAATAAGTTGTTGACTACAAAATTTCTAACTTTTTCGGTCAGTCACCTTTAACCTGTGCACTCTTACCAATAGCGATGTTCAACTTAAAACAAGAAAAATAAAAAAAAATAAAAAAAAAATTATTTAAATTACTAGGAAAACGCAAAGTTATTAAAAAACATGTTAAACCCACATTAGAATACTAAAACTAAACTTTGATTTTCATAGGTGTGTTGTTTCTATTTTTACTACACGACAAACTGAAACTGTCATAAATGTTTAAATTCTAATATGCTAATTGTAATAGTATTACATATTTCATTTTAAAATTATTTTATAAAATATTAATAATTTTAGCTTATTATTGTTGTTGTTACTGTTATCGTTTTATGATTGTTTTATCTAAAACACGCTATTGGATGGCATTAAATAAATGTAAGCATAAACAAAAAGTACAATGAACTTTAAATTACATTCATATTATTACTTAGTTTGTCATATGTAAATTTTACTTTTTTTTAAATTTTTAATAATTGTAATGAAAATGTTTGTACATGTGACAATAATAATATTAAAGTGTAGGATGTGAAGGATTATTGGGGTGGCCTCGCACACAACTACCATTAGAAAAGCTTACACATACATAAATATACATACATATATGTATATTCCCTACTACCAGCACATTTACTGAATATGTGAACTGGGGCTGCTGGTGAGGATTATATTGCGCACCCTGGGCCTCTTAACATAGCTCGTGCATATAAAAACATGGAATAAATAAACAAAACGAAACGACATAGTGAGTGAGTGAGTAAAACACAAAAAAATAAAACTATTTTAAGCATAATGACAGGATAGTGACATGTGGAAAACAACGTTTTATCAAGATGTTAATAAATGGTTGACAGCAGACAGCAGTTTGACTAAATGAACCAACCAACCGTAAGTACGGCCGTTTGACTGTGCGATTATCTGAACTGACGAATTTGTAAACTGCCAGGCAGAAACAAACCCCGGCGCTTGCTGCACATCGACTAAATGCTTTTGTTTTTAAATTCATTCATATCTAAGTTATTTAATTGTTGATGGGAGGGAGTGTCTGAATGTGTTGGCAGAGATCTAAGATATATTTTTATGGGATTGAAAATCTATATTTCTGAAATAATTAGAAACAAATTTTAGTCGTTTTAATCGTGGGCCGCATTACCGTAAAAAAAAGAAAAAGACCCAAGAGGAACATGTTTTGAAGCGGACTTAAAAAAAAATTTGCCACCCTTCATTTTTAAACTTAGCAAATGTTATCGCATCATTACTTAGATAGGTCCTGTATCCATTTTGTTGTCGAACATACTGGGGACTAGTTGCAACTAGCTACTAATGGGATATAAAATTATAAAGAGCAACGTGGTTAAAAAGAAACTGCAACTTATAAAAATTTAAAGAATTTGAAAACCCAAATCTTAGCTGTACATTCCTGGCTTCGCCAAACTTACCCATTCCAAATTTGTTAAAACTTGCTACACAGGTTCTTTATGCCCATAAAAAATGTTAGGTTGCCTAAACATTTTAAATTCGCTTCGGTTTGCCATTTATCGAGGTTTATATTTTATATAAAAATTATCTAAAATCGCACAATTTCAATTTAATCTTATAGTAATTCCTATGTATCACAGTTGTCTAAACATTATATTAAACCAAACAATTGTCATTGAACAAAGGATATCTCTTGTTTCGTTTTAAATATCGCGATTTTAATTTGTTATTCTGTTATTTTTGTTTCTTCTGTATTTTTGTTTCTTATTGGTTGAATATTGCATAAATTGAGAATACAATTTAAAAAAGGCATATTTGTACAGGTGGCGCAAAAGTAATCCACCTATCAGAAAATGCTATAAATTTTGCGATTGGCCCCTAATGTCAGTTCTGTTTTCACAATTGTGTAGTAAACACATTCGAAATACACGTAATAAACAATGTTACGCTACACTGCTCCAGAACGCGGAATATTTTTGAATATTTATTTGACCAATAATCGGTCGGTGACTTTGGCACAACGTGAATTTCGTCGCAGATTTCCTGGCCGTCCAACGCCTACTGGTGAAACACTGCGACGTTTAGTCACTCTCCTCGAAGAGACTGGCACAACACGGGATGCTGCGTGGCAGACGCCGGAGTAGCCGTTCTGCAGAGAATATTGCTGCTGTAGCCGAGGATGTCATGGAAGCGCCGTCGACATCGACCAGACGACGAGCCACGTAAATGGGTATCAGTCGACGGTCTTTACAGCGAATTTTGGTACAAGATTTAAAGATGTTTCCGTACAAAGTCCAGACGGTGCATCAGCTGTTAGCTGCTGACCGCCAATCGCGTCTAACATACGCTCAAGCCATCCTTAATCACCACCAAGAGGATTGAGGATGATTTTTCATCAAAAATAATCATGAGTGATGAGGCCCATTTCCATCTTAGCGGGTACGTAAATAAGCAAAATTTACGCTTCTGGGGCACTGAAAATCCGCGTGTAACCCACGAAGAGCCATTACACCCGCTCAAAGTCACTGTATGGTATGCTGTTTTCGCTGAAGGAGTCATCGGACCTTTTTTCTTCAAAGACGTCGCGGGCCAAACGGTTACTGTGAATGGTGAGCGCTACAGAGCAATGATCAACGAGTTCTTTTTGCCGCAGCTTGATGAATTGGGATTGGAAAACATGTGGTTCCAACAGGACGGTGCAACGGCACACACTGCACGTGCCACAACCGATATGCTGAAGGATGCATTTCCCGGGCGCCTAATCTCCCGTTTTGGCGATTTGCACTGGCCAGCAATATCGCCTGATTTGAACGCTCCAGACTTCTTTTTGTGGGGCTTTTTGAAGTCGCGGGTTTATGTCAACAAGCCTCAGACTCTTGCAGCTCTTAAAGACAATATCCGTCAAGAATGTGAGGACCTATCGCCGGAAGTTTTGGCCAAAGTGATGGAAAATGCCATAAAAAGGGCTCAAATGACAATCAACAGTGGCGGCGGCCATTTACATGACATCATATTCTCGACTTGATGTAAAAAAAATTAAAAGACCAAATAAAAATAATCCACAAGAAGAATCAAAGTTTTTAATTTGTTTTAAATTACAGCTAAAAAACATCGGCGTATTAGTATTCTATACAAAATTGTCTTTCCTTTGACATCAATTTTCGCAAGAATGTTGAAAATTAACTTTTTTTTAGTTTCTTCATTCATAAGATTGACCTTTGGTAAAAGGTTCAAAATTTTTTCACGATATACAATAAAAACATATCAATAAACTACTTGGCAAATAGCTTGAAGTTTTACAATATTTATACCCTACACCACCATAGTGGGCAGGGTATATTGTATTTGTGCAGTTGTTTGTAACGCCCAAAAATATTAGTCTAACACTCATCTTAAAGTATACCGATCGACTCAGAATCACTTTCTGAGTCCATTAAACGATGTCCGTCCATCCGTCTCGCTGGGTGCCCATGTAAACCTTGTGCTCAAAGTACAGGTCGCTATTTTTCGATACATCTTATTAGAGAGCATTTATATCAGACAAACTCTGATCCGATTATGCGATAGAACCACTGTATTAAGTAGAAATAAATCTACATGTGTTTAAAAATTAATTTTTATCTATAAAACAAACTAGTGTTTTCACATTCATTTATAAAAAAATATATTTTTTAGTATGTAATTCCTTGAATATGCAGTGTTAAATTTTTATTTAGAACTAGCTAAAACCCGGTGTGCTTCGCTACTCGTACCGTAATGATTTACAATATATTTAGTCTATCTAAAATTAGTTTCTAATGTAATAAAAAGTACGTTATTTTTTTCAAATTTAATGTTTAGTATACACAATTTTGTAATAATTATTTATTGTTCTAATGCCTTAGGATATACAATATTTTTGGATTTTCCATCTGGTTTATAGACCTATAAGTCTGTGGGTTTTCACACTCGCGAACATGCAACTGAAAGCTGTTCATGGATTTTCAAGATTTAGTCCTCCAACTTGAGCTTTATCAGTTGTCATTGCAAATGCTAAGCAAATAGGAAACTGCAATCGATAAAAATGACTTGGCATTTCCGAAGTTATAATCGGAATACGTGCAGCAATACATCTGTCCATTTATACTTCCTAGTTATAAAGTTCGCCCCGATTAGAATGTTGATTTACTGTAAACATACATTCATTTTTATATATATAGAAGATAAGGGTGTCAAATGTATACACATTTTAAAATTTACTTAATATTGTTGGTAGTACGCACATTTCAGTCCTAAATATTAATATTGATAGCTGCTATAGAGGTGCCCCGTCCACTTTTGCCTGTTTGCCCATTTTTTTAAATTAGTAATTCATACAAAGTTTCAAGGCTTTACATATTACAATTATACAGGTACATAGATATGAATTTTAGTTTGTATGGGAGATGTCACGCCCACTGATAGAATAACTGTACAAAATTTAAAGACTCTACATCTTATTGTATCCTATACAATCGATTTTTTAATTAACATTTTATAGTTTCTTAAATATTTGATATTTAAAATTAACTTTGTATGGGAGGTACCATGCCCACTTTTTTTTTTTTTTTTTTTAAAAAGAGAAGTAACACTCAGGCAATTAATATGCCTATATATAATTGTGTTACTTTCTTTGGAAAGGGGATAGATTGTAGAAGGAAAGGTGGTGAAAGGAGGAGAAAGGCTTTTATTGACAACTCTGCAATTGCGCGTTATGCTTGTTATTAGTGCATGTTGCAGCGCCTCTGGTGGTGAGATGGCGCATAATTCAAGCCAACAACCTTTATTTATTTATTTTACTTCGGTGGCGTTTTAGTGTTATACCACCGAAGGAGGGCGCTGTGATAAATATTAGTTATTAGTAAACTAATAATTATTATAAACTGATGTTGTTGATTGGCAGCGGCTGGGAATCGAACCCAGGCCGCAAATACCATATCATGCTTAATGATCAAACGCGCTAACCAATTAAGCCACAGCACCCAAAATTTAAAAAGGAAAAAATTTAGATTTTGTAAAAAAAAGTAAAACATTTTATGTCTTGAGTTATAAAATATTGATTTTGATTGATATCCCACTCGCATCCCATTAAGCGACCAAAAACCTTTTAAAGAAACGGACGGACCAAGTTGTTGTTTACAGTTGTTTACAGTTGTTTTTTTTCATTTTTTGGGAAAAAATTTTTTATGTAAAATTTTTTTTATTTTTTAATTTAAATTTTTTTTTTTAATATTTAGCGAATATATACGTCGTTGTAAAGGTCTTTGAAATATCTATCATATTGTCTATATTAATGACTTAGTAATCCAGATATAGGTCAAAAAATAGGTAAAAAATCGAGGTTGTCCTGGTTTTTTCCTTATATCTCAGCCATTTGTGGACCGATTTTGCTGATTTTAAATAGCAAATTGCTCGAAAGCATGTCTGACAAAATTATTGAAGATTTGGATCCCGAAGATATCTGGGGTCTTCAGAAAATTGATTTCAACAGACAGACAGACGGACATGGCTTAATCGACTCCGCTAACTATAAGGATCCAGAATATATATACTTTATACGGAAAATTATATTGTGGAAATTACAAACGGAATGACAAATTTATACATATATACCCTTCTCACGAAGGTGAAGGGTATAAAAAAATTAAAAAAGGGACCCATTTTGAAAAAAAAGTCAACAAGTTTTTGATTTTGCAATAAAAATCAAAAATTGTATGTTTTGAGTTACAAAACATTTATTTTGATAGATAACCAACTCGCATCCCACTAAGCGACCAAATAGGTCTTCAAGGCAAATATCTAAGCTTTCTTTTGAGAAAAAAAGTTCCCACTTTGAAAAAAAGTTTTAATTTTTTTTCCGAAAGATTAAAGAAATGGCTATCTAAACTCTTTGGGACACATTTTGCTAAGAACAATAGGTAATAAGTTACATCGATGAGAAAAAATACCTGCTTGGCCAAAATGTCAAATTTGACCCCCTCTAACTCAGCAAGTTCTTGACCGATCTTGTTGAAAAATTGTGTATGAATTCCTATTCAATACAACTAACCAATACATCAATACATCCCAATCGGAAGGCATCGATTTCAAAAGTTGGTGCACTTGACATGAAATGCCCCATATATGTATATAGATGATTTTAATTTTTCTGTGGCTCATATTTAAGGAAAATCTTTAAAAAATGGAAGATATCTTGTTTTAGATATCCTTTGTTCAAGGACGATTTTCCATTTATATTCTGTTTTAATGAGAAACGGCTTTCTCGTTTTAAAGCTACTAGCAGTTTTACTTTAGGTGTTTTGCATGCATCTATTAAAAATAATGACTTTGAACCTGTATAAAAACCAAACTCTGGAGAAATCTAAATTTTGTATGGACATGGAAACCAAATATCAAAGAATCCTGATGAGTAAGGGTTCAAAAATTATTATTTTCTTTTTTTTTGATAAAAAGAAACATTTTCGTTTCCTCCCCATTAATTTTGTTATTATTGCATAAATGTATTTTTACACTAGTAATTGTTTATAAAGAGAGTATAAGTTGAAAAGTTTCGCAATGAAACACATATATGTGTTAAATTAATCATACTAAGCAGTAGTCGGCATAAAGAAAACATGCCATATTAGTTAGTACTTACATGTATTGAAATGTAGCAAAAAAATAATTTTCAGATTGTGTTTTTAACAATTTGCCTACATAAGTAACGTTCTGTCCTTGTAGGCTATAACTGCTGACCACTGGTCCAAAGCCGTGCAAGTTAATTTTATGTAGCTCACACACTTTCCAATGGTTATTAATACATTCATATGCTTATACATACCCCAGCAGTTCTAGGAGACTGTCACGAACTAGTAAATTTACCTATCATTTAGAGTGAGAAGTAGTTGCATAACTAGCTACGTCACTAATTATCTCAACAATTGCATGCACTAAGCAGGACTATCCGATAGCTGGTCCAAAGTAGTCAACACATTGGTTTCAAATACCGGTTAAAGTTAAAACGACATTTCAAAGACAGTCCACAATAACCGATTGCTTGTAAAAAAACATTCTCCGACAACTCTCCAATAAATTATTCCTGGTTTAGTAAAATAACTACTTTTTAAAGTGCAGTACAAAATAAACGTTTAAAGTGACTACACACTAGGTTACTTAGAGATGCTAAAGTGACAATTCACTTCACGATAGGTTACATGAGATTTCAGTATATTTAATCAACAAGAAAATAAACTGTATGTGAATCATATCAACAGAATTTGTATAAAACTACAGTGCACAAATTACTCACAAACAAGTGCAGTACAAAATAAACATTTAAAGTGACTACAGATTACAAAGTGACTACAGAGACAATTGATTTTACGCTAGATAACCTGGAATACATAAAGTAACCAACTGACTTCTCACAGCACTACTAAGAGCACATACCTGTCAAATAATCCAAAATACAATTTATAAATTGGAGTAAGCCAAGTGATCAGACATTACTGTCTATAAGGGATACATTGACTGCTTGCTTAACTGCTGGGGCACATACTCATTTAAGTAATTGCTAAATATAAATACACTTAGAAATAATCTGAGTATACATACATACATACATGTATTTATGAACACATGTACTTTCTATTCATTATTTCCATTATTTGTTTATTGTTGTAGTCAGTCAGTGGTTGCTCAAAGGCAACAACTAAATAGCAATAATAACGTTAAATAATAGTAATAATACTAACAATAACAGAATTTTCCATATTAATAATTGTAATAAATTTTTAGGCAATTTGAGCATTCAATCCACGGTTTCTGGTCGAAATTCAATAAGAGGACATAGTGCCGCTAGCGCAGACCATGTCAATCAAAATAATAATGGCGCTAAATCACCACATGCACTGCATCACTATCCAAACAATAATTTAATAGGGGTGGAATCCAGGTGAGTAGTTGTGAGATAGAAGTACCCAAGTAAACATACACAAATTCTAACAAAATACTTGTAGTTCTACTTTAACTCTCATGTAATTGCATTTTAATTGTTCTGTTATTTTTCAAGGGAAATACAACTGTATATACAAATTATTTATGATTTGTAGTTTTAGTATTTTTGACAACTCCATTAGTTTAGTTTTGGGCATGTGTTTATTACTAACACCTGTATATGGGCATTTCCATTATGGCATGACGTGACATTTGTACGACAAAATGTTAAAAAAAAAAAATAGTGAAAAAGTCAAATTTGTTAAAAGTTTTTTTTTTATTTGCTAAGTAATTAAGTATCACTTTATTCAGAGAAAATATTGCAACAATTGACAATAAGAAGTTGAAGATATTAGCAAAAATATGCGACAGAAATTTGATTTGACTTGCATTACAAAATTCCATAACTCTGCGAATTGGGCAAGATTTTTTATTATAAAACCTTTTGTAGTAGGATTTGGAATAAGTAATATAAATTTATTTTCCAAATTATAAAATTTAAATATCTTTCCTCGTTTTTTGACGTGACGTTACGTTATTTAAATTTCCATTTGATATATTTTGATTTATGCTCGTTAAAATGATTTTCGGAAGCGAGCCTTATATGGGAGCTATGACTAATTATGGACCGATCATCATAAAATTAGGTACCATTATTACCGTATATATAAAACTTATTTATAGCGAAATTTAATTTGAATTAATTAACTTTTAATTTTTCGCTCTGGGTAGACTTTTCGCTGGAAACACCCATATGTACATTAGAATGTATGGCCGGAATATTATGACACTAGGTCTAATAGTTATGTGCTGAAAATTTAAGCCAAATCGGATAACGATTTCGGGACGCACATTACGGTCAAAAGTGAGATATGTATATGCAAAATGTTACTATTTATATGAAATAAATTTGTGAAACTCCTTAACTTTCTGCATTATTTTACAGTAATATTTAGATTTATTTATATTAATGAAAATTGCAGTAAACAAATTTTTTGGTGATTAACCCTATATCTCCTTTGGGCCAAAATGACTCATAAACTATCGTTAAAATTCGCCAAAGTTTTCAGTTTTTTAAAAATTTTGCTACTAATATATCCGTATTTACTTGTGTATGAGTTTGTGGGATACCGTTAACCTATTCGCAGGTATGGCCAACAAAATTCAAATCTCAATTTAAATTTTTTTTAAAAATTTTGTGAAACAAATTTCAAAATTTTTTGATCATCACATTGGAATTTATTGAGATTATAATAGCCAATAAAAATATGAAAAAGTTATTTTATTACTTCTTAAATTTTTTCCGTACCTGCGATTTAAATTTTTCGATTTTCTGGAAGAGGTAATAATTTCCTTACTGTTATGAATTTTAAGTAAATCCTATTTAGAATATTATAGTCCAGATAATTTTAAATACACCTATCCCTCGATTTACACGATAAATGCGTTCCTAAAAAAATCGTGTAAATTGAAATTAAAAATGTTTGAATGAGAAATCATGTAAATCAAAAAAGACTCAAATACGAATAAATTTAAAATTTTGTTTAGAAAATTCATTTATTTCAAAGTAAAGTAAATACATTCCTCCATATTCATAAAAAAATGTCAATTTAAACAATTTGTTAAAGCAAAATGTTCATAAAAAATTTGATTTTAAAACGTTGTTTAAATTTAAAAATTGTATTAGCTTTTGATAGAAATATACTCTGTGGCATTATTTGCAAAACTGTCCCGATTCATCTGTATTGAAGATTTTATCAGAAATGTATTAATTGGCAGCATTAATTTCAGTACATTTTTCGGGATATTCTTTAGGTACATCTATATCAGCAGAAGCTTGATTAACTTTTAATTATAGATATTGTAAGGAATGACTTTGCTTAAATATTTTAAACCAACCATGACTTGTTGGTAGCTGATCATTACGTTTTTTTTTTTGTAACAGCAATGGTATCAATTGGGATTCGCTTTTGAGTTTAATTTTCTATACAGATCATTAGTGGCTTTTCCATATTTTCAATTGTAAAGTCCCGAAAGCATGATGTTGTACTCAGGCTCATTTTGGTTTCAGCTGCTACACTTTTCCCTATTATGTTTTCATTTTTTATAGATAACTATTTTTGAGAATTGTGCAGGATATATTTATTGAAAAAAATAAATTTTTGCTAAAATATTTAAAAAAAAATCGTGTAAATTGAGGTAATTTCCACATCCCTCGATTTGAACGAAAACCAAAAAAATCGTGTAAAAGTGAAATCGAGGGATAGGTATATACTGTGAAATTTTTACTAAAATCAAAAAACGTCAACCCTTAAACCGTGAAGGTTAAATGTAAAATTTTTAAATATTTGGAATTTCTAATGGAAAAATAGGAAAATAATATATATTTTTGAGACGATTTTAATAAAACTTAAAAAAAAAAAAATGAATTTCACAATAGATAACTAGTTCCATGGACAGCAGTGCTGTTGTTAAATTATGTAAAGTTGTAGTAATGAGGAACTAGAGCAGTGATCAGCACCCATAGCCGCTAGTGCCCAAAACAAAAAACACAGACAAATGTTACAACGTATAGTGGGGTCGATCGCAAAAAATGTGGTAAACAATTTGAATTTTCCGTATATAAAGACTGAGATCGACAAAATCTTAACATACATATATGTTAATAATAATTAAACCACAGAACTTACAGTTTTCATATTTTTTACAGTGAGACCTCGATTATCCGTAATGGTCAGGACCGGGAGCATTCTGGATAATCAATTTTCCCGGTTAATTGAGTACCAAGTTTTAGTAGTTTTTTAATAATGACAGTTTTTCGATAATGAAATTTAAAGCTCCATATTTCATACTGATCCATCGGTTGGATCAAAGTCGTCCAATTTGGTAGAAAAAAAATTCACAATAACGTTTTCAGCATTGAAATCCTGAACGTCTGGATGTTGTTCAATGGCAGAATGATTTTACTATCATCTTTTAGAACGATTTTCTTAAAATCCTCTCTTACTTCTGGTACTAAGTTATTGTTAAACCATTCTCATGGACATTTTTTAAAGCTCTTTCCAATAATGCTTGGCACTTGCGTGTACCAGCACCATTAACGCAAACAAATGAGGTTAGTATCTCCTTTGAGACCCTGTGTCATTCTATGAAATGTTCATTATGGCAAGCCAAACTTCTATCAAGTAAACACTTTCCATTCTTCATTATATCATTGATGATTTTCTTCATTGATTTGAATTCATTTAATTTTTCCACAAAAATTGTGGCAGCTAATCAGCTGAATATTTTTCTCCTGCAGCATTAAGTTTGTGAATACCATGTCGTTTTTTTCTTAAATTTTGAGTTGAATATTTTAGATTTTCCTCCAGCAATTGGAGTTCCTTTAAATCGTTCCTTCCGGAATTATTCATAAACTGCTAAATCTACTTTTGGTTCTCCAGCAGTTTTTAAAGTTTTTCGGTTTCCAAAGCCAATAACAGTATCACTTTGTTTTTTATAATGTCTAACACTCCTTACGCCAAAAGCTATCGAAAAATCGATGTCACAATATCAAAAAATGTTGGCCTTCCCCTTTTTCGTTTTATTCACATTGTGTTAGATTGTTCAAAAATAATCTAAAAAAAAAATTATAATCCCGGATAATAGAGATAATTACGGTTAATCGATGCAAACAAATTTAAATCGATCCAAAAACATTTTCTTTTTCTTTCCCGGATAATTGATGTTGCCGGTTAATCGAATCACGGATAATCGAGGCCTCACTGTATTTGATTATTACAATTTACAAAAAATATTATTTTTATAGTTCTAATCAATAGTGATCAATTTATAAACCTTTACCGAAAACCCTTCCATTAGGGTTTTTATAGAGCTTTCTGTCACTTTGTTCGAACACGTAGTCCAGCTCCGTTTAAAATTGACCACCTTTTTTGTGCTCTTCAATTCTCTTTTTAACAAGAGACCAATATCTCTCCACTGTCCTTAGTTCCAGGCAGTTTGGTGGATTAACCTATCTTTGGTATAAATCCCACATTATTGTTCCTGTACTACTCAAGACCTCGTATACCATAGTGACAGGCTGCCAAATCAGGACAAAAATAAGTGGACATATTAAGAAGTCTTGTCAATGGAAGCATCCTCTTTTGTAAACATTCCTAGATGTAAATTTCGGTATTTATAGATCCCTTTGTAACAAATGTTTGACTTCTTTTGTCGCAACTGCATATTGCTTGCCATTGCCATTTTTGGGGAAATTTTGTCTGCTATTGGGCCCTAAACTTTTCTACTACATTCCCTTGAGCATCAGCAACTTAAAAATATTGACCCGGAAGCTGCAAAAGATGTTCCATAAATACGTTTCTTCATCCATTATGCAGCAGGTATATGTTTTTGTATGAAATTTGACTTCAATTTCCGTGCTCTGTCTTTGACCTCTTAATTTTTAGCAGAGTTCCTGCCAGGAGCTTTTTGAGCCTTGTATGTTTATAAACCAACATTGGCTCTAATTTTTCGTACCAAATAGTCCTAGTACTGAGCTAACCGGACTGCTTTCCTACCGGATGTGTTGGGAGCTCTTTTGAAAATGCTTTCTATTTTTGTTTGGCTTTAGAAACATCATGTGGACCATTGCTTCTACCTGAACCAGGTTTTATATCAACGGGCAAGTTCTCCCGATACTGTTTAATAACATTGCAATCAGTTTGACGGCAGACTTTTGATTGTTTGTCCATTTTATTGTAAGACCAAGTTGGGTTTTGTTGAAAATATTTAATAATTTTATTACGCACTTTTTTTTCGCCACTCATTTTCATCAGATTAACAACAAATGAACATAATTGGCAGTAAACATAACAACTGACATGCTTTAAAAAAGTAACTTGATCAAAAAAATAATCAAATAATACTTGGGTTAAAAGTTTTAATGAAAAACGTGTGTTAAGATTTTTTCGATCTCAGTCCTTATCTAAAGTTTAAACTATATATATATTTTAAACTAGAGATATCGTAGTGTAATAAACATGAACTTTTTTCCACTTGCTATAAAACTTACAAGGTGTACATAGTTTTTCTAACCACAATTGTAACTTTCTTAAAGCCTATGTCCTCCTCTATGATTTATTCATACATCATGTAGCAATAGTAGATCATTAGATTAGAAGATTCAGATTTATTACCATCTTTTGTTTGCAATCGATCCATCTTTGCAACATTTTAACCATAACTTTTTAAACAACAAAATAACATTTTAATCTCTTATAATTATCTATCTTTCAGATTTCGCCGAAAATACTACAACAAGACTTTATTCATTTTGCTAATAGTATTGATAATCTTATTGGTAATAGCCATCATAGTTTTAAGTGTTTTATTAAGTAAGTACTCTAATACGCTTAATTAATAATCTCTAATAACACTATACAACAAATGAAGACTTTTGGAAAAACACAAGATCATGACAGTATAGGTTCGACTTTACTACCAAAGGGTAGTAAAACCCTATACTCAGTTTGTCCATTTTGGTGATCAATTTTTTTTTATGGGCACCCAAAGATGTCGTCAGTTTTTGGCTAACAGCTAATTCAGACTTTGTGATACCGCCTAACTTTATATGGCAGTCCGCGAAATAAATTTTGTTAAAATTTTTTCCCAAAAAACTGTTTTTTCGTGCACTTTTGTTGAAAAATATAGGAAGAAAAATGTTTTGTTTTACTTTTTTTAGAATAACTTCCAGGGAATCCTTAGTTTTCACTAACAATATTTAGCAAAGTTGTAGCTACGGTAAATCTAAACAACTTTTGTGAACATATCAATGCAATCTGAACGTGTCTAGGTAATCTAAATAGCGTATTAAAATCACTTTGTCCCTTATATATTTTCGTTTTTAACTAGATAGACTATACTTTTTTTTAATATTTAATATTTTAAGGTTTTATTGTTGTTTTGCCAATATTGATCACGCAAGACCGACTTGATTTCATCGTTTCCAAATCTGAAGAGCTTGCCATATTTTTAAAAAAACAAAATATGTTGGTGCCTGAATTTAAATTCACCAGATATAGAAAACGACAGTCAGATCTCCAAAGATGTTTCACTATTAACGACAGCAAAACGTTTGCATTCTGTAAGGATACAAAAATGCTTATGGAAAAATGAAAATTGCATATGATCCCGATGATTGGCGATTGTTTATAGACAGTTCAAAGCAGAGTCTAAAAGCTGTGCTTTTACATCGAACAAATAAAAAACCTTGTGTTCCAATAGCCTACAGCACCGATACATAGGAAACATATGAAAAAATGGAGCACATTTTGAAAGTAATAAAATACGACGACCACAAGTGGCGTATTTGTTGCGATCTTAAAGTAGTGACAATGTTATGCGGACTACAGGGTGGATACACTAGATATATGTGCTTCCTATGCAATTGGAATTCCCGATATAAAGGAAACCACTACCAGAATCATACATGGGAAAATAGAGGAGATTCCAAGTTGGGAGAAATGAATGTTGTGCAAAAAGCACTAGCGCCAATTGAGCGCGTTTTAATGCCGTTTCTTCATATCAAACTCGGAACTGTTAAAAATGTTATAAAAGCTATCGTACGTAATAAGGACGATCCTGAACATTTTTAACTTTTTGCGAGAACAAATCTTTAAAGAAAAAATCACTTTTGACAAGTTGCAAGAAGGTTAATATTTTAACATTTCATTGAAGATGTTTGTAAATATATAGACTATTTGTATTCAATTATTTTTTTCAGGCGTGCTTAATGGTCCGGATATTCGCAAATTAATGAAAGATGAACGGTTCGGTAACATTTTACTCGATGCGGAAGTTCAATAAAAGAAGTATTAGCCGGCTTCTTGGGAAAACAACGCTCACAAAACTATGAGCAATCTGTAAAAAAACATGTTGACAGCATTCGAAACAATTGGTGTACATATGTCGTTAAAAATCCATTACTTGCACCACCATTTAGAATATTTTAGCTAGAGTTGGGCATAATCGTTCTTATTACTGATTGTACATTTTTGTTCACAAAAAATAAATGAATAAGTTTGTTCTTTTTGTTCAGTTGTAAATTTTTAGTCTGCGGTGTTATTGAATAATTTCTCAGTGAATGTATTTACAGCTAAAATTAAAAGAACAATAAGACTGAAACCCTTCACATTGTTCAATTGACTGAATTGTTCAATTGAACTTGTTCGTTCATGAACAACCCAACTCTAGAATAGTTATTTCTCTCAAAAATATTTATTTTACATTTTATACATTAGCATCTAAAAATGATTAAGAAGTTGCCAAAATATTACAAGTTTTAAAAACTACATTTCATTACCTTTCCATTGATATATAAAACATTATATCTAATTCTTTATTATACTTTAAAATAATGAATGCAATTCACACACCTTGTAAAAAATTCTCTACTATTTTGTTCAAATCAAAGACTGCTTACTATGCACTTCTCATTTTTTCATGTACCCCGTATTGTATATGTTTCTCTTTGGTTTATTGTTGTTTTTGACAGTTGCTTGTGCGAATATTAAAAGTGTGCTTAAGTAAACTTGTATTAACCTAACATTCAACAAATTTGAAAACCTAATGCGCGTTCATAAATTTGCAATTGTTAGGTTCATAGAGAGAATGGCAGAGAATTCTCATTTTTTTTTTTAACAAAAATTTATTTTGTTATTAAAAAAGTAATTTTTTACTAAAAAAAAGTTATTTTTTACTAAAAAGAAATTTTTTACTAAAAAAGTAATTTTTTACTAAAAAAGTAATTTTTTACTAAAAAAGTAATTTTTTACTAAAAAAGTAATTTTTTTACTAAAAAATTATTTTTTTACTAAAAAAGTAATTTTTTACTAAAAAAAGTTATTTTTTTAATTAATAAAGTATTTTTTACTAAAAAAGTAATTTTTTACTAAAAAAAATAACTTTTTTAATTAAAAATTACATTTTTAGTAAAAAATTACTTTTTAGTAAAAAATAACTTTTTTAGTAAAAAATTAATTTTTTAGTTAAAAATTACTTTTTTAGTAAAAAATTACTTTTTTAGTACAAAATTACTTTTTTAGTAAAAAAAAACTTTTTTAGTAAAAAAAACTTTTTTAGTAAAAATTACTTTTTTAGTAAAAAAAATATTTTTTAGTAACAAAATAAATTTTTGTTAAAAAAAAATTTTTGTGAAAAATTATTTTTTTTAATGAAAATTCTCTGCCATTCTCTCTATGAACCTAACAATTGCAAATTTATGAACGCGCATTAGGGTTTCAAATTTGTTGAATGTTAGGTTAATACAAGTTTACTTAAGCGCACTTTAAATATTCGCACATGTAACTGTCAAAAACAACAATAAACCAAAGAGAAACATATGCAATAAAGGGTACATGAAAAAATGAGAAGTGCATAGTAAGCAGTCTTTTATTTGAACAAAATAGTAGAGAATTTTTTACAAGGTGTGTGAATTGCATTCATTATTTTAAAGTATAATAAACAATTAGATATAATGTTTTATATATCAATGGAAAGGCAATGAAATGTAGTTTTTAAAACTTGTAATATTTTGGCAACTTCTGAATAATTTTTAGATGCTAATGAATAAAATGTAAAATAAATATTTTTGAGAGAAATAACTATTCTAGAGTTGGGTTGTTCATGAACGAACAAGTTCAATTGAACAATGTGAAAGGTTTCAGTCTTATTGTTCTTTTATTCTTTTTGTTCGTTTGACATTTCTGTATTGCATTATTAGAAATGTTTTCATCATTATTAAAAAAATTTGTTTTCAAAAGCAGTTGTCATCTATCTGTAAATACATTCACTGAGACTAAAAATTTACAACTGAACAAAAAGAACAAACTTATTCATTTATTTGTTGAGAACAAAAATGAACCATCAGTAAAAAAAAAACGATTATGCCCAACTCTAAACTATTCCGATGTCGGAAACATCTTAATTTCATAATTTTTAGTTTCGACTTTCAATGACTCATCATCGATCTGCAATGACGTTCAAACGTTAAATGAATATTTTATGTTTAATTTAACAATTCTCATTAAAGAATTACCTTAAATAATAAAAATTTTTGTAAATGTAACACTTTGCAGAAATTAACTATTTTGCAAACATACATAAGCCTGATAAAACTCGTTTGGTCCAAAATGTTAGCTTATAATTATTTTTTTGTAGAAACTATGTATAAATATGTATTGTATGTAATAAGATGATTGCTTTAGCATATCGCAAAGAAATGTGGTATTCCCTTTGGGATTTTAGAACAAATAGGCTAAATAAGAAATTTCGACACAAATGTAGTATCCCAATGAAATTTCTTACGTACACATTTTGGTAGCAAACGTAAAGTCGTAAATAAAAATACGATTTAGGAAAAGCGAATGCAATTTCCAAAAAGTAAAAAAATTCCAATGAAGTTTTTCGAACAAAAATTCTACATTTTCTCAATTTTAAAATGGATTAATTTTGTACTAGTAAAATAATGCTTTGATTTTTTATTGGTTAACTAGCAGAAAAAATTCAAATTTGCACACACAAGCATGCTTTTTATAGATCTAACAGAGGAATGTAATAAAATCTGTGAGTAAATGAATCATTCATTCTTGAATGAATTCGCAAATCATTCAAACAAAAAAATAAATTGAATTAAATTTGAGTCAATTCAAATGAATTTGGTAAAAATGAATTGCAATTCATTTCCAATTCATTTGAAATGAATTGATTTTGAATTAATTCAAATGAATTATGAAAAGGAATTAGCCATTAATTTCCAAATCATTTGAATTGGTTGAAATTTGAATTGATTTTGTACGTAAATCTACAATTCAACTAATTTTTTATGTAAAAGACATCAAGCATTGCATAAATTTCTTAGATTTAAACTTTTTTGTTTAAATAATATCATATTTGTATATTGTGGAAAATTTCTTTTTTGAAAAATTTTCAATCGAATTTTAAAGATTCTAATGTCTTTGAGTTGTCAAAGATGGCTTTAATTAAAGTTTATTGTTTGTGATTGAGAGTCAATATTTTGTTTAAAGTTTCTTGTGGTTAATCAAAAAAACAATATTGTTTTTTCGTTCAACGTATTTCAAAATAAAAATCAGTCTTCTTAACGAAACAAACTCCAAACATCATCTTTCATTGATCAGGCGCGGATCCAGGACATTTCATTTTGGTAGGAGACATTTTTCATTCCCCCTAGAGATCTGCTCTTAAATTTGATTGATTGCAACTCATTTTTTATTTCATTCATTTGAATTGCTAATTCTTTTTTCTAATTCATTTGAATTAATTCAAAATCAATTCAAATGAATTGTAAATGAATTGCAATTCATTTTTACCAAATTCATATGAATTAATTCGAAATCAATTCAATTCAAATGAATTAAAAACGAATTGCAACTCATTTTTACTAATTAATTTGAATTGGAAATGTATTGAAATTCATTTTTGCCTAATTCGTTTGAATCGATTCAAATTTCATTCAATTCATTTTTCAAAATTTTGCTAATTCATAATGAATTAAAATCAAAAAGAATGACTCATTTACAGCTCTGCTTGCCAGTTGTGGCGATTAGTGAAATCTTTATGAATTTTCAACCAAAGAGTTGGGTATATCACTAATTTCTATATGTATTTAGAAATATATATATATTTTGACCGATACAAGTAACCGATACCACTAGGGTATCGATACATGTACTCGATACTGTATCGGTAGTAAAGTATCGATACAGTATCGAGTACATGTATCGATACCCTAGTGGTATCGTTTCATCCCTAGGCACTAGGTAGAGGGTAAAATTTATAGCCTTCTATAAATGAGATGGAGAGCACACTCCAGCTTCGCTCGTCAGCTATTTACTTATGTTAGTTATTAAAGTTTCTCCAAAAAATTTACCTTATTAAGAAAAGTGAGAAGTGAAAAGAAGGCAATATATTTCTACTCAAATGCTATTAAAAAGCGTTTTCAAAATTTAAGTTTCAAACATATGTATTCAGTAATATCAAACGAACAAAAGGAATAAAGTGAATAAAAACAACAATAAAGAACAAGAAGACTGAACAACTTCACACGGTTCATTTGACTGAATTGTTCAATTGAACTTGTTCGTTCATGAACAACCCAACTCTAATTTTAGCCCTCGACTTTCAACGGAATCGGATGAACAAGGTGGACGATTCCATCAAACAGCATTGCCGTTTGAGTTAAGGTAATAAAGATTGTTTATAAATATTTCTATATATACTTATGTATATACAAAATTTTACAATTTATGATATGTTTATCTGCAGATATAGAGGAAAGGGTTCTCCAGATACTATAATGGCAGAAACATATTTGAAGACTCAGATTTAGAAAAAAGGAAAAAGCAGATGGAAGTAGATGGCGAGGAACAAGAGGATTACGAGGATTCAGAAGATGATTATGATAATATGTGTAGTGATTTTTCTAATGAAAATTAATCTTAAAGATAGACTAAATATGCCGAGTAAATAAAACAGCACAATATAAAAGTGTTATTTTAACAAAAACCTTTGTTTTAGCGTAAAAAAATAGTAAAAAACAAAAATATTTAAGGGACAAAGTGATTTTGATGCGCTATTTAGATTACCTAGACACGTTCAGATTGCATTGATATGTTGACAAGAGTTATTCAGATGTACCGTAGCTACAACTTTGCTAAATATTGTTAGTGAAAACTTAGGAGTCCCTGGAAGTTATTCTGAAAAAAGTAAAAAAAAAAATTTTCTTCCTATATTTTTTCAACAAAAGTGCACGAAAAAGCAGTTTTTTGGGAAAAAATTTTAACAAAATTTTTTTCGCGGACTCTTAGCTATATTATTGCCATATAAAGTTAAGCCGTATCACAAAGTCTGAATTAGCTGTTAGCCAAAAACTGATGACACCTTTTTTAGAGGCCCCACTGATTTTCAGAAACTTTGGGGGCCCATAAAAAAACTGACAAACTGAGTATAGGGTTTTACTACCCTTTGGTAGTAGAGTCGAACCTATACTGTCATTATCTTGTGTTTTTTTCACTGTTGCACTGTGTAATAATTTATTTCAAATGCCTTTTCTGTCACCAGGTAAAAACTCTATTAGTACAATTTGTCGCTCCAACGAATGTCTGCGGACAGCGTCAAGCTTAATTTACTCAATGGACGAAGAGACTGATCCCTGTGAGGACTTTTATCAATTTACCTGCGGCCGCTGGTCCGATGAGCATCCACGACCCGATTCCGTAACATCAAACGATTGGTTTCGTGAACGACAGGCACGCATAATGCGCCAATTGCGTCAATTTTTAAGACAAAACGTTAGCGATAGCGAACCCGAGGCAGTGGCCAAGGCGAAATCAATGTATAAAGCCTGCATGGATACTCAGGCACTGGAGGAGAGAGGAATGGAACCGTTAGTGCACTTTCTAAATGAATTTAAATTGCCTTTAATACCTAGTGGCCTAAATATAACATTAAGCCCCGAGAGCGCTAAGAAATACAATCAAAGTGCAAAGTTCAATTGGCTACAGTCAATGGTGTTTATCAAGAAATTTTTATCTATGGATTTAATAATCGGTTTTGATATATTTGCCGATCCATTGAATCGTACAATTAATCGTATTGCCTTGGGAACACCGGAAACTGACTCAGCGCTGCCGTTGTAAGTAGTGGAAGGTTTTTGTAAATGGTTAACACTAACTATAAGTCTTAATTTTAATAATTGTCAGTTAAAAAATTTAATTAAAATTAATATTGTGGTTTAATTTTACTAAAAGAAACAATGTGACAGATTTCCATGAAAATCTTCAATATTAAGACATATAGTTAGTGCTAACCTGAAGTTAAGTTAAAATGATTTGAATTGTTTATTTTTATTATTAAATCCCAGCAACAATGATGATGTTCACAAAATTTTATACAAAGTTCGTAAGAAATTCATTCTGGACGATGATAATGACGACGATGAAAACGATATCGAGGGTCGTGAGGAGGAAGAGGAGGAGGCCGCTAAACAAACTTCTAGTGGCTTGAAAGCATATGTCTCGTATGTTAAGAAAGTTGTGGAAATTTATATTCTATATTTGGATCCGGATGCTAATCCAGAGGATACTGAAGATAATGTTGGTGAGATGACCATGAATGCTGTTAAGGTGGCCAGAAAAATTTATAAGGTAAGTAGAAATTATTAAAATTGCCTTCATACATAGAGACTTATTTTAAATACCAGATCCATTTATATAGTTTCTAAAAAGACTTGAGAATTCCAGACTTGACTTGAGGATTTGAGGAATTCTAGTTTTAGCTGGAAGAAGTATTGACTACCTTAACCGGCGTTCAAGACGCTAGTCCAAAGTTCATATTGCAAGCACGAATATATATTTTTATATCTAATATTTTTTTTATCGAACATCATGCATCAGGTATAGAAAGCAATCGTATCACTCTTTACCGAGTGTTGTACGTTCAGTTTCATATTGGTCAGGATATTTGTAATCACATCCAGAAATGTTCGTGAAACCAACAATACCACATCGTCACATCTTTCACTTTCACTTTCTTATTTTCTAATTCGACAAGAATAAAGTAATTATTATACGCTTAAAGCTTGGGCAAAGAATATGGGAAAATGTAAAAGTAGTATTTAAATAAAAACTATGTTAACTACAACAGAATAATGGTATTATTAGATTGTTTATTAAAAAATAATTGAAATTCCTTATTAATCAAGTACAAGGTGGCGCAAAAGTAATTCTCCTATCAGAAAATGCTATAAATTTTGCGATTGGCCCCTAATGTCAGTTTTGTTTTGACATTTGTGTAGTAAACACATGCGAAATACACGTTAATAAACAATGTTACACTACACTGCTCCAGAACGCGGAATATTGCTGACTATTTATTTGACCAATAATCGGTCGGTGACTTTGGCACAACGTGAATTTCGTCGCAGATTTCCTGGCCGTCCAACGCCTACTGCTGAAACACTGCGACGTTTAGCCGCTCGCCTCGAAGAGACTGGCACAACACGAGATGCTGCCAGGCGTGGCAGACCCCGGAGTAGCCGTTCTGCAGAGAATATTGCTGCTGTAGCCGAGGATGTCATGGAAGCACCGTCGACATCGACCAGACGAAGTGCCACGTAAATGGGTATCAGTCGACGGTCTTTACAGCGAATTTTGGTACAAGATTTGAAGATGTTTCCGTACAAAGTCCAGACGGTGCATCAGCTGTTAGCTGCTGACCGCCAATCGCGTCTAACATACGCTCAAGCCATCCTTAATCACCACCAAAAGGAAGATGATTTTTCATCAAAAATAATCATGAGTGATGAGGCCCATTTCCATCTTAGCGGGTACGTAAATAAGCTAAATTTACATTTCTGGGGCACTGAAAATCCGCGTGTAACCCACGAAGAGCCATTACACCCGTTCAAAGTCACTGTATGGTGTGCTGTTTTCGCTGGAGGAGTCATCGGACCTTTTTCTTCGAAGACGTCGCGGGCCAAACGGTTACTGTGAATGGTGAGCGCTACAGAGCAATGATCAACGAGTTCTTTTTGCCGCAACTTGATGAATTGGGATAAAAAACATGTGGTTCCAACAGGACGGTGCAACGGCACACACTGCACGCGCCACAACCGATATGCTGAAGTATGCATTTCCCGGGCGCCTAATCTCCCGTTTTGGCGATTTGCACTGGCCAGCAAGATCGCCTGATTTGACCGCTCCAGACTTCTTTTTGTGGGGCTTTTTGAAGTCGCGGGTTTATGTCAACAAACCTCAGACTCTTGCAGCTCTTAAAGACAATATCAGTCGAGAATGTGAGGACCTATCGCCGGAAGTTTTGGCCAAAGTGATGGAAAATGCCATAAAAAGGGCTCAAATGACAATCAGCTGTGGCGGCGGCCATTTACATGACATCATATTCTCGACTTGATGTAAAAAAAATTAAAAGACCAAATAAAAATAATCCAAAAGAGGAATCAAAGTTTTTCATATTTTTTTTCTAATTACAGCCAAAAAACATCGGAAGTTTACTTTTGCGCCACCTTGTATTATTTAAAATCCCAACCTAACTGAATGATGAGGCCAATATCAAAGAAAAAGTTAATAAATGTTTTTAGTTAGAGTCTTCTTAGAATCCGAATATATCTAAATCTATGTTTTATGGATAAATTTTATTGTGGTAGACGATTAGTGATTTCGGAGTCAGTCATTTTTTTTCCAATGACGGACTAGCAGTAAATACTTAATTTGAATGAAGATTGTATTCCAAAACTTACAAATTTTAAAAAAAAGTTTTGTCTAGTTTTATCAAAGTGCAATATTTTTGAAGGCCGGAGATTAAAAGTGGCATATTTTTGAATATAATTGAGATATTGACTTGAAATTTTTTTTGTAAGACCAAAAATTAACTTATCTAAACAAAAAAAAAAAAAATTAGTTCGGGAAAAATGTGGACCAAATTGTTCCTAATATTTGCAATCATATCAAAATTTTTATACAAATTTTAGTTTTAGAAACTCAATAAATATGTAATATGTAATAAAATCGTTGCTTATTAACAAAACTAGTCGAAATTTTCAGCGTTTTTTAAATTTCTCATTCTAAATGATAAAGTGTAAAAAAACTTGTCAAAAGGTCAAAGGGAATCCCGCAATTCCTTAAAATTGAAGCGAAAATCCCAAAAATGGTATTTTTTACAATTTTTCCCACAGGTTCTACATTTCCTTTGGGGCTGGGAAAATGCTTTGGAAATAAATAGGAATCACATCAGGGTTTCTAAAGCTGCTTTCCGTTTTCAGATCCCGGCTTTGGGATTTTAGAACATGTGGTCAAAGTTTAAATTTTTTAAAAAAATAGGTCAAATTCCGAATGGCGTAGGAGCGACATGTTCAAAAAATATGACACGTTTTATATACCAAAATGTTTTCCGTAAAGATGTCTTACAGAAAACCATAAAACTTTTATATGTTCTTAAAGAAAGTTTTATTTTAATAAAAAAAGATTTAAGTCACCTTTTTGTCCAAAAAACCGCAAAAATCTACTATTTTTTGAATTTTTAAATTGAAAATCGTTTATTTTCAGATCCGTAATAGATGTCGCTCTGAAATTTTTTGCATATTATTGGTAATTTAGTTATCTAAATAAAAACAAAAAATTAGAGTCCATGCGGTTCAAAATTACGCCCTATATTTTTAAAAAAGCGGACCAAGGTATGGCAAAATTTTAACATTTCAATTTTGAAATGCCTATATCTTGGAAATTTAGCATATTATTGGTAATTTAGTTGTCTAAACAATAAAAAAAATTCGAGTCCGTGCGGTTCAAAAAGCAGACCAAGGTATGGCAAAATTTTAACATTTCAATTTTGAAATGCCTATATCTTGGAAATTATAAGAGATAAACAGCACACGCAAGCATGTTTTTTCAAGATCTATCCAAGCGTTTCCTAAAAATTTAAAAATGTTTGAAAGCGGATGGGAAATAAAAAAATGGCACGTATTTAAAAATTTTACATGCCGAAGGTACTCTTCTTTGAGCTCCCATAGAGCCGCGCCTGGAGCATTTGTAGGGTCCATTTTAACAGCTTGAACTCGAATAGTCCTTGGCTACGCCCGATCGGGCTATTCGTTTAGCAATGCCAGCTTTATTTCCAAAAAATTTTGATTCTGCCCCACTGTGGCATGCAATAAATTGTCTTTTTTTTATGAAATTTTCAGAGGTTGTCTCAGATTTTTGCTCATATCTCCGTTATTTATGGACGGATTTTGCTGATTTTAAATAGGAAACTTCTCGAAAGCATGTCTGACAGAATTATTGAAGATTTGGATCCCGCAGATATCTGGAGTCTTCAGAAAATTGATTTCAACAGACAGACAGACGGACATGGCTTAATTGACTCCGCTATCTATAAGGATCCAGAATATATATACTTTATAGGGTCAGAAAATTATATTATGGAAATTGCAAACGGAACGACTTCACGAAGGTGAAGGGTATAAAAAGAGTTAAATACCTATCTTTCTCAAACCAAACGAAATATTTTAGTAAGAATTGTGCTAAATTCCCAATTATTGATAAATTCACTGAAATTTATTGTTGGGGGATAAGCTAGTTCCTATGCGCATTTCACTGGTTGCTTAGGCCAGATCATCAGGAAACCTTTTCCCAAAAGGCTTTAGAAAAACTAAAGATAACAGGTGGCGCAAAAGTAATCCTCCTATCAGAAAATACTATAAATTTTGCGATTGGCCCCTAATGTCAGTTCTGTTTTGACATTTGTGTAGTAAACACATGCGAAATACACGTTAATAAACAATGTTAGGCTACACTGCCAATAATCGGCAAAATTTATAGCATTTTCTGATAGAAGGATTACTTTTGCGCCACCTTGTATTATACAAATAAAACTATAGATTGAGTAAGAATTACTACGCAGTATACGCAGCAGGATTCCTTCACGTGATTTGTGTAGAATGGATGATTTTTTTTTTTATGTCAAAAATTGACCTCATCAACTGCTTGAAAAATATGGAGCAGAGATGTGTACAGTAGATATAGTTAAAAGCTGTTAACTTGTAGCTTCAGAAATTTAGTTAATATAATAAATATTTGAACAACAAAATAATCTTTGTTCGTATAAACTTTTTAGACTACTATTTGATAATGATTTCTCAATGCCTAAAAGCTTATTTTACTTTTTTTGTCAAACATTTGTTTTTCATCTCTATTCCATTTCAGCTCAAAAGTGCTGCTGAAAATGCCACAAAATCTTCTAAGAATCCCATTGATGACATGGTTTACATCTCGGTGAAGGATTTACAAAATCAAACCGACAAATTAATTTCACCCAAAACTCTGCCCATCTGGGAGGATTATTTGCAATTAATGATGGCCAACACGGTGAATATTAAGAACAGCAGCAAATTTAATACAACCGATTTACAAATCATTACCAGCGAGGCGGACATCTTCTATTTACAAACCATTACGGAATATTTGCTCGAGGTGCCGCCGTCACATCTTGAGTTCTATTTATGGCTTAGTGCAGTGGAAGAGTTAATCCTTCATACCACTAGTGAAATGCGTCTGCTACATGCCGAATACATGCGTCTGGTCATTGGCACCGAAGGCAGCTCACCACGGTCACTGTATTGTGCCCATGGCATTAACAGTCTCATGGGCATGGCACTGTCCTATGCATTGGCAGACGACGACTTCACTCGCCACAAATTGCCAAACGTTCAGCGTATGCTGTACGATATACGACGTTCGTTTAACAATTTGGTGCGCTCCACCACGTGGATGGATGAGCCAACGAAATACGAGACTTTGCAAAAGTCTGCGGAAATGAAAAGTTTCATTGGCTATCCCGAATGGATTACCAATGCCACCGCTCTAGACGATTACTACGAAGGCGTAAAGATCAATACATCAACACATCTGGAGAATATGGTTGGTGTGCTGTTGTGGCAAACTCAAATGAAATTAAATGATCTCAATGTGCCCGAACCTTTTGGTTGGGCCACCTCACCCAGCAATGTCAATGCGTTTCACACATTTCAGGCGAACGCCATAAGTGAGTATAATAATAGAATATACAAATTTAGCGAACTCTGTGTACGTTATGCCTGTATGCGACCATTAAATGCAACGTGACAATGTCATGTTATCTGGTTTGATTATAACGTATAATAAATAAATGCTTGTACAATACGTGAATACATAAATATCTTTGAAAACATTAAGGGTGTTCATATTTAGTTTTATATAAGATGTTAAAAATTTTAATTATTTTGACTTATTTTGAGTTTAAAGTAGTAAGTTTTATTAAAATTTATGAAAAGAAATGTTTTTTTGTTTTTTTTGTTTGAGTTATTTGATAGCTGAGTAGGAATACGAGAGTGGCACTTATTTATGACTTTTTTCGATTCTCGTTGCTCCCAAAGTCTAAATATGTTCTTTGTCATCTAAAAACGAAATGATAAACTAATTTTTTATACTTAAATCTTTATGGGTAAATGACATACAAAAACTATTTTTAATTTAATTTTTTTAACGTTTAATTTTTAATTTGTTTAGTGTGCTATTTAAGATTTTATTACAAAATGGAATTGAGTACAATTACGCGTTGAAATTGTTTGAAATTACGGGCATGAGTGGTGTAAGGTATTAAAGTACCATAAGTACATTTTCGTTCTTTTAATGGTATTTTTTGAGTTTTCCATTAAAACTGATATAGAAACATGATGAGCCTAGAATTATGAAATTAGATAGATATAATTCGAAATGAATTAGAATACACAAAGGGAGACTTAATAGAACTTTTCGATTTTCAATCACAATGAACCAATAACATGTTATTGGGAACATTTTATACTAAATGAGTGAGAATTCACAAAGGCTGACTAAATAGTACTTTATCTCTCATTTAATAATACCTTTTGAATTTTCTTTAATAAAGCTTCTAGGGCCACACAGTGATTTAGAAACGTTTTTTTAGAATAATTCGGTATCGCGGGTACTATTAAAGATATTGTTATTTCACATGGCTGTAACCGAGGTGTTTTCGAGTTGATTTACAGTTGTTGAGCTTCCCAGGTGTAAGGGGGACAATTGCGTTGGTTAACTCGGGTCGCAAAAAAAATCGTGAAAAATCCAATGAGTTTTTAAATAACATATATGGTTTTACAAATATAGACAGTTTTCTCCTAAGCTCCTTTATATGGGAGCTATAGGGGAGTCTGCTGTATATCTGAAATATATATTTGTGTTGAATTTTATTTGAATACCAAAATTTTTAAGAAATCTATATTCTATAAAATGATTTTCGGAAGTCGGTTATATGGAAACTATTTATGACTAATTACACTGTATGTAATTTTTTAAGTCATGAAAATATAACCATTTTTTTCACGAAAAATCGTATAGCAAAAACTCAATCTACGGAAAATTCTAAGAAATTTTCCCCAAGAAACCATACGTCTAAAATCAAATCCTATCCCATTTCTTCCAATGATATTTCAGTATTATTATTATTTTTTTTTTTAATAGTTTTTTTTATTGGATAAAAGACGAAATACGCAAGATAGGATTTGATTTTAGACCTATGGTTTCTGGAGGAAATTTCCTTAGAATTTTCCGTAGATTGCGTTTCTGCTATACGATTTTTTACTTCAACCCAGCCTAATAACCATATACGGACACCACTACGTGATAAAAATAGAAAAAAAAAAATACCAGTGTCCCCCCAAAGTGGGACCCCAAAGATTTTGGGCGTCTGTGTCATTTTTTGCGAAAAAGTGATCATTTTCTCAGGCTCTTAACTTGCAAATCATTCGGAATTTTGAGGCAAAGTTGTAATTTTTGTCATAAAGAACAAAATTGTGATCATATACATAAAATCAAGAAAACTTCATCTTCAATATCAAAATCGGAAAAACTTTAAAAAATTAAATTTTTTACCTTTTCTCCCCTGTTCAGGTCCATAGGTAGCAAACCGTTCAAAATTCAAGGAAACAATCAACTACAAAAATGTACCTATTGTCTCAGTAAACAACTTTTTAGAACATATGAACTTCCTAGGAATGATTCTTAATACCGTTTAGGTAGCCACAAAAGTGAAACATTTCTCGAAAATGTTTTAATTTCATTTGTGTTTTCATTACTTCAACATTGAGATTACAAAAATAATAAAAAAAATATTCGTATTATGTTTATAATGTTGATGGCCCTGGACTTGCAAATCACTCTCTCTTTAGTTGTTGATCCAAATCGTCCGAATCTGACTCTGATTCAGAACTTATGGTGTCCACAGGCACGTTGCTTCCAGACTGCCCTCCATCAGCAGCTTTTTCTTCTTCAAATACTTCATTGGCATCATACAGGGTGATCTTGTGACTCCGCTAACATAACTGAAATGAATTAGGAAATAAATCAAAAAAAGAATGCAAAACAATGCATCCATAAAATTGATATTACCTCTGCAAACAATGCGTCGAGTTTTTTGCCTTTGTACCGTTTTTCTAGGGGCATTGTGGTTTGGTGAAACCGTTCTCCTTGTTCATCGGATTTCGTAGGGAATTGAAGAAAATGCAGCTTTAATGTCACCGATGTACCGATTTTCTCAAAATAATACAGCATTTCTTTCAGCCATTCTCTTGCTTCAGGTTCCGAGTCTCGATCCCCTCCCAAGACTTTTGTGCATATACGCTTAAAGTAAATTCATGCCATTTTCATCAAGCGATGAATCAAAGTTACTCTTGAATAGCTTATTAATGTCATGGCCGTTAAGTTAATGAATGCTCTATATTTCCAAATCTAGAAACATTAAATTTACAAAATGAAATTAATGGTATTGTTATGTTTTAACCCTTCTAAAATGTTGGTTTATTTCCTTTAAATAAACCGGATACTTTTGATTGCAAATAAAATCAGTTTTAGTAGTTTAAAATTTGTAAAAACTCTTTATTTATTTAAAATGTACAACAACAACAGTTCAAATAGTCACTCAGTGTTTTTATACACATTTATCAATTCGCAGACATGCACACACATTTTATAATGTACAAGACAGTTGATGTTAAGTCCAACAGCGCCTAGGATAAACTCACTGACTGCAACCTCAGTTTCTATTTATACACACTGTCATCTTCATCCGAGTAGCCTAGATTGTTCTTAACGGTCGAAACTCGTATGTTCGAATTCTAGAGCTTTTGATGTTAATGTTAGCAGCTTAAACATTTAGTGTTGCCATACTTACAACCAATGCTACTAATGAAGCTATCTACATAGTTGATAAGTAGAAGCTTCTTTCTACTGATGAACGTGTTTATAAACATGATGAATGTTGCAGGCAGTGGTTACAGACCGTTAAATTAAAATCGTTATTGCACATTCGTCACAGTATTTTGCTTTATTGTAATAGTACCTTTTTAATTCTGTATGTTAACAAACTCGTCCTTTTTCCATTTGGATCACTATTTAGTAACTTATAACCACATTTATGTTTCATTTAATTTTATTTTGAAAAATAGATTTTTAGTGAATGTAAGTGGTCACAGATTATCAGCCACGTTTATGTTTTAGTTCTATTAGCGTTTTGCTCATATTTTCAGCATTTAGTTTTTAGATGACAAATTTAGACCTCGGGACCACCGAAAATTCAAAAATTCTAATAAAAGTGTCACCCTAATGAATACCCTTTATAATTGTATTTTATGCTGATATATACATATATTTTCATTTATTCTTCTGCATGTGAGTTTTAATAAATTTTGTTGGATTTTGTTTTTTGCCAATGCGGCCTTATTTATTGTAGCCATACCAATTGCCATTTTGCAATATCCCTTCTATGATCTGGGTCTGGAGTGAGTAATTGTCGAGAATACATATTTTTGTCACTGCCACATTTCTGTTTTAAACGTTATTTATGCACACACTATTTGCACTGTTTGGTTTTTACGATGAAATGGAGTATGAAATATTTTAACGCTGTTTTCAAAAATTTTTACTTTTATGCATAAAATAATTTTCATTCGTAAATTTGTATGGAAATTATCACAAAATATTCACTTTTATTTGATGTTTGGTTGAAGTACCATAAAATTAGTAAACAGTTCTATGTAAAAGAGGGACAGTTGCGAGCAAAAAATAGAAAAAAATTCAACGCTGTGCCATATGACCTTTGAAAGTAAGTAAGTTATGGTTATTTAAATAAGTATTTATTTTAAACTTTGTAAATTATTGATTTAATAATAAAAAAAGCTGTAAACTGATAGCATATCAGTTATTATACAAATCCATGGGTGAAATTGGCCTCCAATTCGATATTAGCAAGTCCACGGTATGCCAAATTGCATCGCGATTTCGACTGAGAAACAACGCGCAGTGGGGGAAATGAAAAAAAAAAATGGAAATAAATCTGTAACTTCTGCACGAATAGCTCGATTTTAATAAAAGCTCGGGGCTATGAAATCCTTTTGCACAATATTGAAGAACATATTGGGACATACAAGGCAGGTCTTAATTTTTTGAAAGCAGCTATGCGATTTGAGAAAATATTGTCTAAAGTTGAAATTTGCATAAAAAATAGGTCTACCGCGGAAGGCTCTGGACCACGCAATAATATGAATTTTGATATTATTTTGCTTTTGTAATACTTCCCGTAATGTTATCTTTCAGAAAACTATAAACACATTAATTATCTTCTTATCATTTTCGGTATAATTTAAAATTATTGTAAATACTTTTTCGAAAAAAAAAAATTGCGAAAATCCGACTTTTTTTATTTTTTTTTAAGTTTGAATGCACATAACTTTTGACTCAGTAAAGGTTTTCAAATAAGTTTTCTTACTATTATTAATAAATTTGTTGTTAATTCAAAAAAAGATATTTCAAAATCGAGAAAGAATTGGATCCGTTATGAGCAAAAAAAGCAGACAATGGTAGGTTAAAAAAATAAAATTTTACTTTTCAAATGCGAATAACTCGTAAACTATAAAAGATAATATATAACTAAAGTAATGTTTTTTGTAGATCTCGTCGGGTAGATTCCATATATATTAAAATTTTCAAATCGGATTGTAAACAAAAATTTGCCATCATTTTTAATTTTTGATATACCGGAGGTGCCCTACTTTGGGGCACTGTGGCTCGGTCCCCCATGGTGTTATAAGACCAAATTCAAAACTTAAACATATCAACCTCTCCTATATAGCCATGGGAAATTCTATTAAAATCGGGAAATTCGTTTAAAAGTTACAGATTTATTTCCACTTTTTTTTCATTTCCCCCACTGTACAACGTGGAAAGAAAGTCAGGAAGTTGTTGTCCATGAAAAACTGCCGATCGCCAAGACAAAAGTGGTACAAATTTATCCAAGAACGACGGCAGAGATGTTGCTAGTTACCTAACACCTAGGAGTCTGTCTCTATTGGCTTTAACAATACTAGACCCCGAATAATAGAATTAAATTTGTTCACCAGAAACCACTAATAAGTTAAATCAATAAAAAGAAACGCCTGGACTTTGCGAGACGCATAGTTTAAATTTTAAAAAATATATTGTATTTGAAGAAGTTGCTTTTTTTTGCTCGCATAAAATAAGCTCCTTTTTTCATAAATACAACAAAAAGTAAAAAATTTTAGTGGCAAGTTTAGATATATTGTTTTACATAATAATTAACTATAATTTTAGAAAATAACAACCAAAATAACATATTAATAGGATGCAGCTTTAAGCTTAGAAGCAAACTCTAAGTTCATAGGACTCATCGTTGAATTTTTTTTTTTTGCTCGCAACTGTATACCATGAAATAAGCAGAATCAAGAAATTGTATTCATGATTTCGTTCCTGGTATTAAACTTCAAGTGATATCAAAATACACTGGCCACACTATTATTATTCTTAAAAGACTCTCACTTGCACTTTTATGATTTTGTATATACAATTTTAATAAAATAAAATTATCTAATATCTCGTAGAGCTCTCAACTATGGCTCAATTGGTACAATACTGGGCCATGAACTGACTCATGGATTCGATGACAATGGACGCATGTTCGATAAAAATGGCAACATGGTACAGTGGTGGTCCAATGAGACCATAAATGAGTATATCAATCGTACGGAATGTTTTATTGAACAATACAGTCATTATTATTTGCCAGATATCGAGGAATATGTAAGATTAAAAAATATATATATATATATTTCGATTTTAGTATTAAAATTTTTAAAACATTTTATAGATCGATGGTGAATTGACTTTGGGCGAAAACATTGCCGATAATGGTGGCATGCGTGAAGCCTTCTATGCCTATCGCTTGTTTGTCAAAGAAAATGGTAGAGAGAAAACGAAACTGCCTGGCCTGGAACACTTTACTCATGAACAGTTATTCTTTATATCTTTTGGTAATCTGTGGTGTGAAAGCTATACTCCTACAGCTTCACGTTATGCCGTGGAGGATTCTCATTGTCCGGGAAAAATTCGTCTCAAAGGGGTACTATCGAATTCAGACGAATTTGCCAAAACATTTAATTGTCCTAGAGGTTCGGGTATGAATCCAACTGAGCCGAAGTGTCGTATTTGGTAATTGTTGGTATTCAAAGTGAGGCATATTAGCTTTGTTACAATACTAGTTAGATCTTTGTAATTTGTAGTTTTTCTGACTAAAATCTAAAAAATTTGATTAGTATTGCAACCCAGCATTTATTTGGTTGTGTATTATAGAAATAGTAAAAAAAACTAAAAAAAAGTGATTCAAACGAAACACAAAGTGATGTAAATATACTAAATTTAAATGCAATATATATATATATTTTGAAGAATTTTAAATAAATTATACTAAAATGTTTGTATGCATAAAGAATATATGTTTCAATTAAGTATAATAGAAAACAGAGTTTTATAGAGAAAATATTAGAATATTTACATCTACATACTATATTCTAAAACATCATTCTTCATTTAGTTAAGACATATTAAATTAATGACCATTTAGAATATATTTTGAATGTTGATATTTTAAATTTATCATATGCAAACATTTAAAGCCTTTAGTATGCTTGCGTTGACCTTAAGTTATGTAAACTTATATAAGGGAAATTCAATTTCGTATGTATTTCATAAATATACAGAATTATGTTTAGTTTGCTACTAAATATTCTCGTACTGCACATTAGTGTAAGTTGAAATTTTTCGAATAAATATTTTAAATAAATATTCTCCAAAAATTATACAGAAATTAAAGCTTAACTTCTTTAGAGTTTGATGCCACAAAACTTTTTTTAATTTAAAAGTTATTGAAAGTTTAGAGCTAAAAATATATCACAAACGGTCCGTACGCTTTTAATTATACCCTTCACCTTCGTGAGAAGGGTATATATAACATTGCGTTTGTAATTTCCACAATATAATTTTCCGACCCTATAAAGTATATGTATTCTGGATCCTTATAGATAGCGGAATCGATTAGGATATGTCCATCTGTCTGTCCGTCTGTTGAAATCAATTTTCTGAAGACCCCAGATATCTTCGGGATCCAAATCTTCAATAATTCTGTCAGACATGCTTTCGAGAATTTTGCTATTTAAAATCAGCAAAATCCGTCCATAAATAACGGAGATATGAGCAAAAATCTGAGACAACCTCTAAAAATTTAATAAAAAAAGACAATTTATTGCATGCTTTGACAAAAAAGCAACAAAACGTACATATGTTTGGATGTGAGTTGGTTTCATTGCTTTGCGTATTTTGTTTTTTTGGTGTTTGAAAAAAAAACTACAAAACGTACATATATTTGGATGTGAGTCGGTTTCATTGCTTTGTGTATTTTGTTTTTTTTTTTTTTTTGGTGTTTCGTTTCGTTTGGCGTTGTTGTGTATATAAGATTTTTATTTCATTTGTAAGTTCTACAATATATCCAATGTTCGTCAGCAATTAAATGTAAAATTTTTAAAATTTTTCTTGATATATTTAGGATGCTATACGCTAAAAATGGGCAATTAATGCATCCACAACAAAGGTGAAGGGTATATAAGATTCGGCATAGCCGAATATAGCACTCTTACTTGTTTTTATCCTTGTTTTGGGCTAATTTTGTCATAATTTTTGGAAATTATGTTTTGTACGTGTCTTTCTGCTGTTGAGTTGTCTTATCAAGAACATTTTAAATTCCATACTTACATTGCACAGTGGGACAGAATCAAAATATGTTGGAAATAATTCTGACAATTCCAACTGGTTGAACCGATTCGACAACCCCAAAGAACTTTTTCATAACTAGATATAATTTTTTAATGTCGGACTATGATTTTTATTTTTTTTTTTGCATATCATAATATTAATAGGCAAGTCGATTTCTTTAGATCCCTTTTTACGCTCATATTATACATTCAATTTGGGCAAAAATTATGCCATTTTAAAGGTAATTACCCTGCAAAAGCTTTACTTACTTAATAATCCAGCAGGTAATATGGGAGCGGAAGAGGTGGTGAATCACCTCCCATACAAAGTAAATAGTTATTTCTAAATATTTTGCGAACTATAATTGCAAGATTCATCAAACTTTGTCTATATGGCTCTTTTATCATTCTGCATAGTTTCGCTAAAAACTTTCGGGATTGGAATAGTGGGCGTGGCACACCCTATACAAAGTAAATATTTAATTAAAAATATCTGAAGAACTATAATTGTAAAAGTGTTTAAACTTTTTACGAATTAGTTTCATATTACAGTGCAGAGTTTAGCTGAACATAGGCGGAATGGGATTAGAGGGCGTAGCAGCTCCCATACGATGTAAATATCGAATATCTTCAAACATTGTCCACACAGCTCTCTTATCATTTTACATTGATTGGCTGAAAATGATCGGGATTGTATTAGTGGTGGTGGCACCTTCCATACAAAGTAATTAATTAATTGCGAAGATTCTAAAAGTATTTAAACTTTGTGTCAATCAATTTATTATCATTATACAGAGGTTTGCTAAAAACGAATTTATTCCTAATCACTGTACCAAGTTTAAGTAAAAAATCGCGTGACTGGAACAATGGGCATGGGACCCATTGTTCGCCGATTTGGATCATTTTTTGATATTTTGTTGTCAGATATCTGAATATTATGATTCCGTAATATTAGGCTGATATATTTATTATTTGTTTGGACAGACTCGCTCGAAGTTCATATATGTTCGCTTATTTAAAATGACATGCAAATTTATTGTATATTCAATCTTTTGGTACAATCACAGTAAACTTCTCATTTGACGTTGTTGTATATTTTCGTAAATGACAATTGTCATAAATGAGATTTGCATTAAAAAAGTTGGAAAATGTGCCATATAAAAAATTTAGTAGAACAAAATATAAACATCATCAAAATTTCAATGTTCACCAACTTCAGTGGACTGCATCTTTTTAGCGCTGTGGAGTGCTGTTTAACGAAAGATGTCAAATTACAGCTTGAAGTCTCAGCTTAAAGTTAAAAACAGTAAAAAAAAAACAGTAAAAACTATAAAGTGATAAAATAACAAAACATGCATTTTCGAATGGTGTTGTTGCCAACTGTTTAAAATTATTACATCATGTAATATACATACTAGTCAAGAAGCTAAAGGCCCTTATGATTTCATTTTTATGTTTTACATTTTAATTGGTTATTTGTATCAGGTATGCTGTTCGAGGAAGCTCAGGAAGCGGGGAATAAAGACTATAGTGCCTATAGATTACATCATTCGCAAAGAATTGGACGTAAAGCCACTAATGAAGACGTAATGCATAATATTTTATTGTCTTCAGACCCATTTATAAATAGCTTTCGCTCAAAACTGCTAATCAAAAAAATTGGAGTACGATAATGATGTTAAAAAATTATTAAAAGACTATGCTTAAACTACTTATTCATGTTTTTTCTGTGGGAGATGGGCGTAAAAGTGGGCGGATCAGGTATATATTTTTTGGAGCCTATTCTACAATTATGATATTTATTTTTTTGTGAAAATTGAGTTGATGCATTTATACCACTATTTCAATACAAGTTGTATGGGAAGTGGGCGTAAGAGTGGGCGGATATTTTTAAAATTTCACACAAATGATTCTGAGTGTTTAAAAATGCTATGTGCCAAAAAATAATGCCGTAGGTCAAAATTGAATTTTCACTTTGTATGGGAGGTGGGCGTTAATGTGGGCGGATCATTTTAAAATCTCCAAGGATCTCAATGCTGAAAACGACATTTCGACACGTACTTGTGTCACGGGTACAGATCAAGGCGAGTTTTAGTAGCCACAGAAGAACAATACTCAATAAGAAGATCCATGTGAAGTGGGAATATAGTGGAGCCATGACCAATTATGCAGCGATCGCCTTAAATTTTAATATGATTTATGTATTTCTAAAAGTTATTTGAGTAAAATATGGACAACTCCACGAGAATGACAAACACCACTGAAAAAACAAAAACCATTGAAACTATGTAGCAGTTAAGCATGTAGTCATGCTTATAGACAGTAATCGTCACAAATGTCTTATCACTTGGCTGACTCCAATTTATATATTTTAGTCATTTGACACATATGTGCTCTTTGTAGTGCAGAGATAAGACAATTGGTTACTTTATACATCCCAGGTAATCTAGAGTGAAGACAATTGCCACTTAAGTGTCTCTAAGTAATCTGGAATGTAGTCACTTTAAATGTGTTGTGTGATAATTCGTTCAAACTAGTTTTATACAAATTGTGTTGATATAATTCTCATATAGTTAATTTTTATTTTTGCTTAAGTATACTGTTATCCAACGTAACATAGCATGAAGTCAATAGTCAGTTTAGTGTCTCTTAGTAACCTGTAGTGAAGTCACTTGAAACGTGTATTTTTTACTGCACTTTAGAAAGTAGTTATTTTACCCACCAGAAGCAATCTATTGGAGAGTTGTAGAAAAAAGGTTTTTTTATAAGCTATCATTTATTGGACTACCTATGATATGTCTTTTAGCTGACTATTTCAGGTCAATTAGGACTCGTACATGTTAAAATAACTAGTTATGTAGCTTATCAAGTTACCAGTTAGGTAGATAGTAAGTTAATTTAACCATTATGTGAATCCAATGCGTTGACTACTTTGGACCAGCTATTATTAGACAGTCTCATTCAATAAGGGTCAATTGACACCCTGCTTAGGACATGTACGTGTTAAAATAACTAGTCACGTAACTATTGAAGTAACCAGTTTCCACCCTAAATGATGGGTAAAATCACTAGTGCGGAACTGTCTCCTAGAACTGCTAGGTATTTTTAAAGATGATTTCAATAGGAGAAAACACTAAAATGTTACTATGTGAAAGAATTTAGAGCTTATTACAACATTTTAAGTGCAAAAATAATAGTTAATTTTTTAACTTAATTTGTATGGTTTAGGTTATAATTGTGGCGAAAACTAAGCTCCCAATTAGCATGTAGTATGAAATGAATTTGACTCTGATTGTTTTTTTGCTATTATCAAGTTGTTTATTGAAACCGAATATATATTTTCTATTTATTTTTTTAGCTTTTGTATACATATATTTACAGAATATATAATGTTTTACTATAAGAGAAAAATCTGTCACGTACGATATTAAATTTTATTTATTATAAAATCATTAAATATAACGGATTGTGAAGGAAAAATATTTGGTTTAGTGCAAGAAATTAAAAGAAAACATAACGCCTCTCATGATTCGCAAATTTTCGCAAATTTCTACATGTACCTCAAAA
Organism: Calliphora vomitoria; assembly: GCA_942486065.2. Lineage (NCBI taxonomy): Eukaryota > Metazoa > Arthropoda > Insecta > Diptera > Calliphoridae > Calliphora > Calliphora vomitoria. The sequence continues at coordinate 44,378,855 of OW818029.2, forward strand.
TTATGTCACGTGCGATATACCCTTATTTCACTCGATATTTTGGACAACAATGTTTCGAAAGAACTTGTTATTTTTTAAATATATTACCCTCTGAATGGAACACAAAGATCAAATTATTTTTCTGATACTCTTATTTTTGAAAAATCTAATCCACTCTATAGGCGTACAAATGTCACGTGCGATGACATGGAATTGCCCGTATGTATTTCAATATTGATTTTTATGAGATATTTTCTCGTTAATGTGATTTTCGGATGCGGCCGATCTTCTCAACATTTAGTGGTGTCATTTTTACCCATACATTTATAAGGTCAAACTTCTTGGGCTAAAAAAAATCACTGTCTTGTTTTTTAATCAATTTCAATAGGTTTCATCGTTTGGACGATATAATATCTTCAAAATTGCTATCTGTACTTGGCGCACAAGGTTCACATATAAAGCCAGACATACAGCTCGATATCGTTTAATCGCCTTAATAACCTTATGCATTTTCTTTTCACATTTATTTAAGAATGTAAAATTTAATATGAAGTGACAACATTTAGATTCATTAAGTTCATTTTCTGAATATGCGAGTTTGATTAAATATAGATATTTATATGCCCAAAAATTAAATTTTATTATAATTTGAGTAAATTTTGTTCACATCAGTAACGTTTTGTATGGACAAAGAGTAGTACTTCAGGGTGTAAATCCATTAATAATTTTTTTTGTTTCTACATTTTGCTGCAACTTAAAAAGGTGTTCAAATATAGAAGGGGGTTCAGGCATCAACATATATTTTTTTAACAAATTTAGTGATTTTCTAATGATATTGCCAGTACACCAGCCAATGTAGTCTTCTATTGACATTTAACAGTAGCTTTTCTTACAATCGTCTGAACTGACACTTTACCTTTTGCTAACAATCTTTCATTGTCAGCATATATATCTGACAACCGTTTAAACATAGCTTTAGTTAAAAGTGGAAATATTTACCATTGTTAGGTTTTGTAAATCAATAAAATCCGACTTCTAGGTAATGGTTTTTGTATATTTAAAGTTGTACGAAAGTTGGAGAAAAGTGTTGGTGTTAAATATTAAAAACAGTACACAGAAAAATATTTTTCATGTCTGGAATGAATTTCTACATAAATTTAAATTTATTAACATTGAAATTTTTTCCAAAAACTTGTTAATGGTGAGTATCAATTTGTTCATCTATATATGAGCATTTCATGTCAAGTGAACCAACTTTTGAAATCGATGTCTTCCGATTGGTTAGTTCTATTGGTTAGTAATTCAAACACAATTTTTCAACAAGATCGGTCTAGAACTTTCTGAGTTAGAGGGGGTCAAAATTTGACATTTTGGCCAAGCAGATATTTTTCTCATCCATGTAACTTATTACCTATTGTTCTTAGCAAAATATGTCCCAAACAGTTTAAATAGCTATTTCTTCAATCTTTCGGAAATATTAATAAAAATAAAAAAAAATTTTTTATTTTTTTTCCAAAATCAAAAACTTTTTTGACTTTTTTGTTCACTATCAATAGTGGGCGTGGCACCTCGCATACAAACTAAATACTAAAGTTCATATCTATCTGTATAATTGTATACGTACAGCATTGAAACTTTGTACGAATTACTTATTAAAGCCAAAAATGGGCATGTATATAAGGACTGAGATTGAAAAATTCTTAACACACGTTTTTCATTAAAACTTTTAACCCAAGTATTATTTGATTTTTTTTGTTCAAGTTACCTTTGTAAAGTTAGTTATTATAACTAATCTCAATTATGTACATTTGTTGTTACTCTGATTAAAATGTGTGACCAGAAAAAAGTGCGTAATAAAATTATTAAATATTTTCAACAAAACCCAACTTGGTCCTACAAAAAGTTGGCCAAACTATCAAAGGTCTACGTCAAACTGTTTCCAATGTTATTAAACAGTACCGGGAGAACTTGTCCGTTGATAGAAAACCTGGCTCAGGTAGAAGGAATGGTTCACATGATGTTTATTAAGCCAAAAAAATAGAAAGCATTTTCAAAAGAGCTCCCAACACATCCGGTAGGAAAGCAGCCTGGTTAGCTCAGTGCTCGGACTATTTGGTACGAAAAGTTAAAGCTAATGCAGGTTCAAAAACATACAAGGCTCAAACAGTTCCTGACAGGAACGCTGCTAAAAATTTAGAGGCCAAAAACAGAGCACGGAAATTGAAGTCAAATTTTATAAAAAGAATATTCCTGCTGCATAATGGATGACGAAACGTATGTTCTGGCAGATTTTTCGCAGCTTCCGGGTCAAAATTTTGATGTTGCTGATGCTCGAGGAAATGTTGAAGAAAAGTTTAGGATCCAAAAGCAGACAAAATTTCCCAAAAAGTTCTTGGTATGGCAAGCAACATGCAGTTGCGCCAATAAAGCCAAACATTTCTTACAAAGGGCTCTATAAATACCGAAATTTACATCAAGGAATGTTTACAAAAAATGATGCTTTCATTCATAAGACTTTTTAGTGTTTCCACTTATTTTTGGCCTGATTTGGCACCCTGTCACTATGGTAAAAAAGGTCTTGAGTGGTAAAATAACAATAATGTGATATTTGTACCAAGAGAGGCAAATTTTCCAAACTGCCAGGAGCTAAGGTAGTGGAGAGATATTGGGCTCTTGTTAAAAGATATTTGAAGAGTACACAAAAGGTGTCCAAAAGTGTGGTAGATATAAAACAGAGATGGACAACCTTTTCGAACAAAGTGATAGAAATTACTATGAAAACCATAGTGGAAGGGTTTCCGAAAAAGGTTAATTTTTTTTTTTTGTAAATTGTAATAATAATTTCAATCAAATAAAAAAAAAATCAAAACTGTAAGTTTAGTGGTTTCATTTTTATTAACATATATGTATGTTAAGAATTTTTCGATCTCAGCCCTTATAAAAGTGAATGTGTGTTTGTTTGTGTGTTTGTATGATTTTTTTGCTAGGAGGCAATCCCGAACTAAATGACCACCCTAAATGACATTTAGGGTGGGAACTAGTTACTTCAATAGCTACGTGACTAGTTATTTGAACATGTTCATGTCCTAAGCAGGGGGTCAATTGACCCTTTTGGACTACAATGATACTGTAAAATAGCTGGACCAAAGTAGTCAACGCATTGGATTCACATACTGGCTAAATAGAGTCAGTTACCTTACTAGCTACCTAAGTGGTAACTTGATCAGCTACATAACTAGTTATTTTAATATGTACGGGTGCTAATTGACCTCAAATAGTCACCTAAAAAGACATATCATAAGCAGTCCAATAAACGATAGCTTGTAAACAAACCTTTAGACAAATCTCCAATGGATTGCTTCTGGTGGGTAAAATAACTTCTTTCTAAAGCACAATACAAAATAAACGTTTAAAGTGACTTCACTATAGGTTACTAAGAGACGATAAAGTGACTATAGACTTCATGCTATATTACATGGGATATCAGTATACATAAGCAAAAATAAAAATTAACTGTATGAGAATTATATCAACACAATTTGTATAAAACAAGTTTGAACGAATTATCACACAAAACATTTAAAGTGACTACACTCCAGATTACTTAGAGACACTTAAGTGACAATTGTCTTCATGCTAGATTACATGGGATGTAAAAAGTAACCAAATGTCTTCTCTCTGCACTAAAAAGGGCACATAAGTGTCGAATGATCAGAATATAACAGGTGGCGCAAAAGTAATCCTCCTATCACAAAATGCTATAAATTTTGCCGATTATTGGTCAAATAAATAGTCAGCAATATTCCGCGTTCTGAAGCAGTGTAGCATAACATTGTTTATTAACGTGTATTTCGCATGTGTTTACTACACAAATGTCAAAACAGAACTGATATTAGGGGCCTCGCAAAATTTATAGCATTTTCTGATAGGAGGATTCATTTTGCGCCACATTGTATAAATTGGAGTCAGCCAAGTGATAAGACATTTGTAACGATTACTGTCTATAAGGGATGCATTGAATACCTGCTTAACTGATGGGTTATAGGAGGCTAAACCGCTAAGAAATACTTTAATACACCACGATTTTGCAATGGCACTCGACTTATAGTAAGAAAATTAAAGAACAATCTAATCGAAACGACCTTTATAACTGGGAAGTATACGTGTATTGCTGCCACGTATTCCGATGATAGTTTTTTTACCGATTGCAGTTTCCTATTTGCTTAGCATTTGCAACGACACTTCATAAAGCCCAAGGCCAGCATTCGCAATCTAGAAAATCCATGTTTTTCTCATTGACAGCTTTCAGTTGCATGTTCGCAAGTGAGAAATCCCACAGACTTATAGGTCTATGCACCAGATATTGTAAATCTTTAGGCATTAGAACATCAAATAATTAATAAAAAATTGTATAAGTATACTAAACATTGAATACAAATATTTTTTGTTTTAAACTTTTCTATTTTATTACAATTCACATTAAGGTAAGTAAATAAGAAATTGATAATGTACTTTTTATTACATTAGAAATTGATGTTAGATATCGAAGCCCACCGGGTTTTAGCTAGTAAATATTATAAAATTGAACTTAAAAACGTTTGTTTTGTTATTGATTTTTTGTTTTTTTTTATTTACCTACATGAGATAGACACAATAAAATAAGGGGACACTTATTTTATAACAGAAAATCATAACAAATTGTAAGCGTATTCATTTACACATTATTTTTTACTAATTTTACTAGATGTTTTAAATTTCCGTTTTCGTACACCAAAAATCGTAAAATCTAGGAGGCATTTCAAAAGCAATAATAACCAGGGACCGTAACAATTATGACATTTATAATAAAAATCACAACATAATTGTAATTTTTTGATTTTTATTTTTTTTGTCAGAAATATTTGTCAAACTTTGATTTTTATTTTTTTTGTCAGAAATAATTGTTATTTTTTTGTGATACATATTTGTCAGACTATATAAATAAAAATCATAGTGTGATAAATATGTATGACAAAAAAATAACAATTATTTCTGACAAAAAAAATAAAAATCAAAGTTTGACAAATATTCCTGACAAAAAAAATAAAAATCAAAGTTTGACAAATATTTCTGACAAAAAAAATAAAAATCAAAAAATAACAATTATTTTTGACAAAAAAAATAAAAATCAAGAAATTAAAAATCATGTTAATTTATGAAAATATAGTTGAAAACGATCAAAATGGTATGCTTGACTTGACTCTCCGATATTTTCTAGTGATGGCTTTTTTCCTTTGAAATTTCAAGAATAATTATTATTTTCGGTCCCTGATAATAACATTTCTGTTTTACTACTTTTTACTTGAAAACATTTTCCTAGTAAAAGATAGTAAAGTACAAAAATGTTTTCATATGAATTTGTTTTTTGAATAACTTTAATACTTTTATATTAATTATTTGTTTTATTTTTTATTTTTCCAAATATGACAATTAAATAAAATCTGCTTGGATTTCGTTCGCTTACTTTTTGTATTTTTGAGAATACTTTTTATTTTGATCTCATTTTACCAGAAATGTATTGAAACAAAGCTTGTATTTTTACATTGTAGCTGAAAATCATATAAAATAATTTTTTTTAGCAAGAAAATTTAATGAAAATATAAATCAAAAGATTATAATGTATTAAATGAATTCATTATTTTATGAATTTTATAATGCATTATTATGAATTGAAATCAATGAAGGGCTTTCCGTCACATAAATAAATTAAATTAATTATTTAGTCAATTTAATACTTTTTAAGATTATTTGAAAAAAAAATTAAAATTTTCCACCTACACAACCCAAATGTAAACAATAGAACGTATAGAGTTGCTTGATATTGTTGCAGATATGTTATTTTTTACCAATACATGCACACAAATTAAATGGGTTTATTGGAATTACTACTGCTGTAAAGTATAACAAAAATCGGGCAACAGGTAAAAAACTTGTGGTTTTTCTGTTAATATCTTCGGAAATTGAACGCATGCCGAATTGTGTAATTGGTTAAACCATATGAAATATGTTAATATTTACCCCCATATGCATAAAAAAAATTTTAAATTTATAAAAGGTTTATAAAACGAAATTGCCATATAAAATTTGTTTTATAAACCTTTGACAAATTTAAAAATTTTTATGCATATGGGGGTAAATATTTACATATTATTATTATGGTGTGATAATCCAAAGTCAATTGGAAAATGAATATAAATAGAAAGTTGTTTCTACAAATGTTTTTTAATGGACTTAAAAATTCGGTATTTTTCAAATTTTTGGCTTACAAAGGGTTTTCCAACAAGAAGGGTTATTTTGAATCACCCGGTATTTCGGTAGCTGTCACTTTTGAAGCTTTTATTCTTTGACATTTGACAAGTAGAAACTACGCCATTACTAAAAATGGAACGATATTAAATTGAAATTATTAAAATTCACTACAAGAATTGTGAAAATCTTGCAGTCACAGTTCGCAATACTAAAGCATTTTTGGGTCGTCGTGGAGCACCTTGTCGGACCGCAATACAGAAATTGGTGGAAAAATTCGAGCTGTTGGGACAAGTTAGTTATGTGAAGAATAAATCCCGTGCACGTGGTTCAAGAACAACTGAGAATATTGCTGCTGTAGCCCAAAGTGTTGAAGAAAATCCAGGTTTGGATGATATTGATCTGGACAACGTTTACTTTCAACAAGACGGCGCTACGTGCCACACAAGCAACGAAACCATTGCTCTTTTACGGGAAAAGTTTCAGGACCGTGTTATCTCTCGAAGAGGTGATCACAATTGGCCATCGAGATCTTGCAATTTAACACCTTGCGACTTCTTTCTTTGGGGCCACGTGAAAGATAAGCTCTACGCCAACAGCCCAGCGTCGATTTAAGACAATGGTGCGCAGCCCATAGCATAGTTGTGCAAAATTAAATCACACGTATTCTTATGCTCTTACATTTTAGTAGTCGTTTTCCACTCAAAGAGACAACTACGAATACGCATGGACACGGGTGTATGACTTTTTCTTTATTTTTTCAGTTTTTGTATTTGTTTGTTTGTAGGTGCAATGAACAAAATAAAGATTTGAATGTGTTGCTGAGAGATTTTATTTTTGCGCACCTCTGATTTAAGACCTCGAAGATAGAAATCGTGAGGCTATCGAGGAGATAGGGCAGCCACTTTGCGATTTGGTTATGGAAAATGTCATGAAAAGGATATGGTCCTGTAAGCGTGGTCGTGGTGGCCTTTTGGCTGATGTTGCTTTTCATTATTAACGGTATACCTTCCTCTTTATTATGAAATAAACATCCGATCATTTATCTCCAAAAATGTCATTTTTGTTTGAATACCAAAAAACCGTTTATTTTGAAACATTTGTACAATATAAATTAATTCACGGCTATGACCGTTTCCCATTGTTTTGTCAACATATGGACTCCGAGCCAGAAGAACTGCTCATCTTTTGAGGCCAAGCACGAATTAAGCCAATTTCGGATACTGTGTTTTGAAGTGAAGCAAATTCCAAATAGAGCATTCTGCATCGATGGAAACATATTGTTACGTTTTTACCTTACTCAAACGTACACGACAGTTGATGTTAACTCTAACAGCGCCAATGATCAGCTCAACTCGCCATCTATCGGGAATCTTCTACAATGCTCTCAACGAACATACTAGTACATTCGAATTCTAGAGCTTTCGATGTTAATGTTAGCACCTTAAACATGCAGTGTTGCCATACTTACAAACAATGCTAATAACCGCATGCTATCAACATTGTTGATAAGTAGAAACTTCTACTGATGGACGTGCTTATAAACATGATGAATGTTGCAGGCAGTCGTTACAGAGTGTTAAATTCAAATCGCTTTTGCAAATTCTTAACAATATAGTAGTCGGACGGGGCAAGGTCTAGAATATAAGGCGGGCGAGGCAAAACTTCGCAAAATCTTATTTCTAAATAGTTTTTAACAGGTATTGCAACATGTGGCCTAGCGTTGTCATGATGGAATATTACGGTTTCATGTCTTTCCGCATATTCTGGGCGTTTTCTTTGATCCCTTCAAACGAATAAGTTGCATTCGGTGGAGGTTCCCTGTAATGGTCTGGCCAGAATTCAGCAACTCATAATAGATAGGACCCATTGGGTCCAACCATATACCGTGCATTACCTTAGCAACATATATATTTGGCTTCAGCGGCACTTCTTTTCATATTAAAGAAGTAAAGCAGAATTTCTCGCATATTACGCTTTGTTGGCACAAAATTCGAAATTTTTGATACAAAAATAAAACTTTGTTGTTTACACTATAATGTTCAATAAGTAAGCGAGAATAAATGACTGATATTTACCGACCAAAAATACGTTTAAGTTATTAAAAACAAAAACCGCGTAAATCCCGCATTTTAAAGGCATACGATAAATCATAATTGTTCTTTAAAAAAAAAGGGAGTTGCAAAAAATATTTTTTATATTTCTGGAATCGACATCAACTAATATTTGATATTTGATTCTAGGGGGTGACTGGTTCAACTTTATTTGTTTGTATGGTGACCGGCCCATTCTAGGGTATAGATACTTACTGTACTTACATGCTTTTGCTTTTGAAATCTATGAATAATAAAATCCACACTGTTTGATTTAGCAATTTTAAAATCTTTAATATATTTATTTCCGTATATATTTAATCGTCCATTTCATATTTAAAGTACATATTTTTAGTTTATTTAATGTCAATAACATACATATAAAACATAGATTTCATTTTTTGTTTTTTGGAATGGAGGGTTTGTTTGTTTTAGGTTTGGGTACATGAGACAGACATGTATTTGAAAATATACACACAATTTATGTTCAAAACATTTACAGCAATATTGTTTATGTTGAATTTAATTGAAATTGATTTATTACACATACTAAATACAATTTAAACAAAAAATATTATAAATTGTTATTATTTATTGTGGTTGTAGTACAAAAAAAAAAAAAAACAAAAAAAAAATTATTTATTAGATTATAGCTATTGATATATTTGTTTAAATTATTTTGTTTTATTTGACATTATTATATTTATATTTTAGTTTTTGGTTTAAATATTGTTTCTCGGAAACGAAAAGAAAAAAATTTAAATTACAAAATAACGCAAAAGTTTACATTTAATAAAGGTCTCAATTCATCCAAGTGATAAATATTTATAGATAAACATTTATACTGCTAAATATTTACTTAATTTTTATTAATTTTTGTTTATATATTTTTGTTTGATCATTACTATAAGTAGGTATATTTTATTGATACTGGCTTAAAAATTATTTTATTTACTTAATTCAAAATACTATTTAATATTCGATTCACAATCATTTGGTTCAATTTCCATAAACGCTTATAAAAAGATGGCATATATGTCTATAATTTAATTTGTTGTAAGTTTTTTAATTAAAGCTCTTTACAATATATGTATTTATCCCTTATTTTTCCAATCACATTCTTTTAATTACTTAATATATTAAACATTGTATACCGTTACTACTAAAATACCGTTACCGAAATTACATCCTGTTAAACAGTTATACTTGCCGAACAGGTGGACGGACACTGGCATTTTGGTCATGAAAGCAATATTTTGGATGTAGACAGTATGTTATAAGGTTAGCTATCGTTACCGCTAAGCTACAGGTACCCCTAAAATACCCATTTGGATTTGTATAATCTTTACAAATTGCGGATCCAATATGGCGGCCTTTGATTCTAACTTTCTTTACTCATTTCTAAGTTGCATTAGTTTCGTTGGAAAGTATCCGAGATATAGCCAAAAATATTTGAAAATTTAATGTCACGTCCATACAAAAATGTTTGCTGAAGACCGTGGCAAAAATTTAAATTTGACTATAAATTTTGTGAATTGAATTATCACAAATGACAAGGAACATCTCACTATTCAAGTACCAAAACCCCGTTCTTAAATCGGTTAAAAATGATGGGTGTTAGAGCCACTCATAGTTGGTTAAGGCTGAAGAAAAAAAGTAAACTTTCGACAAAAACTTAAGTTTTTTAAAAAAATTAATAATTTACAATTGATTATTATTTGGTCAATTCACAAGATCTCTTATCATGTCATATTGTCATAATGTGCTAATATTTTACAATGTTTTTATTGCTTTTCAAACAACAAATATACTAAAATAATGCTACTTTCTATGCTATGTTTATTGTGTTATCGTAACAAACCAGCAGAGACCAGCAGATACCGGTTAATCCTGCAGAGACCGGTTAAGCCGAGCCGAGAAACAGTTTTTAGCAATTTAATAGAGTAGAACAAAAAAAGTTACGGGAACTATTATATAAAAACATTTCCTTGTTCCGTACTCTAACTACATCCCCATTTACAATGCAGAAATTGAATGGCAGACTGACGAAGTTTGATGGCGAGGTGTTGAAGAGATAAAGTGTGTAGTACACGACTATCTGTACTAGACATTTTTTGTTTCTCTTTTCTACTCTTTGCAATTTTCATGTTGTTGTTTCATATCATCTTTCTCACATCAATGTTTAAATGCATTTGACAATGTAAATATTCACACAGCGAAAAAGAACGAATAAAGGACACGAAAAATTTTTGACTGTCTATTAATTTCGCAATTGTAAAAGGTTTAGGCAAGTTCAAAAGAAAACGAATCTTATATACCCTTCACCAAATTATACAAGGTGGCGCAAAAGTAATCCTCCTATCAGAAAATGCTATAAATTTTGCGATTGGCCCCTAATGTCAGTTCTGTTTTGACATTTGTGTAGTAAACACATGCGAAATACACGTTAATAAACAATGTTACGCTACACTGCTCCAGAACGCGGAATATTGCTGACTATTTATTTGACCAATAATCGGTCGGTGACTTTGGCACAACGTGAATTTCGTCGCAGATTTCCTGGCCGTCCAACGCCTACAAAGTCCAGACGGTGCATCAGCTGTTAGCTGCTGACCGCCAATCGCGTCTAACATACGCTCAAGCCATCCTTAATCACCACCAAGAGGATTGAGGATGATTTTTCATCAAAAATAATCATGAGTGATGAGGCCCATTTCCATCTTAGCGGGTACGTAAATAAGCAAAATTTACGCTTCTGGGGCACCGCGTGTAACCCACGAAGAGCCATTACACCCGCTCAAAGTCACTGTATGGTGTGCTGTTTTCGCTGGAGGAGTCATCGGACCTTTTTTCTTCGAAGACGTCGCGGGTCAAACGGTCACTGTGAGTGGTGAGCGCTACAGAGCAATGATCAATGAGTTCTTTTTCCCGCAATTTGATGAATTGGGATTGGAAAACATGTGGTTCCAACAGGACGGTGCAACGGCACACACTGCACGTGCCACAACCGATATGCTGAAGGATGCATTTCCCGGGCGCCTAATCTCCCGTTTTGGCGATTTGCACTGGCCAGCAAGATCGCCTGATTTGACCGCTCCAGACTTCTTTTTGGGTGGCTTTTTGAAGTCGCGGGTTTATGTCAACAAGCCTCAGACTCTTCCAGCTCTTAAAGATAATATCCGTCAAGAATGTGAGAACCTATCGCCGGAAGTTTTGGCCAAAGTGATAGAAAATGCCATAAAAAGGGCTCAAATGGCAATCAACTGTGGCGGCGGCTATTTACATGACATCATACTATCGACTTGATGTAAAAAAAATTAAAAGACCAAATAAAAATAATCCACAAGAAGAATCAAAGTTTTTCATTTTTTTTTTTTTTAATTACAGCCAAAAAACATCGGAAGTTTACTTTTGCGCCACCTTGTATTTCCGCTACTTATGGACAGAGATAATTCCGGACGTATTTATAATTGTTTTTAATTAATTATAATCTTCCATTAACGTTTAAACATTTTTTATTTTATTCACTATTTTGCTTTTATTATGAAAATTAAGAGATTAGGCAATCAAATATCCAAGAGTTTTGCAGAACCGACAAAGGTTTTTGTACATATAGCTTATAAAATTTTAAGCTCAAATTTCAGCTATTTGGAAAAATAAGGGCCTAAATATTATATATAAATTAATTATGCATTTGATACTAAAAAGTAAATAGATAGGTAGGTAAGTACCTTTCTATTTACATAATACTATTTTTGTTTCAAAATTAAACTAAAATTTTTAGCTAAATATCATTAATTTTAATTTATGCAAATAATCATAATACATAGATTTTTAATTCAAATCAATTTTTAATAATTTTCTATTTAATAATAACAATTGCAAAGAGAAAACAAATAAATATTAATTTTTAAAGCTTGTTTAAATATTTAGTTTACTATATGGACGCAAGAAAAAATCAGATTACAAAACAATTACAATAATTTTCTGAAATACTTAACATAAAAACAGAACAACATCTTTGCATCAAATGGTTTTTGACAGCTTTCGGAATCTATTCGAGACGTGAACTAGATTTTATGATTGCTACTGTGTTTCGTAAAATAAAATAGTGTAAGAGCCTTTAAGAGTTAATCAACTAAAGACACTATAATTTTATTCAAAATTGCATTGAAAATAAATAAAGAAATGATAAAAAGAATCACAAATTTTATATTAACCAATCTTATTTAAAAAATTTATTATAATTTAGAAAATAATTTTAACAAATCAGAACTTTTTATAACTTACATATCAAGTGAAAGATTTCTTTCGGATTCTAAGCGAAAGAAAACTGATTTTGGTTTCTTTAACTTCGTATTTATGTGAACTAATCTTTCATTCGATATTGTGAAACAGGCTAACAATTTGCAATTTGACTTGAAATGAAATACATTTCATATTATGTTTTCACCACTAAAAACTTTGAAGCTTGTAAAAAGTTTCCTTTCTATAGCAACACTTTATTTAACTGGCTTTCTTTAGATGCGAGTGTATTAATCAAACCTTGGTTAAGCGCTTGGAAAATTAAGTTAAAAGGTCATTACCGACAAATATGTATATTAGATTTTGCAATGATTTTAGGAGGAAAAAGTTATCAGAGCTAAGAAATATCAATTTGAGTTTTAATCAAGTAAAAATTGTGTTCAAAATTCACGCAAGTTTTAAATATGCCGCCATTTGTTCAGAAACATTTTTATGAAAAACAAAACTGTTTGATAGATGATATTGTAGAATTTGTAGAACATGGAACATTACGCAAGTGAACAGCCTGTTTTCATTGTTGAACAGTATTTCAAAAATAATAATATTTTTTGGCGTCAACTGTGCGAGCAAAACAACTTATTCTTCAATTGGAGTACAAGCAGCCACACGCAGAAAAAAAATATAGTTGTGCATTGTTACTGTAACCATTTCAACATTTGTGCATGTTTACTGTAACCATTTCAACATTTTTATACCCTTCACCTTCGTGAGAAGGGTATATATAAATTTGTCATTCCGTTTTAATTTCCACATTAAACATGTATATGTTTGTGACAACCATGTGGGAAGAGGACCTTATGTGATTTATTTTTAGATGGAACTTATTTTTGCTGAATTTTGTATGGAAACTGCTATTATATAGACATTTATGTACCATAAAGCCATATTCCGGGAAAAATGTCTGTAGGGCTAGGTGAAATCTACAATCGATTCTAATAATTTTCCACAAACTTTGTAATCACAGGAAAACGTCGTTACGTAATTATCTCCATTACATTAAAAAAAAAAAATTAAATAAAGGGAGATTATCTCACATTTTGGTCCATAACTCTGGTTCTACTAGACCGATTATACACCAACAATGAATATTTGAGTTTATATCATCTCCCTAAGTGCTTTTCTCTTGGCCCTATCGTGCCTTAAATAAATGAACTCTTTTTCTTTAAACCCTAAAAAATTAAAAGAAAAGTATATGTGCTTTTAATAAAATTTCGGTTAATGTATGTATATTTTCTCTATGATGTAAACCTAGCATACCTGTGAATCACAAACACATACTCTGGAATTAGAGTTTATGTTAAAAAAATAGATACTTGTAGAAAAATGTAAAAACTATCTATTTAATTAAGAAATATGTACATTTAATACTCAATACAAGAATATATAAGTAAGTGTATGAATATGAATTATAAGTTTATTTCAAATAAACAATTCCACATAAATACATACATACATACATATTTTTTTTCAATTTACACAATAAATAATTATGAATTTATAATTTTTTGCATTTTCTAAAAGAGGGATTTCCATTTGTTATAAGCGGATGCAGATAGTTGTGTATTTATTTTTGTATGTATACTCATGCAAGTGTATCTCAATCAGCTGTTGGTGATGTGGGTTGGTTTAGCTGTTCACATAAATTTTACCACATTATCATTGAATTTATGATGTTTATGAACCTGGCACTACCGCAACACCGTTGTTTCCGCACATGAAGATTGACTCTAAAATTAAACGGATGAAAATATGTTTGAATAAATATGCAAATAATGATAGTGAAAATTATATGGTTAATATATATTATTAGCATAGTTTTAGGAGGTTACAGTTTAAATATTTTAAACTACCCAGTAGGAAATATCACTATGACAATTAGAAAAAATTCGAAAATTTTTAAAACGAAACTATAGGCTCATCATAGAATAGGTTGTTTAATGAGCATACTTTCCATACTTTTTGGTGAATAAATACTAATATTCATACTCACCGCGTGCATAGAATTCGTGCGTATCTTTCGTCTTGTGCTGATGTATGTGGTGCATGTGTTCACACGTTGCAGGTGGAATGCATCGTCCGTTCCTTTATATTGAATCAAAGTATAAAACATAATACAATATTAATATTATTGTTTTTATTAAAAAAAGGCCTTAACTACACAAAAGAGTTTTCAAATTGGCGTATGTTTTTTTTTTCAAATTTAAGCAAAAAAAAACATTGGACAAAAACAATCAAATTCCCGTTATAAATACTTGATATATTTGATAAGACAGTAACTGAAGTAACTGAAAATACAAATGGCCATAATAACTTTAAAATGGTATAGAATATCCGTTTAAATATGAAATTAATCTGAAATTCCATTTGAATTTCAGAAAATTCTAATTGCAATACAAATGGAAATTTCTGAAATACAAATAGAAATTTGTGAAAAACAATTGGAAAATTCTGAAATACAATTAGAAACTCTTTAAGTATATATTAAAAATTCTGAAATTCAATTGGTAATTTCTGAAATATAATTGGAAATTTCAGAAATTCAATTGGAATTTTCTGCAATACAATTGGAAATGGTGTAGTTTGGAGTTACGATCAATTACGTAACAAAGACACATTCTTAGGTACAGTTTTATTAGTTCTTTGATCATTGATTTTTGTTTGAAATTATAATGCTTGGAACTAGTTTAACACATTCTTCGGAACAGTTTTAGAACTAGTTCTTTCATCAATAATTTTTGTTTGCAATTGTCACGCTCGGAACTAGTTCTACGGAAGCTTTCCGGAAAAAACACACATTCTTAGGAACAGTTCTAGAACTAGCTCTTTCATCAATTGCCACTCTTGCAATTAGTTTCTAGAAGCAGATGATTAATTGTTATTGTTTCTTTGATTTATTTATAGAATTAGTCTTAGAAGACCTATGTTTACCGATTATATGCTTAATAGATTTTTGAATTCTTTTAGCTGAGGTTGCATATGATGAAAAGCTTTTGGACATATTGTCACAGAATGAAATGCTGTATTATTTCCAATATTCCCAGTACATTTGTTTAATTATGCAAAAAATAATATCAACATTTTCCAAACGATTTCAAAAATTTGTTTTGAAACTAATAAGCGATTTATAGAACTAATGTATAACTAGGTCAAGAAATCTGTTCTATTAAAAGTCTAACGTTGTACAGATCTGGTTCCAGAAGTAGGTGAGACATCATTAGTTCAAAGGCTGTCGTTAAATGATGTGTAGTGCTTCTGATTACAGTCGCATAATTTAAAAATATTTGATTTTCATCTTAGAAATGCATAGAATTCGAAGTAGAATGCTCGAACAGTTAAGTAGAACTTTATTTTACAATTTAGTGCATTGATTTTTTGTAAAAAACTTATTATTATCTGAATTCAATTTCTGATTGATAACACAGCGGTGCAGCGAAAAATGGAATTGATAAAACTTATGTAGGAACGGGACAGTATGACAGACGTTGGGAGAGACACAGTGACGATGGCCGGAATTGTATTAGGGAACAGATGGAAGGAAGACAGAGAGGACGGAATGGTTGGGAAACGGGATGGGACACACTTTGTCGATAGATGTGAAGTTGACGGTTGCTCAAGAATTTTTATACTGATATTCTATACAAAATTATATTTTCTTTGACATCAATTTCGTTGATCTAAATTCTAGGATTGGTGAATTTGCAAGGATGTTGAAAAAGTTTGACCTTTGGTAAAAGAGTTCAAAATTTTTGCATGATGCACAATAAAAATATATCAATACACTAGCTAAAAGAGTCAAATTTCAACATTCTTGAAAGATCAGACATAATTTGTACTCAAAGGAAACAAATTTCACATTCTGCGCTGTATTACCCAAAATGTATAAGGAAACACTTTAGTTATTTTAAATCAAGTTTTGAAGATTATCCTTATTTTATCAAAGATTTATAAAACAAATTTCGCATGGAAATTTTTTAAAAACCTTTGATAAAATTTAATTTTAGATATTATTAGTATTCATAATATAGGTATAGGTAGCATTAAGATCTCGATCCAAATGTTTATATTTTTTATAATTATGTATATTTATAAATTGAGGATTATTCAATTCCATTTATAGTCATTATTGGCCATTTTTTTCTGATAATTACTCATGAATGTGTTTTATACTAAGTACATACTAACATATTGGTGCTTCAATAAAAAATATTTGCATTAAAACTATGTTTGTTTTTAATAAACCATATTTTTTAAAATCCATCATTTAATAACAGTTAACAATTATATAATTTAATACTAATAAGTGCCATCCAAATTATCTTGACTGCTTGAGAAAATTAAAAAATAAGTGTTAAAAATAACAAAAGTTTTGTGGTTAGTATAGTTAATAGTGTTGCCAGATAAATTTCAATAATGAGTGGGAAATGTTGCCAGAGTGACCTAAGGTGTAATTTAATGACTTCAAAGTGGTGATACCCAAAGTAAAAAACATAGAAACGAATCACCTGTACCATTTATAAATAAAGCTGAAGCCAACAAATGAAGTTGGTCTCAGATTGTCATCAGTTTTCCATTTAGACAACAATTTTCATATAAAAAAATAAATAGAATGTATTTATAACATGCTAAATACAAATTTATCTAAAATAATAAAATGGGAAATTCCCTTTTTACAATCAAGCAACTAAAACAACAAACTCCTTACATTTAAGTTTGACTAACAGAGAAAACGTTCATTGTATTTATCGACGCAAATCGAATTCATGCGGCGCAAAGCGAAACTACTCACATGTGTAAGCGCGGTGGCCATGTTGTTATCATGAGACTTTTCTAAAAGAATTTTGGGCTTCACTTCTTGTAGCTTACGATATCTAGGTTCAAGAATTGAGGTACTAACTTTTTCACATAAAGGGTTTTCCAACAAGATGTGTAATTTTGATTCACCCGGTATTTCAAAAACTACGCCATTACTAAAAATGGAACGATACACGCTTCAAAAACGCATTGAAATTACTAAAATTCACTACAAAAATGGTGAAAATCTTGCAGTCACAGTTCGCAAAACTAAAGCATTTTTGGGTTGTCGTGAACCACCTTGTTGGACCGCAATACAGAAATTGGTGGCAAAATTCGAGCTGTTTGGATAAGTTAGTGATGTGAAGAATAAAAACCGTGCACGTGGCTCAAGAACAACTGAGAATATTGCTGCTGTAGCCCAAAGTGTTGAAGAAAATCTAGGTTTGTCCATTCCTCGTCCTATGCGCTACCGAGAGATGATTAATGATTTCTTATGGTCGGAGTTGGATGATATTGATCTGGACAACGTTTACTTTCAACAACACGGCGCTACGTGCCACACAAGCAACGAAACCATTGCTCTTTTACGGGAAAAGTTTCCGGACCGTGTTGTCTCTCGAAGAGATGATCACAATTGGCCACCGAGCTCTTCTGATTTAACACCTTACGACTTTTTCCTTTGGGGCCACGTGAAATATAAGGTCTACGCCAACAGCCCAGCGTCGATTCAAGACCTCAAAGATAGAATTCGTGAGGCTATCGAGGACATAGGGCAGCCACTTTGCGATTTGTTTATGGAAAATGTCATGAAAAGGATATGGTCCTGTAAGCGTGATCGTGGTGGCCATTTGGCTGATGTTGTTTTTCATTATTAACGGCATACCTGCTTCTTTATTATGAAATAAACATCCGATCATTTATCTAAAAAAAATCCTTTTTTCTTTGAACACCAAAATAACACTTCTTGCTGGAAAACCCTGTATATCTATACAACCTGTATCGTAAATTTTCAACAGCAAATACATATTGTTACGCTTTAACCTTTTTAAAACGTTGGTTTATTTCCTTTAAATTAACCGGATACTTTTGATTGCAAATAAAAGCCGTTAGCAGTTTAAAATTGTAAGAACTCTTTATTTATTTTAAAATGTGCAACAACAGTCACTCAGTAACTTTATACACGTTTATCAATTCGCAGAAATGCACACGCACTTTATAATGCACAAACTTAAATGTACAAGTCAGTTGATGTTAACTCTAACAGCGCCTATAATCAACTCACTGACTACTGCAACAGCAGTCACTATTTATACACACTGCCATCTTCATCCGAGTAGCCTAGAATGTTCTTAACGGTCAAAACTCGTATGTTCGAATTCTAGTGCTTTCGATGTTAATGTTAGCAGCCTAAACATTTAGTGTTGCCACACTTGTAAACAATGCTAATAACGGCATGCTACTGATGGACGTGTTTATAAAAATGATGAATGTTGCAGGCAGTTGTTACAGACCGTTAAATTAAAATCGCTCTTGCAAATTCGTAACAATATTATTAATCTAGAATATTTATTGCAAATTATATCCAATTAGAACGTGAAATCCCAAATCGTTTTTTTTAGAACTTCAAATTATATATATATATATGGAGATAATGAACCCTACTATGAATATAAACACGAATTAGAAAAATGTATTAGGTAGATCTATTGGTAGTTCAATCTAATATATAAAATTCAAGTTTAATAAACAAAATAAAATAGATATCCCTTAGGAATGTTTTTATTTTAAAAACTATTACTTAAGTTTCTAGAAACACTTAAAAGGTAATGGTAAAACTATCTGGGATTATTTCGGAAATGGAATTTCGACGATATCGATATATTGGGTTCTTTTGGTAACACTATATAATGTTATTTCGGTTACGGTATTTTGGGGCTAACGGTATTAACAAAATTTGC
Organism: Calliphora vomitoria; assembly: GCA_942486065.2. Lineage (NCBI taxonomy): Eukaryota > Metazoa > Arthropoda > Insecta > Diptera > Calliphoridae > Calliphora > Calliphora vomitoria. The sequence goes on from OW818029.2 coordinate 44,398,269, forward strand.
AAGAACAACAATAAGTTGACAATGGTGGAAATAAAAATAGGTAACAATATTTTCGATTATTTCGCCAATTGTATTAATTTCGGTGTCAGTAATCACATCAGTAACATAGTTGAGCTGAAAGGATTCGATTATAATTACGTCTCTGGCAACAAAATTATTGGAATGAAAATATGTACTTATATGTACATACGTTTATACTTATATGTAGTTCCTTTTTTATGTTTAGCATGCTGTTTTTTTAATGAATGTAAGTTTATTGAATGTAATAGGTACCATTTTTTATTTTAGCATGCTGTTTTTTTAAGTGTAGTTTAAAACTAAAAACTGTAAATATGAATTATAAGTGCATATTTTTAGGCTTTTATGAAAATAATTACGTCAAACAACTAAATTCTATTGGAGTATCATGCAAAACACGTAATAATCACACAATGGTAGGTAGGAAGATGGAAGAAAATAGAAAATGTAAACAACAAATTTATTAATTAATTAATACTTTCAACATAAAAACTAATAAAACACAAACGTTGGTAGTAAATAACGAACAAGTAATAATTTAGTTTAAACAAACAATGCCAAGGAAAACATGGAGGCACCTAATTCGTATTTTAGGTTTCCTTATAAGACCTCCACCATTATGACGATTGAATTTGAAGGTCATCTCACCAGTAGCTTCATAACTACGATCGCCACGTGTGCGCAAATAACGACGCAAGCAGCAACAGCGACGCAGACCTGGTACACGATATATAATCTGCAGGAAACCACCGCGGAAGCGGGCATTCATGTAACAGTAAATTATGGGATTATAGCAGCTGTGCGACATCGCCAACCAATGGAATGCAAACCAGAAGTATGGCAATGGTCCCCATGACAGCAAAACATCATCATTCAGTAGCAACTGTTTAGTTTGAAACAAAAAAAAAAAAACAAAAAAACATACATTTGTGCGTAAGTTCATTTGAAATTAAATTTTAAAAAATATGTATCGAAACTGAGAGTCATAATAAAAATTTTATGAAAATGAAACTATAATTGCATTAATATGATTGTGTAAAGACAAATAATATGTTTTTATTACAACTTACAATCAGTATGTTAAAAGGCAGCCAACACATGGTAAAAACAATCACTACCGTCACCATCATTTTAATCATCTGAAATTGTACGAAAGAAATACAGTTTTAATTTCATTTAAAAACTTACCAAGAATAACAATTGCATAATTAATTACTAACGCAGAAAAATATGTAATAAAAAAAAATAACAATGAAATAAATAACAAATAATAATTATTTATGTACAGTGAATGTGACATGTGTCAATAATGTTGTTATTTTTATTTGCAAAACATAAATTTTATGATTGACTGTCTCTTGCTGGCATCTCTTAAATTGTATTAAGGTAGGGTCACACATGACAAATATTTGACGAAAAAGACGTAACCACTTGATTTAGCATACATTTGTTTGACGTTGTTTACTCTTACTAGGGTTTTGTAAGATCAAACAACATCAAATTAAATAAAACTAAAATATTTGTTTTGAGTTGATCTAAGTAAAAGGAGTTTTTGAAATAAATAAGAGAATTAAAATATATTTTATTTAGTGGTTACGTCGTTTTCGTCAAATATTTGTCATGTGTGACCCTACCTTTAGGGTGGGCCGATTTGTAAGGACAGAGTTTTGTTGATATTGTGCCATCGATTTTTCGATACCTTTTGGCATGGGGGAAAAGTTCCACTACGACATATCAAAAAAATCATTTTCGAGGCGTCCTAAGTTAAATATATATTTTTTTTCTCAACTTTTATTTTTAAGGTTTTTTTTAGTAGATAATAAATAATAATCGGCTGATTTATTATTATTATTATTTTTTTTTTAATATTACTTTTGCAAGGTGAAATTGTACGCTAAAAATTATGGCGATAGCAGTTTTTCCAAAAAAAAAATTTTCTTGAGGTTTTGGACGAAAAATTCTTTCTTTTTTTTTTAACGCCTTGATATAAAAAGCCGATTTTTGTATTATTTACTAAAAAAAAAAACAAAAAAAAACAAAAATTCAGAAAAAGTAAAAAAAATTGGATCATTTTTTTCCCACCCTAATGTACATACATACATATGTACCTATGTATATTATTAGAGCACTCCAAGATTGTATGGACGAAAAAAATTTTCTAGGTACAAGCCGTCCCCCCTCTAGAATTCTTTTATGTATTGTAGAAACATGTTGCATAAAATATTAGGATGATAGAATAACGTTAACTGGTGCCGCAACGACGTTCATTTACAGGGGGAAAAATTCAATTTTTTCAGTCTTTGTAAAAATTTTGACATTGAATAATTACTTTTGCAAATTAATTTAAAATAATCGAAATGTGGGCGTAATTGTCGTTATAATAAGATATAAAAGACAAAAATTGGTTAAACAATTTTAAAGTTATTAAAAATTCGCCAGGCCACTAGAACAAGAAATATAGGTACAAAATTAACATATTTTGAGAAATATTAAAATAAAAGCTTATAAATAAAAGAAATACATCCATATTTACTTGTATATGAGGTTTTGTCTTCGTAGAATACCGTTAACCTATTCGCAGGTATAACCAAAAAAATTAAAATTTTTTAACGGCACACAGAGAAAACAGATTCGTGATAGCAACCGAATTTGTTGCCAATCGAATGATTCGGTTGCAAACATAGAATTTTTCGGTTCTATCAACAGAAAGTCAGTTGATAAATAAGAATTTCGGTTTGAGCAACCAAACTTTTGTTACCACTTCTAAAATGTTGTACCCGCCAATGTAAAATTCGGTCACTAAGGCAAAATCATTCGATTGGCAACAAATTCGGTTGCTATCACGAATCTGTATTCTCTGTGCAGTTTCAAATCTCCAATTTCAAATTTTTAAAAATTTTGTTAATTTCAGAATCTTTTGATCATCACATTGGGATTTAGACTCTGTGTTACACTTTTCTTAAGTTTCTTCAAAATCGGACCAAAAATATATAACATTTCGCTATCTTTCCATGGGAAAATCCAAATATTGAAAAAAATTACCTTTGTACTTTACGATTTAAGGGTTAACGTTTTCCGATTTCAGTAAAACATTCAGACTATATTTAGAATTACCTGGAATTTAATATTCTGAATAGGTTTTACTTAAAATTCATAACAGTAAGGAAATTTGGCTCATTCGCCATAATATGGCCAAAAAATTAGTTTTTCTCGAAAATTGACAAATTTAAATCGCAGGTACGGAAAAACTATAGGAGCTATTGTCATATTTTTAATCCCTATTATGTTCTCAATAAATCCCAATGTGATGATCAAAAAATTCTCAAATTTGTTTAACAAAATTTTTAAAAATTTGAAATTGGAGATTTGAAACTGCCTTTAAAAAATTTAATTTTTTTGGTTATACCTGCGAATAGGTTAACGGTATCCTACGAAGACAAAACCTCATATACAACCAAATATGGATGTATTTCTTTTATGTATAAGCTTTTATTTTAATATTTCTCAAAATACCTATATTTCTTGTTCTAGTGGCCTGAGACTGGTTAATGGCCTGGCGAATTTTTATTAACATTTTTTAACCAATTTTTGTCTTTTATATCTTATTATAACGACAATTACGCCCACATTTCGATTCTTTTAAATTAATTTGCAAAAGTAATTATTCAATGGCAAAATTTTTACAAAAACTGAAAAAATTTCGTTTTTTCCCCTTGTAAATGCACCTCAAAATTTCAGCGTCGTTGCAACACCAGTTAACGTTATCCTATCATCCTAATATTTTACACAACGTGTTTCTACAATACATACACGGTCGAAACGGTCAAAATTCGCAATTTTATTTTTTTGGAGCACTCTAATGTATATGCAACATTGTAATGCATATTTTAAATATTTATTAAGAAATTTATAGTTTGTCTTTTCCTACAACGATAAAAAAAAGATTTCACATGGTTTAAGGGTAAAGGTAACGGTAACGTTAATTTGCATTATTTCGGTGAATAGTTTTTTGGCGGTAACGGTAATTGCTGTTGTTTCGGTAACGGTATTTTAATAATAATTGTAATTTCATCCTGAATTAAATTATGCATTAATACAATTTAATAAAATTGTAAAAAAATTTACCAACGTGTTTTTTATTATAAGTACAGTGCACTCACGGTAACGTGAACTAATTAAAACCAAGTGAGTTCATGTTAGTGAAATTGTTCACGTTAGCGATTGTCGAATTTCATCGAAAAGATATAAAATTATATAAAATAAACCTGTGTTTTACATGCTCGAACGTGAAATTCCTTTATTAAAATATAAAACAAAAATTATTGATTATTGACAAGATCACGAGAAAATATACATTGAAATAAAATTACTCATACGATGCATTACAAAAAATATTAATTTAGAGGATATAAACACATTTTTAATATATAATATAATGTATGTATTTCAGTGTTGTCTACATGCTTAGAAAACAAATGCAGTGAAAAAAACTGTTCACGTTATAGATCTTTCTGACTTTGTTCACGTTATAGAGTACTTAATGTAAACAAAAGTTTGTTGACGTTAGGCGGTGTTCACGGTACCACGAGTGCACTGTATTTTAAATTTTGTAGATTTCATTAAACTCCATAAGTGAAATCAAAAATTTGTATGATTTAAATAATTTATAGAATACCCGTAATGGTATTTAGAGGTAAAGGTATTTTTGCGGTAACGGTAATTGCAAACAATGTAAATATTTTTCTGGTTAAGGAAACTATAAGTACAAATTAAGTTAAAATATTTATGCTCGATAAAGTGATTTTCGCAAGTGGGCCATATATGGGAGCTATGACTAATGATAAACCGATCGTTACAAAATTTGGTGGGATAATTTGCGTATATTTTAAACATATTTGTATTGAATTTTATTTGGATACTAACATATTTCAGAGATTTTTGCACTTTAATGAAATCTTTTGGTTTTATACCCACCATGAATATGTAGTTTTGACCTACTTGAATCAGTCCGAACTGTGCAGAATTTCATAAAGTGATTAATTTCTTAAAGCTTTAAATGAGTCGTTTATTTCAAAAACCAGTCAAGCAACAAAAAATCCTAACTTGATTTATTGGGCAATTACCGTTTTGTAAAGATAAATGCATCGTTTAGTGCAGTATTTACCCCTTATTACGGCGAAGTAAAGCCGAGAAAAAAAGTCAAGAAATTTATTTTATACAATTTTTTTTGTACCCTTCACCTTCTTGAGAAGGGCATATATAAATTTGTCATTCTGTTTGTAATTTCCACAATATAATTTTCCGACCCTACAAAGTATATATATTCTGAATCCTTATAGATAGCGGAGTCGATTTAGTCATGTCTGTCTGTCTGTCTGTCTGTCTGTCTGTCTGTCTGTCTGTCTGTCTGTCTGTCTGTCTGTCTGTCTGTCTGTCTGTCTGTCTGTCTGTCTGTCTGTCTGTCTGTCTGTCTGTCTGTCTGTCTGTCTGTCTGTCTGTCTGTCTGTCTGTCTGTCTGTCTGTCTGTCTGTCTGTATGCCTGTCTGTCTGTCTGTCTGTCTGTCTGTCTGTCTGTTGAAATCAATTTTCTGAAGAACCCGGATATCTTCGGGAACCAAATCCTCAATAATTCTGCCAGACATGCTTTCGAAAAGTTTCCTATTTAAAATCAGCAAAATCCGTCCATAAATAACGGAGATATGAGCAAAAATCCTAGACAACCTCTATTTTTGGCCTATTTTTTTATATAGACAATATGGATATCTAATGATAGATATTTCCATTGCAACGATGTATATAAGGCTATACAAAGTTGGACCTACAATGCGTCAAATCGGGAAAAATATTTTTTAATCCGAATTTTTTTCACAAAAAACATTCTTTTGTCATAAATTTTTTTCACTAATAAATTAAAAAAAAAAAAAATTTTAATTTAAAAAAACTTTTAAAAAACTATTTTGAAAAAAAAAATTAAAAAAAAATTGTTTTGGAATTTTATTTTAAAGTATAATTTGGTGAAGGGTATATAAGATTTGTCGCATAATCAATATATTTATGACTGCTATAGCAGTATAATTTTCTTTCTTAAAATAAACTCTTTTGTAGACCTTTAGTTCAATTCTTAATCTATTTAATTTATATATTTTGGCCTTTGTATTAAAAGCATTTCATTTTCATTTTACCACATTTCACATCCAATTGATTGTTTTTTTGTTATAATTGCATATAAAATTCAATTTTAGTTAAAAAAAATAAAAAAAAAATCCTTACAATCTCCTAAATGCTAGTTGGCAATAATTTTTAAAATAAAATTACATTTACAAACAAAATTTTTATGAGACCATAAATTTTAACAAGGAAACTACGACATTTTATGTTAAAATAAAGGCATGCACTGAAATGCATGTAGAACATTTTTTCCTCTATATTCTACATATTTAGTATCCCAATGAGCAAAAGTGCTGAACGTTTAGAATGAGACTTAAAACTAAATAAATTAAAAATATGTATGTAATAAAAAGAGTTTTAGGCCTACATCCTGATAGTATATTTAGAAACCAATTTATAAAGTGCCACTTTTTATCTATTTGCATATTACTTTTATATAATTTGAAATGATTGAAATAGATTCCAAAGAATTAAAAATTATCCATAATCGTCCCTTATTAGATTTCAGATTTTTTGTTGGAATTTAGTTTGCTTGTGCGCAAAAATATACAATAATTTTATCTATAATTTTACGTATTTGATTATGTTTTTCTAAAAAAATTGTGTTTTCTTCTTGTAAATAAAAATAATTGTTTAGTTGGTAGCTTAAGTATACGACAACATGCATAAAAACTAAACGCACATTGACGTCACAACTTTTAACCCTTCAATGTCGAGAAACATAAACATTTTTTTTATTAACTTAGTTGGGACTTGCAGATTTTGGATCCAAGTAAACGTATTTGTGAGAACTATTTTCTAGTGTATCCTCACAGAATTTGGTAAAGAGATTAATGATTTGTGAAACTTATGAATGTGGTATTTTGACAGAATTTTATAAAGTGATTTATAATTTAATAAAACTTATTAAGCTAGCATTTTATCTATTTACATATACAGAACAAAATTATACACTAGAGTTATAAATTATTCGAGTCTTAATCGAGTTTTAATCGAAAAAAATGTATTATTTTTATACCCTTCACCTTCGTGAGAAGGGTATATATAAGTTTGTCATTCCGTTTGTAATTTCCACAATCTAATTTTCCGACCCTATAAAGTATATATATTCTGGATCCTTATAGATAGCGGAGTCGATTTAGCCATGTCCGTCTATCTGTATGTCTGTTGAAATCAATTTTCTGAAGACTATCCAGATATCCAGATATCTTCTGGATCCAAATCTTCAATAATTCTGTCAGACATGCTTTCGAGAAATTTCTTATTTAAAATCAGCAAAATTCTTCCATAAATAACGGAGATATGAGCAAAAGTTCGAGACAACCTCTATTTTTGGCCTATTTTTGATCTATATCTCGATTACTAGTCATAAATATAGACAATATGGATTTCTAATGATAGATATTTCAAAGTCCATTGCAACGAAATATATTTTTTAACCCGAATTTTTTTCACAAAAAACTATTTTTTGTATTAATTTTTTTCACTAATAAATTAAAAAAAAAAATTTTTAAATAAAAAAAATTTTTTTTTTAAAAATTGGAAAAACGAAAAAAAAAAAATTTTAAATTTTATTTTAAAGTATTCGAATTAATAACGAGTAAAACATATTATTCGAATTTAACACCAGAAATTTGTAATGATTTCACTGTGATAGTTGAAAAAACTGCCAAGAGGGGCATCAAGCGGGTTAAACTAATTCAAGTACGCTGAATCCAGTGGTGCTAACCGTTTTTTTTAGGTTAGCTATTGTTTTCGAGATATACCGTTATTTCTAAAATGGAGGTGGTTGCACAACATATATTCCCGTAACTCAAAAATGGCTTAGCTTATTGAATAAACTAAAAAACCGAAATTCCGCAATAAAAATACCATTAAGCAAGTCTGGAACTTTTTTTAATCTGCAAAGTCGTTTTTCAAGCCCGACCATATAAAACCCTGCACTAAGTAAATGAGCAAAAACATTTTTTCTTTTAAAATTTCATTAAATTATATTCGTATATGGGAGCTATAACTAATTATGGACCGATCGCCATGAAATTATTGAAATATCTTAAAAATTGCGACCTATACTTTTCGCAACTAGGCTTACGTCTCAGAAAGTGATTCTATGTCGATCGGTATACTTTAAGGTGGGTCTTAGACTAATATTTTTGGGCGTTACAAACATCTGCACAAATCCAACATTCCTCTCCACTATAGTATAAAAAATGTAATAATAATAAATTAGGACTTTTTAATTATATAAAGTCTCTTAATATATTTGATGAAACAAATGGCATCATATTTAAGACATTTACCATGGACCGATTTAAACCAATTGGTCTCGTCCTTGCACCGAATGTACCAAATTTGATTCCAAGTCGGTTGGTATACTTTAAAGTGGGTATTATTATATATTATATATATATATTATATATATATATTATATATATATATTATATATTATATCATTACATATTTATAAACATTTTTCTTTGCGATCGAGCACAATTTCAGACGTTAGGACGTCAAAACATTGCGGGTTTAATTTTACTTTCGGGAGGACTACACATTTTTGCCAGAAGCTGAGAGGAATTTTTCATTTATAAACCTTTTAAGTACTTACAAGTGTATGCGTATTATATATTCCTTCATTCAAAGGGTTAACTATTTAGTTTATTGCTAAAAAGGAACAAAAAAGAGTAGTAACAAATTATTGTTAAACAATGGGGAGTATTTTTTTTGTATTTTCTCCAATGACTAATGATTTTCTATAAAAAAAGAGCAAATTGTTCACAAAACCATAAAAGTTTTGTTCTTTATTATCATGTTTGTTGTTTAGGTAACGATAACATAAAATATTATTATTATTAAATTCATGCAGAGTTGCAAAATACTTTTGTTGCCAAACAATAAAACATTTGTGGCAAGTTGTAGAAAAAGTATTTGTTTCCATAAAATAATTAAATTGTTAATAACATTAGTTAATTCCTAGCACGAGTTATTTCAGTTCCTAAATGTTTGGTTCTGGCAGGTTCAAATGTGTAATAACTTTAAAACTTGTATTGAAAATATTATAGTTTTAAAAACTGTTCTCAGTATTCTCATTCAGTTCAATCATTCTAAAAATATGCTTGTATATTCCCAGTAGAAGTTCATTTGGTATCCCCTGAATTCAATAATTTATATATTCGTTAGATGTAAATTAATTGATAATATATTGTATATGATTTTACCCAACCAAACAGTGGTTCTTCCAATTGAAGCTGCATCTGTCGAATTTATTTAATTTGTTGTGACAAATCACCATGGACGGATATAGCGTTCAACAACACCTGCAATTGATGAAACTGTTTTATCAAATTGGGTTTTCTGCTCGGGCAACGTTTCGCCTATCTTTCGCCTATTTCAAGGTGATGCTCATTTCTGGATGAATGGCGGCTTCATAGGTCCATATTTTTTTGACAACGACGTTGGCAAGGCCACCACGGTCATCGGCAAACGCTATATGTAGATAATTAACAACTTCTTTTTGGCCTGAATTGAATGATATAGACACCAACGACATGTGGTCATTGACATGTTACAACAGGACGGCGCTACGTCTTACACAGATCATGCCACATTGAACATTCTGATCGATGTCATTAGATTTGACCCAGTTAGACTTTTTCATGTGAGATTGTTTTAAGTAGCAGGTCTATGCAAATAAGCTAATGCCATCGGTCAAACTCAGCCTGATTTATGCGCCAGAGTAATGAAAATTAGAAATTTCGGATGCGCTGCACCCAGTGAAAACGCGACCTGCTCAATTCATAATGGCCTTCATAAGCCTTCTAAATTAATAAATTCGACATAGAAAGCGCTTAATGAAATACCCTTTATAAATCTAACGTTCCAAATACACTTACAGTTTAAAAGTTGTACAAAGGTTTATTTAACTTTTATAATTCCAATGGCTTTACCTCATACTGTATAAATAAACAATTGTGTTGACAACAAAGGATTAAATTGATGTTCATCAACAAGGATTTAGTTTAATATTTAAACAATAGCAAAAACTATTAACTAGAAAATGCTATTATTCAACACATGCTCTTTCTTGTCATATAACTGTTGCAATAAAGTAAACTATCGAATGGGTTTTAAAAACTATTGAAGAAAATCGAATTAAAAAAGGGAGAAGAGATCTAAAGAGTGATAAAACTTTGATGTGTTTTTTTATCTTTTTTTCTTTTTTTTCTGAATGAACGGCAGGCAACCACAACTATCAGTTAGTCAATTTGTTGGCCAGACTTTTAGTCAACAAGTTAGCTGGTATTTGAATTTAGTATGCAACAATTTACGAGTATGTGTGGTATTTATTAGTTAAACGGTATTGGCTTTTGTATGTGAAGTACATAAAGTATAGTGTAATATGATGTACATCACATCATACAAGTAAGTTTACAGTGCAGCAGTATGTATGTATGTACGTTAGGGGGGCTCAAAGAAAAAAATGAGGATGTTGCCAACTACTTACAATAAAAGTTTAATTCATTTTAGGATATCATTTCCCAAAATGTTTGTCCGGGGTTCAGTATTTGGTGAGCTGAATCAACGAATAAATAAATTTAAGATTTTTGTTCATATTTCTCGCAAAGAAACCTTATAAAAAGTTGGTATCATGTGAAAGGCGTATTCAATGTTGATAGTGTAAGTCCAAAAATATTCTAAATTTTGTATTTTTTTATATAAAATAATTAGTTTAAATTAATACGCTATAATCTTCATATAATTTCATTGAAATGGCTTTTTACTTCTTCAAAATTCAATACATATACATAGTTCGAAATTTATTCGAAATTTTGGAAACCTATTTTTATTCGGATCTAATGTTAGCTATATGTTCAAGTCAAAAAATGTTTACCTAATATATATCTAGAAAGTCGTAAACCAAGAAGCACTCTATTATATAATTACAATATTTTTTCATTTATCGCATAAAATTATTGGGTGTATAACTTAAAAATGCGCGATTTTTTCAAATTTGTAGCTTTTATTTTAAAACATTTGTACAATATAAATTTATTCAAAGTATTGGCCAGTGTTAGCTATGACATTTTCCCATCTTTCTGACAAAACATGGATTTCGAGCCAAAAGAACTGCTCATCTTTTGAGGCCAAGAACGAATCAAGCCAATATCGGATACTCTGTTCCAAAGTGCAGCGTATCCCAGAGAAAGCGTGCTACATCGATCGAAACAAATATGTAGTACTTGGACGGAGCACGGTCTGGACAAAAAAGGGGTGAGGCAAAACTTCCCAACCACTTCTTCTAAATACTTTTTAGAAGGTATTTGCAACATGTGGCCGAACGTTGTCATGTCTGGCCGCATATTCAGTTCGTTTTTCGGCCAAACGAATGTGTTGCATTTTATGCATGGTCTCGCCAGATTTTTCATAATAGATAAAACCCTTCTAGTGTCGATTCGGCTGGTTGGCTGGACTTCACATATAATCTCTTACGCTTCGGGTTATCGTAATGTATTCATCTTTAATCGAAATTAATGATTCGGTGCTGAAATGATTTTCTTTTATCGCGTTCAAGCTGCATTTCGGACATGCAAAATCGTCTTTCAGGGTCTCTCGGCTTCACATATAAAATCTTACGCTTCGGGTTATCGTAATGGATTCATCTTTAATCGCTATTAATGATTTGGTGCTGAAATGATTTTCTTTTATAGCATTTCGAACATGCAAAATCGTCTTTCAGATGATGAAATCCTACTGCTCGCAAATGTTCCAAAATTGCTGCTTGAGTAGCTCCCAATGATTTTGCAAGTTATTGTTGAGTTTGACAATAATCTTCATGGAGTAATAACTCCAATTATTCTCAACTTTTTTGGCTTCCCATCCCCACAAACACTCTCTCGCACGATGGAACACATTCATGTATTGCTTCAGTGAGCAATCGGTTTACAATAGGTCTGTTCATTTACTTTCCCAGTAAATACTTGCAACGAGAGAATAAAATCAAAATATACAAAATTACTCTCTTAAATTCTCAAAAATAGTAAAAAGTAAATGAACGTTTTTCCAGTAACAAAAAATTTATACACACAATTTTCATATTTTTTCCTTTTAAAATGTATAAATATTCAGATTTTCTTCAATTTAATTTTTTTCACCACAAAAATAAAATTGTTAATAAATAAACAATAACACAAAACATATGAAATATAAGCTGCTAACTAATACGAGTTCAAAATAGAACTTGTAATAGTTTGCAACATGAGAACACTCTCTAAAATTTATACGCTCTTGATTTTTTCTCTACTTGCTAGTTTTTTGAGTTAATAAACGCTTTTCCAGTAACAATTGTTACTAACTAGTAACAACTTTTAGTTATTGAACAGAGCTACTATAATTTCAATAACTATGTGAGAATAAATGACAGATATGCACCCTTCAAAATGGCATATCTATATATTAGGGTATTCAATTAATCGGGTTTCTGGTTTAATCGGTTAATCGAGCGAATAATTAATCGGGGTTTAGATTTAATCGGTTAATAATCGGTTAATTTTAAATTATCCGATTAACCGAATAATTTCCATTTTCATTATAAATTGAAAATATAACCACGAATTTTGTGTACTTATTTAAGCATTTCGAAAAATAAAAATAAATAATAGCAAAAAAATATGGTATTTGAGATCCTTTTTATATACACATATGAGGTTTTTAAAAATTTTAGTGAGATCTTCTGAAATAATCTCTTAAGAAAAGAATATAACTTAAAAGGTTTCCTTATAAACGATTTTTCTTTACTTTTAATACAACTTGACTTGCAAAAAAACTCTCTCACTGATTGTAGATATTGGAGAAATCGAAAGTAAGGCATAACAAAGACTATCCAATTTCTCAGTTCTTTGTTCAGTATTTTTTAAGCATATAAAATCCTCAGTTATACCATTGGAGTCCTTTTTGAATACTTTTAATAGTTTTGATAAAAGACTCGTTTCAGTAATGTCTTCAGTTTCATCTATTATCATGCCTTCCTACGACTCATTAGGACAAAGTTCATCATGGAACATTCTAGAATAAAGGCCATTTTCAAATTTCTTAGTTTCAATTTCTGAGCTATACTTCAAAGAACTATTGTTAGAAGCGAATGTTCATGAGTTAAGAAATAAAATTTGTGTATTTAAAACTATATTTCTATATAAGTACAAAAAAAAAAAATAAATTTCGGTTAATCGGTTAATCGATACAAATTAATCGGTTTATTTGTTATTTGAAAATCGGCAATTTTAAATTATTCGAACAGTTAACCGACCAAAATTAATCGGTTAACCGATTAACGGTTAATCGATTGAATACCCTACTATATACATAAAAGAGTAACGTTACTGACTGACTGAATGACTGATTCATCATCGCACAGCCCAAACGACTGAAGCTAGAATTATGAAATTTTAACTGTGGGTTCCTCCCTACCCAGAACGATTCGATAAGAAGGGATTTTTGGAAATTCGAACGTTTAGGGGGTAAAAAAGGGTATTTTCGGTAACCTTATATCTTCAAAACTAATAAAGATACAAAAAAACTTAAAATTGCATGTTACTCCATTTAAAAAATAAGCTGACAGGTGTTTCGTACTTTTTCGAACTTCGAACCTTTTAGGGGAGAAAACGGGTAAAAACTGTATTTTGGTACTTTTTTTACACCCTATGTATCTTTTAAACTAATAAACATACAAACAAATTTTAAATCGTATTCTTTACTTATCAAAAAATAAAAAATATAAGTTTGGTACTTTTTAGAAATTCGAACTCTTAAGGGATAAAAATTGTGTTTATTTTTGGTACTTTTTCATAAAATATGTTTTTTTTTATAATTTGACATAGAGATACGAATATTTTATTATGAGCTCCCACCACGATACAGAAATTTATTTGAATATAATTTTACCATCGTAATGGGGATAAAAAAGGTACCAAAAAGGAGATAAAATCGGGAAAATACATTTTATATGAAATTATTAAGCCAATTTTGATAATTTGTTTAACATTGGATTGATACAAAAATTAACTAACAGGTTGCCAGTTGGAACTCGAGTGCCAAGGTTTATATTGGGCCAAATCCGGGTAAACAGTTTGGTACTTTTATTAAAACTTATTTTTTCTTGGGCACATTAACACAGATTTTAATCGTTTGAGACATGTCTTTATCATAATCAATTTTGGCAAAATGGAATATTTTTAAATTTCAAACTTTTTTAATATTTTACATTATTTCACTTATCGATATTACAGTTAGAAGTTAGGAACATGAAATTAACCATATATGGTCCTAAGTGAGTGAGAATTCTAGGGGGTGATTTTTGGTACTTTTTCTTTATTCCAATGGTACTTTTTGTAATGAATTAATAACATGAAACTTGAGACATGTTATCCTGAATTAGTATTAATTCACAAACGGAGACTTAATAGTACTATTTATTTCATCCAATTGGGGTGGCGAAACGCACCAGGTCAGCTGGTAAGTTATAAAAGACAAAAACCGTTTTCAAAAGATAGGCCATCTGTTGTAAAAACCTCATTTTTAAGTTATACATCCAATAACAAAAACATTAAACTAAAATGTTTGTTTTATAATCCAATGAAATTATAAAGGTTTTATGGAGAAACTCATAAAACCAATGACAACATCAGATCGGGGAGAAAATGGTTTTGAAAAAATTCAAATAAATTGCGAAGCAGACAGCATTTTTAAAAACTGAAAAAATCGTTTTGATGAATTTAAACTAGTAACTTAAAATATTTATACGTTAAAACTTAGAAAACTTACAATTTTGTTCAACAATTATAAAAATTCTACTATACATATTTGAAAATGTCTGATACATATTTAAAAGTGCCTGTCATATATATGTATCCTTTTCATAAAATCATAAAAACATTAAAAATTACTATTTATCCTTTGATCCAGCTCAACAAATACTGACACCAGGACAAACATTTTGAGTGATGGTTTTCTAAAACAAACTACTTGTTCAGCATACAAACGTGTCCACCCTAATAATGTACATATATTTAGTAATACGTTGTATAGATATTTAGAAAGATTGTATATTTTATTACAAATTTTTTTTCAAAGTTTTTCTTTTAGTCCAGATAAATGTTGACTTGCTCACGGTTGTGTGAGTCTCTATGAAGTGAGAATGATGATGATATCTTCAGGGTATTGGAGCAAAATTATGACTTTTTAAATGCTGTTACACATATTGTGTTAGTAATTACAGCAACAATGTTGTTTAGTTTTTTTTTCCTTTTGTTATTGTAGTTGTTGGCCTTTGTTTCAAATACTGTGATGACTGCTGGTTAGTTTTATGAGGCGTCTGTCTTTTGATATTCGTATTTAAAATACTTACAAAACTAATTCAAACTTACATGTGAATCAACTATACAATTATACTTTGTAGTTTTTTTTTATATTATTATTAAATATATGTATTCATGCATTTGGGTTATAGATACTTTAAACATACAAATTTGACAATAAAGTTATAAATACAATATTAAGTATGTTTAGATATTCAAATTAGTTAGAGTAATGGAAGCGGTATGTATGATTTAAGTGGGACACTGCACAAATAGATACAATAGCAAAATGTGTGGCCTATCAAAAAATCCTCTCGTCAAAATTGGAATGCGTTCACCTACTCTATTTCTTATTTTTCGAAATAACTTATTAACGCTAACCTTCCAACTATATCAAAACCCATTATTTTTCAGAAAACAGCTACATTTAGCTTTTCTATATATTCAATTACCGAGCCTGTCGGAGATGAGGTAAAACATGAATGATTCACTTAACCAAGATCTTGTGACAATCTCTACACTATTTCTAATTGTATTTCAGAAGTTTCTAATTGTATATCAGATAATTCTTATAGGAATACAAATAAAAATTTCTGAAATACAATTAGAAAATTCTGAAACACAAATGGAAACTACCGAAATAACTTAACTAACTTTGACTATTGGAAAACAGAGTCGCTTGACGGATTTTCTCGGGATCAAGTTATGTCATAGATCCTCATACCAAGGGGATGGCTCTTGCGTTATTATTATGAGGAGGAGGAGTGGTGGAATAGAGGGAAATATTACTTGGACATCCATCTCTGTTTTGTTTGGGTTCAGGGATCGACACCTGTCCTGGCTGTGCGAATACAAGTGAACTGCTTCTATAGGAAATATAATTTACTGCCCATGGAATCAAACCTAACCATCTATTAAATATTAGGAAATCTGAAGCTTCTGATATTCAGGGCATGATAATATATTCTGATGTCCTCTGGACTAAACAACTTGTTTAAGTGGCGACTAGGGTGATCGGCCCGATTTTTAATAACCGGTTGTAACCGATTTTTTTGGTTAAGTCGGTTTCGGTTTTTTTTGAAAAGCCCACATTTCGAATATCGAAAAAACCGGGGTTTTCTCCTCGAATAGCCGGTTTTTTTAAAGTGTGTTTTTATGAGTTTTAGTGTATTAGAAACTCTAAAAAATATTCAAACTACAAAAAACATTTTTAAAACAAATACCCCAACTATTTAAGAAGACTTTTTATATTTAGACAAATGTCACAAGCGATCTGCAAAGCTCGATAATCATTTTCAATTCTTTATAAAAATTGATATACTTTAAAGCATTTAAACTGCGTTTTATTCCTTTATTACAGTAAACTTCTATATATGTTTGTGACAATCATTTATGTGATGAATAATTTTATCAGAATATGTTGTTCTCAGATTATGATATAAGAGCAACATAATATGGTAAATCCTTCATCATATATATGGTTGTCACAAACATATATATGTTTACCGTAACCATATATATGGTTGAAATATTCATGTGAATCGTAAATTAACCATATTATTGTTACCACAATCATATATATAGTTACTGTAACTATAATATTGTTAAAAATTTTTAAATGGTTACAGTAACCATGCACAAATGTTGAAATGGTTACAGTAACAATGCCCAACTATATTTTTTTTCTGCGTGTAGGGAAATTGTTCACGATACCCTCAGATTTTTACGTCACTTAAGAAGTACTCACCCATTTGTGGGCGATTGGTTAGTGCTATACACTACAGGAAAAGTTTGGTTTTTCTCCCTACTGTCCGTATGTGAAATTAACTTCCCGGATAAATAATGTCTTCAATGTTCTATTTCCAACAAACTGTAATGCATGTTTGTGGACCAAGAAGAAAAAAAATATTCTGACCAGGATTCTTAAATTTTGGGCATGCACAGGATGATTCTGAAATTTAATTTAAAAAAAATCAAGAAGTGTGATCCATTATGGCAATCATGGATTTTCATTTATATCATGATGTTAATTTGATTACATTTATAGTCACGGAGCACGAACATGAAGTCAAATTTTCCAAATTCTACAATATAAAGCGGACAAAAATATGGCGGTTTATAAATAGCCAAAAGACAATAAGGAGGGCTCTACTAAATAATCTAAAATAAATGGAAATGACGGATTCATAATGCCGTTCTCTATTCTTAACTTTTGTTCCTTGATTATCATTTTTAAACTCTCAACAAATTGTTATCTAACTGCAAATACTTTCTATGGCCTGAAGACAGAACTTTCTTTAATAAGAGAATATTAAGTCAGTATGTTAAAAGATATATCCAGAGAACATTTTAAAGGACACCCTGTTACAATTTTAATATCTAACACTGTGTGGTTTAGATCGCCTTTTAAATTTCAAAAGGATAAGCCGATCGAAAAAACGAAAATAAAATACAATACCAGGCGGTGCTTCAATGTATATTTTGGAGCATCCTGCCTATCCGAAATAGCAAACCTACTATATATTTGCATATGTTATAGTATAGAGTAGTCGTGTAAAATTTTGTATTTTTGTAATTGTTGTCTGTACATCAATTTACATACTACGACATATCAGTTAAAATTCATCAACATTAAGCACACTTCGGTTGTGGTAATGCATTTTGATGTGATTGTTTCAATTCATTTGAACTATTTATTTTAAATTTGTTTGGGTTTGTTTAGGAAGTTTATGCTTTCAGTCGTATTGTTTAATGTAAATTATGTTAAAAAGATTAAAATCATTGTCACATCACACCACAACACTTGACGCATACGTACTTACGTACATCATATGTAGATAGATACCTATGAGCATTTTTTAGCCACAAATAGATATACTACATACATACATGCTTTACATTATTTTTTTTATTTTTGGCAACTCTTTGTTATTGTTTTATCTTTTCTTGGTTTCTTTGAATTGAAAAAAAGAAGTAATATAATAAAAGTGTTTTTTTTTGTGGTTTGGTTTATTTTATTATTTAACTTTTGGGTTTTAAGACAATAATGAAGTCACATGCTTAGCACGATATCACCTCTTTTAGATCTGTTGATGGTTTTCGTTTTATGTCACTTTTTTTCTGTTGCTGTTTATCAAAATTTAATTAAAATGTAAACAAAGTTTCAAATTACTGTAAACGGCAACAGTGGGGAGTTAAGTAAAAATCAGACACCGGAAAGCTTTTTATTTTTTAGGTTTCATTTCATATAAATATCTTTAATATTTAAAATGTTTTTTCATTTGTTAGACAAAAATAAATAAAAAATCTCACAATTAAAATTTAAAAATATCTATTATTATAAATATTAGAAAAGAAAGAATTTCAAACAAAGCTTAGAAAAACATTAGCGGTATTCACAATGTAGAGTACTTGGCCTGGTAATGTAGTAAAAGAGCACAATATCAAAAAACTAAAAACAAAATACATTAGAAATTTAAATGTTTATCAATAAATAGCTTTTCTGGTTTTTTACTAGGCCAAGTACTCTACATTGTGAATACCGCTATTGTATTTCTACTTAATTAAAAAATTTTTATTGTTCTTTTTCATCCAATCAAAATATTTGAAAATAATTTAAAAAAAAAAAGTTGGTTTTAAAAGTATTAAAATCAGGCCTCGGGTAAAAGATATATGTATTTTTCAAGCTGAAAATCAACACACCGTAACCATAGAGAATACACATAGAGAAACTCTACTGTTAAATACCTAACTCTGTTGTCAAAAACCTTAATTATGAGAATGTATTTGTAAAAAAAAACTATATGTGAGAACAAAACAAGTAAGAGAGCTACATATATTCGGCTGTGTCGAATCTCATATACCCTTCACAAACTTATACTTTAAAATACAAATTTTAAATATTTTTAGGTAAACAAAAAATTTTTTTCAAAATTGTTTTTCAAAACTAAAAAAAAATGTTCAAAATTTTTTGAAAAATTTTTTTTCGAAATTGTTTTTTTATAAATTTTTTTCCAATTTTTTTTTTTAATTTTTATCGAATTTTTTTTTAAATTTTTAAATTTTTTTTTTTAATTTATTAGTGAAAAAAATGTATGACAAAAAAAATGTTTGGTAAAAAAATCGGATTAAAAAATATTTTTCCCGATTTTGACCTATTGTAGGTCGAAATTACTATAGCGTTATGGCAATGGACTTTGAAATATCTATCATTAGATATCCATATTGTCTATATTAATGACTTAGTAATCCAGATATAGATCAACAAGTAAGAGAGCTATATTCGGCTGTGCCGAATCTTTTATCCCCTCCACCAATTTATAATTTAAAATAAACATTTTAAATATTTTTAGGTAAATAAAATTAATTTTTTTCAAAATTTAAAAAAAAAAAATTTCAAAATTGTTTTAAATTTTTTTTCCGAATTCGAAGAATTCCCGATATATTGATGTATCAAGTTGTTCAGGACAAACGGTCAGAGGGACATGGCTATATCGACTAAGCTATATATAACGATCCAGAATATACATATATACTTTATGGGGTCGCAAATAAAAAATGTAGCATTACAAACGGAATGACAAACTTATATATACCCTTGCCACTCATGGTGAAGGGTATAAACATCACTCTTATGTTTAATCTTTTTTTTTAGAAAGAACTAGACATCGAATATTATTATTAGTAGATCCCATAACATATGTATATATATTAGATCCTTATGAAACTTGAAGACGATCTAGCTATGTCCGCCGATTTGTTTGTCTTGGAAGGAAAACAATATTTTTGTCATAAAATTGTTATTACAAAATATTCAGGCCTATTCCTGTTCTCACTTTCACCATTCACCGTATTTTTGGAACCATAATTATAACAATATTATGTAATTTCCTTAGCATTTCTTAAATATTTACACGTGATTTTTTTAATCTTAATTATATAATTTTCGAAACTTTATTTAAAATAAATATTGTTGTAATTATGCTTCCAAAAACACGGTGAAAGTGAGAACTAATTATTTTTTTGGCATTTTATATAACAAATGAAGATAATTTCATTTCGGAAAGAGTAAAAACAATTTACTGTTCTTTGTAAAACAATGTTTATTACATATGCACATTTTCTGCATATGCACATACATATTTTCCCATTTTTTTTGAGCTTTTTTTTTGCTTCCTTTTTTTTGTTTTTGTTATTATAAAACTTAAATTTTAATAATTATTCTATTCTGAGAAAATAAAAATTAATGTTGTGTTTTATTTTTTGTTCAAAACTCATTTTTGTTATCCGATAGTACATTTAATGAGAATAACTTTAATGTAATTAATTATTGTTTCCTGTTATTCCATGTGTCTGATTATGTGTTTAAAATTTCAAGAATCAGTCATTTGTTATATTAAGTGCACAACTATCGCGTCAATTAATTTGATTGAAAAACAAGTAAGAGTGCTATATTCGGCTATGCCGATTCTTATATAACCTTCACCTTTGTTGTGGATGCATTATTATTTTTTATAATCTTATATATACCCTTCTCACGAAGGTGAGAAGGGTATACGCAAAGCAATGAAACCAACACACATCCAAACATACGTTTTGTTGCTTTTTTGTGAAAGCATGCAATAGCATGTTTCGGATTTTGCACATATCTCCGTTATTTATGGACGGATTTTGCTGATTTTAAATAGGAAAATTCTCGAAAGCATGTCTGACAGAATTATTGAAGATTTGGATCCCGAAGATATCTGGGGTTTTCAGAAAATTGATTTCAACAGACAGACAGACAGACAGACATAGTTTAATCGACTCCGCTATATATAAGGAATATATATACTTTATAGGGTCGGAAAATTATATTGTGGAAATTACAAACGGAATGACAAACTTATATATACCCTATACCCTTCTCACGAAGGTGAAATCACAACAGTATTGTGTTAAGTTCAATCGTGATACTTTAACATTCTATTTTACGATTTTCTACGAATGTTGCTATATATTGAATAAAATTGACTATATCATACCATCTACATTACTTAGATGTAGTTTTGTAATGACTTATGACTTAAGCACTTGTTAACGAACTTCTGTATTAATCTATCTCTATAAATAAAAATCAAATGTCGTTCGTTAGTAAACTTATCACTTGGGAACGGCTGCACCGTTTTGGCAAAATTTTTTGTCATAATCAGACTTAGGTTTTTACGAAAAGAAAAATTTACCACGCCCATTTTTTTAATTTGTCTAAAATCTGAGAACGGCTGGACCGATTTTTCTAATTTTTTTAAATGTTCGTAGTAATCCAATTTAAGTTTTTACGAAAATATATTGGCCACGCCCATTTTTACGACCGCTTTTTTGATTTTTATAATTCTAAATTTGAACGTGCCCATGATCAATGGCATGTCGCCTGTTTCCGTGTCGGAACACCATAAGCATTATTTGTTTAGTCGCCAAACAATGATATCACAGCAAAGCAATCGAAAAAAGTATTTATTTATTTCAATTTGTAACCCGAATATCCATTTACCAACCAGAATGTAAATAAAACACCCTAAGATTTGTTGCAATTGCAAATCTAAATAAAACGTACCCAAACCTATATAAATAGAAAAAATAGTTTTAACTATTTTTACACATTTTAATGTACAATAAAATTTGAAGTTCATAACAAAATTCATACAACTTTTAAATGATTCAATTTTATTTTCTGCATTAATTTTTTTATTTTTTTACTTAAAAAAGAAAAATTTTTTAAATACATTTGTAATAGATTTAATATTATTCTCTTATTTAAGTCTCAATTTATAAGAGTTTGTGGTAATTGCCTACAAAGACTTCACCAAGTGAAAATGACATGTTCAAAAGCCAATGTGTAAGTAGCATTGTATCTCATAACTATGTAATGAAGGTTTTTGTTTTAAATTAACACAGTTTTCTTTAAATTTTCAGCATATTTCCAATTATTTCATAAAGTAAGTATAAAAAGCTGCCTTTTCCGTTATTAACATTAATTTTATTACATGCCAAAAAAACCTTCAATAATAAAATAAATTCGTCTGTGACCTCTTTTCATTTGCGAAATAAGTAAAATAAAAACCCTTCGCACAAAATGAAAATTTGTTTAACAAATTAATGAGAACCATTAATGACTTTCAAATGACGACAATGTTAAAGTATTCACTTTATATATTTAGTTTCCTTTTTGCGTTTGTCATACTTAATATTTGAAGGGGACATTTGAATGGTAGTAGTTAGATTTGTTATAGTAGCTGTAGTCGACTATTAAATTCCTTTTACAATTTGACTTTTCCATTACCTGTCACAGAGTGTCAATAAAGAACTGAATATATCGAGCCCTAACCGCGAAAATAACGTAAGCGCCAAAAATCAAATTTTAACGGAGAGAGTTTTTTTCGTTTTTTTTTAAAGTTGTGCGAAGGATTTTTTTGAAAGTTAAAATGTAGTCTATTACTGGTCTCATATATGAGATAAATGCATTTTTAAGTTAATTTTGTGAGCAACAAATTTGTTTTGGCGCTTACGTTATTTTTACCGCCACTATTACAGTCAGCTGAGACTAAAAAGTGGCGCATACGATAAATGCTTTATAAAGAAAAGTTTCGAAAAAATTTATTTTTTTTGGAAATTAAGGCATATCTTCTTCATCTGTTTCGTTTAAGGCGTCTATAATATTTTGGGAATGTTTTAGGCCAATATATTCGTTATGAAAACTTTGAGGAATACTATTTTTATTGCAAGGACATTTTAAATGAGGAAATTTTTAATTCTGTGTTGTATAGCGGAGGAGGTCCACGGACCGTAGCAGTATTTACATCAATGTCTTGTCCTCGCTATTAAGAAGTGAGATCGTAAAATTCTTAACACACGTTTTTCATTAAAACTTTTAACCCAAGTATTATTTGATTTCAATTATATTCATTTGTTGTTAATCTGATTAAAAACCTCGTTCAGGTAGAAGGAATGGTCCACAATATGTTTCTAAAAAAATGGAAAGCATTTTCAAAAGAGCTGGCAACACATCCGGAAGGAAAGCAGCCCGCTTAACTCAGTGCTCGGACTATTTGGTACGAAAAATTAAAGCTAATGCAGTTTTAAAAACATTTTAAAAACATGCAAAAAATTTAGAGGCCAAATCATAGTTTATAAAAATTGGAAGACCGCATCGTGCTTAATTTTATTTTCTTTGGAACAAGCTAATCAGAAAATATTTTCCAGTTTGAAAATCAGAAAGAGTCCTCATGTAAACGCTTAAATGCCTCGTAAACTGTGCAATCTGTGCATTTTTACACTCTCGCAAATGAACTGTCAAAAATTGTATGTAAATTCGTTTGCACAACTCCGATAAGTTTGCGCGACAATTTAGTCTCGTAGGTTCATGAAATACGTAGCGCAAATTTTCGCATTTGCACAAATGGGAAACTTAAGCGTTTAAATGTGTAGAGTGCTTTAACGATATAAATTCATAACCGTAAAGGGTTTTTCTTGCACTTCGAATAACTGTAGGCCACTCACTAGAAGCCCATACAGTTCGGTTTCGAGTAAATGATTCTATTGTACTGTGAATAGAATCAACAGGCATCATTTTATGACCAGGTAGTAAGCAAATTTGAATAGCTTAGAAAAAAAAGCTTGATTTGATATTTGTCCAATAAATGGGATTTAAATTTATATATTTTCCCGTTAATTGTATTTAAATTTCTTTTGATTTTCTCTCTAGTACTTCGGATACTCTTACTTTAATTTATTGCCCCTTTTGGCTTTTATGTCGCTTACGTTATTTTTGCGGTAAAGCAAAAAGGTGATATAATTGAATTTGCGTTATCTCTGTATATATAAAAACTTTATTTTCATTATTTCGGGTGTTGGTGCGCACGACACTTTTCTATCGATTTTCGTTAAAAAGTCAATTTCGGAAAAATGTCGCTTACGTTATTTTTGCGGTTAGGGCTCGATATATGTATAGAAACCTACAGAAGGGGGGTAACTTCTAGTCATATTAAAGTCAGTTTCATTTAAAGCGTTTGAATTGGAAACGATCTCTACTAGTTCTGTGACAAGTTCCATATAAAGTTCATTTAGAAAATAGTTATGATTGTTATAACCGATATTAATAAATAGTTCAGTCTAAATTATCGAATTTTTCTGTTGGGGTTGACAATTTTTGTTTGTGTGACAAAAATTCGGTTACTTAAATCGAAGAATTACGATTATGTCAACTGATTTTCTGTTGCTAGTATCAAAAATCTATATCTATATAAATCTCAACGAATCGGTTTTATCTATGCAGAAAATATACGGGATGATATTTTAAACGAAATAAATACAAAAATATACCAGCTTACACATTCATAGGGTATAATAAAGCCCATTAACCCTTTCAATACCATGGGTATCATGTATTCCAGACGAAATTTTAGAAAAATACAATTTTCGCTCAATTTGAATAAGACAATGTTCCATTGGTAGTTTAAAGTATTTTTTGGTTTATTATCAGCTGATTTGGGCACGTTCAATGAGTTAATTGATTTTTATTGCAATTAGTTGAAAAAAACCTTTTGTGTTTTTTTTGGATTTATAAGCGTATGTATATAAGTGTTTCTTCTTCCGAAAGTTATTTTGTGTCAATAATATAAGTGTTTTATATTAAAAGCAAGTAAGTAAGCATCAATATATTTTTTATATAGTCTTATGTTGGGTTTTTTCCTTTTAGCATAATTAATCCCACTAGTTTTTTTAAAGCCGCAAAAACGGGATATATTGTCCCATTGGCGTTCAATGGTGAAACCGGACATAGTTTACCGCTGAAGGATAGTATAATTTTAAAAAATATAAATTGTGTTTCTGAGTATTAAATTTAAACAAAACAAGCTATATTCGGCTGTGCCGAATCTTATATACCCTTCACCAAATTATACTTTAAAAAAAAAAAAATTTAACAAAAAAATTTTTTTTTTTCAAAATTTTGTGTTTTAAAGTTTTTTCAATTTAAAAAAAAAATTTAATTTATTAGTGAAAAAATGTATGAGAAAAAAATGTTTTTTGTGAAAAAAAAATTCGGGTTAAAAAATATTTTTCCCGATTTGGTCCATTGTAGGTCTAACTTACTATAGAATTATATACATCGTTGCAATGGACTTTGAAATATCTATCATTAGATATCCATATTGTCTATATTTATGACTTAGTAATCAAGATATAGATCAAAAATAGGCCAAAAATAGAGGTTGTCTCGGATTTTTGCTCATATCTCCGTTATTTATGGACGGATTTTGCTGATTTTAAATAGGAAACTTCTCGAAAGCATGCCTGACAGAATTTTGAAGATTTGTATCCCGAAGATATCTGGGGTCTTCAGAAAATTGATTTCAACAGACAGACTGACAGACAGACATGGCTAAATCGACTCCGCTATCTATCGGAAAATTATATTGTGGAAATTACAAACGGAATGACAAACTTATATATACCCTTCTCACGAAGGTGAAGGGTATAAAAATTTCCTACATGTATATAAACTCGCTGCTAATAGAACGGTAGTGAAAGAGTTAAATAAGTACAACTATAAATTACTGTATGAAGAGTCTACAAAGTATAAAAGAGCTGTAGTAAATTGCTGAGCACTTTAATTAATAGAAAAAACTTGCGTTTCAACTTGTAATTATCAGAGAGAGAGAAACGTTAACAAAGTAAAGTGTTTATTTTATCAAAATTGAAAGTACTTTTTAGTGTATACTACGTACAAAAACATGTATTACAACATAATAATTTACAGCAGTTGTCGCCATAGAGAGAACATAGAATGTGGATTATAACAATATGTTATGTACTTCTTTTCTCTATTGTACTAATAGCTGTCAGATTTGACATTTTGTTGTCATATTTACAATTTTTGGCTTCAAAGATTGCAATGCAGCGATTTAAAGTGACGATTTCCCGCATTATGAAAATATATCACTATTTTATGAAGTAGTAAAAGAATTGAAGCCGCAAAGCTTGAATTTATGCTTTAATTTCAGTCATTTGTACCCTTCGAATGTACCACAAACAACGTAGTTGCGGTAATTTATTTAAACTTCGTTGACATTCGAGTTGTTTGGAACCTGATGGCTTTGAGTGCCGACCTCTGATTAAGAGTCGTAGTAGTTTTAAACTTATCAGTAAAATAACATGTCAGACTCACCATCAATATGTGGCAATAAAATAGTTTTCTGATGTAGGGTCAATTATGGACCGATCCTCACAAAAGTTGGTATAAAGATTAAGGTTCATATAAAACTTGTTTATATCCAATTTAATCACGATATTAATTATTATAAGACAATTATGAATGTCCAAGTCATTTTCTGAGGAGGACCTTTTATTGGGATTACAGACAAATGATGCTCGATGTTAGCATACTTATATACAAATTAAAGGAACTTGGAACTAATTTAAGCAACATTTTATCAGGATTGCCGCTTAATCAGCATATTAATAATGACTGCTTAAACAGTATATGGGGGCTAGGTGAAATTATGGACCGATATTTTCCATTTTCAATACCAAACAGAGAGTAATTGTTTGGGCCCTATCGTGCTTGAAACAAACAGACGGACGGAAATTGCTAGATCATCTTAGAATTTCACAACGACCCAGAATATATATACATTTGTAGGTCTGCGATGAATATCTTTTGATGGTGGTTATAAAAATCCGAAAAAGTGCATAGTGCCAGATTGAAATTCAAAAGTGTCTTAATGCAGTATACTATATAATGTTTTGGAAATAGTCATGACATTCAAAAACCCCATAATTATTCGAAGCAGTTGCTTAATAGGGTCTATCGAAAAAAAGTGGAAATACATCTGAATTTTCTAAACTACTGGTCCGCTCGTAAACTGATGTATGAACCAATCGTAAAGGAGTATGGATCATAATAAAGAGTAAGGTATGCCGTTAATAATGAAAAACAACATCAGCCAAATGGCCACCACGACAACGCTTACAGGACCATATCCTTTTCATGAAATTTTCCATAACCAAATCGCAAACTGGCTGCCCTATGTCCTCGATAGCCTCACGAATTCTATATTTAAGGTCTTGAATCGATGCTGGGCTGTTGGGGTAGAACTTGTCATTCACGTGGCCCCAAAGGAAAAAGTCGCAAGGTGTTAAATCACAAGATCTCGGTGTCCAATTGTGATCACCTCTTCGAGAGATAACACGGTCCGGAAACTTTTCCGGCACGTAGCGCCGTCTTGTTGGAAGTAAACGTTGGCCAGATCAATATCATCCACCTCCGACCATAAGAAATCATTAATCCATTCACTATTGATCCTGTTTTCTTCAACACTTTGGGCTACAGCAGCAATACTCTCAGTTGTTCTTGAGCGATGTGCACGGGTTTTATTCTTCACATCACTAACTTATCCCAGCACATCGGATTGAGGTCCGACAAGGTGCTTCACGACGTCCTTTAGTTTTGCGAACTGCGACTGCAAGATTTTCACAATTTTTGTAGTGAATTTTAATAATTTCAATGTGTTGTTGAAGCGTATATCGTTCCAGTTTTAGTAATGGCGTAGTTTTAGCTTGTCAAATGTTAAAGAATAAAAGCTTCAAAAGTGACAGTTACCGAAATACCGGGTGATTGAAAATAACACCTCTTGTTGGAAAGCCCTTTACAATGGACAGATTTCTATGAATTAAACATGGTAATAAAGCAAGTGATTTAAATTTACTTTTTAAATTTTCGTTTTCTTACTAGACTTTATTTTGTTTTTCGCAAATCTGCCCAGTTAGTCGTAAATGAGTTTGAAAAATGGCGAAATTTTGAATAAATTAACCTCCATTGCTATTAACATTTCTCAAATATTTTTTTAAAAATTTTTAAATGATAAACTTAGAATTTAAAAAAAATTAAAGTTTCGAACATTGCTTGAAGTTGGATGCATGTCTGCACCGATTTAGAAATTTTCTAATAGTCATTCTAAATCCAGTTCTTATCAAATATGTAAAAGTATTATTTATTTTTTTAAATCTTTGAGCAATATTAATAACAATTTAGTTCCATTGTTGTCAATATTTATCCATTTTTATACCCTTCACCATGAGTGGCAAGGGCATGGAATAAAATATACATAGAAAACCTAAGTCTGTTGTCAAAAACCTAAGAGCCAGTTTTTGACTTCGTATTTAAATATTAATTATATTTAAGTTCTATTTAAATACGAAAATGGGTTTCTCAGTGCTTTTTTAAATGATACTTAAGTGGCCAACGTTGGCCATTTAAATTCTATTTAAGTTTCATGAACTACCATATGTTTTTAACAGCTGTCTTTTGTTGTCTGTTTTTTTCACTCTATTGTAGCGCTGTATTTTTTTACGGCATCTAACAAAAACTACACTCCCGATGCGGTGAAGTTGGGGCTTCTTTTGTGCATTTTCCTACATATATTTTATTGTTTAATAACCTTTTTTTTCTTATTTGGCAAAATGTATCAATTTTTGTTTTGCTTGAACAGCTTGTGTTATACAAAACTATCGATAATTTTTTGATATTTAGTAGTGCTACCACACTTTTATCTTATTTAAATAAGAAAAATTATATTGCACTGAAAAACTCAAACTGTATTTAAATACCATTTAAATTTAAGTAAAAATTAACTAAATACGTATTTAAATACGAAGTCAAAAACTGGGCATAAGTCTTGCAACAACAAAATACATGTAGATCAATGTATTTTGTTGTTGTGCTAGCCATACAATTTGGGAAGAGTACTTATTTTTACTCTCAGTTGCGCCTCTACACGCAGAAAACAAATATAGTTCAGCATTGTTACTGTAATCATTTCAACATTTGTGCATGTTTACTGTAACCATTTCAACGTTTTTAGCAATATTATAGTCCTAGTAACTATATATATGATTGTGGTAACAATAATATGGTTAATTTACGATTCACATGATTGGATCAACCATATATATGGTTACAGTAAACATGTATATGTTTGTGACAACCATTTATATGATGGATAATTTTGTCATAATATGTTGTTCTCAGATTATAATATCCATAAGCCGAGAGCAACATAATATGGTAAGTCCTTCATCATATAAATATACATGTTTACACAAACATATACATGTTTACACAAACATATACATGTTAACTGTAACCATATATATGGTTGGTACAATCATGTGAATCGTAAATTAACCATATTATTGTTACCACAAACATATATATAGTTACTGTGACTATAATATTGTTAAAAATGTTGAAATGGTTACAGTAAACATGCACAAATGTTGAAATGGTTACAGTAACAATGCACAACAATATTTTATAACAGCTAAAATGCTATAGGACCTATCATCACTTAAGGAGATACAAAAAACTTAATAAAATGAAAAGTCTTTTGAATATTGCTGAAGTCCAGCTGCACAATACATTTTGGAAATAATGGAATCTTACTATTCAAAACCTTATTAAATGTTATGACATTTTCCAGAGTTTTATAACAAAATGAATGCCAGATCTTCTTATTCATTAAAGGATTTGCAGGGACTAAGCAATTATGTATATTCTAAGCATAACGGCACTAAATCTACTTCAATTATTTTTATGCTTTAAGTCTCTTAAAAATAATCACATTACTCAATTTAAGGCATTACAAATTCTCCCTACGTCCTCTATTAAACTATATTTTTAATTTATTTCTCTTGCTATTAGTTTTGCAATTGTTAACACTTTTAATGTTTGATTTGTCACTCACACCTTCTGGCATATTTTATCTAAGAGAAATTACACGTTGCTACCAAATCACTCAACACCTTAAATAGTGATAGTGTAACACAAATGAAATTTTATCTGCACAAAGTTCACATTCAATTTTAACGATAATTATTAAAATAACAATCGTAATAACAATGATACAAAAAATAACAAAAACAGTAATAATTATAATGATAAAACAAACAATAATAAGAAAAGCCGTCCCTTTAAACCTCTTTAGTAGGGAGCCAGAAATTGCTTAAAGTCATTAAGCCGAAAGTTACACGGCAAAAGAGAAAAAACAGACTCGCTGGAAAACATGGTTAATTAAGACGATTTGATAGTTGGCTAAGTAATTTCAAGTGTAGTTGTCAAAAGTTGGCCAAACTAAAAAAGAAATAAGAAATTATTTAAACCAAAAAACCCAATATTAAAAAAAACAAAAAATATGAAATGCCAGCATGTGTGTTTGTTTGACGAAAATTTACATTTATTCCAATGACAGCGTAACAAGTAGCAGCTTGTAGTAAGTAGTACTGCCATTAACTGCTTGCTACGCTTACGACTGTAGCCACTGTAGTCGCTTAAGTGCTTTTATATATCATTTGTTTAGCTGTAGCCATAGTAGTAGCAGTGTTCGATGACGGCAGCAAAAAGTTGAGCACTTATTTGCCTCTCGACATTTCCCATTATAACAATAATAATGATTGTTGTGATTTGTGTTCAAGTAACTTATGATGAATGCTTTTACACCTTTAATGACAGTTGGTGTTTACACTTATAATTTGGTTTGGTTTGGTTTTGGTTTTTGTTTCGTTAGAAATATGTAAGTAACCAACAACGTTTTAATGCCATATTTATGCCTCATTATGATTATTATACATACATATATGCCTGATACACTTAAAGAGAAGTACGTATGAGTAATGTAACAATTTTTAAATCGGGTGACAAAAATAAGTTTATACTAAGTACTAACTAACCATCATTTTTAATAAACTCTTAAGTTGTAGTTAGCACTAATCTTAATACTGAAAGATTTTCAACATTTTAAATATTTTAGCTATCTTGTAATTATGTAAATTAAACCACAAACATTAATTTTCATTAAATTTTATTAATATTAAGTCCCACTGAAGTTCGTAGCTTTGTTTTAATATCATTCACCGTGAGTGCCTAATGTATATCTAATCGTTATAGAAAGAGAAGTCGATATAGCAATGTTCGTCTGTTAAAATCAACTTTTCGAAGAACCCAAATATCTTACAAGCATGATTCATATATCAATATATCGGATATAGTCCCGGTTCGGTTGCTATTTACCTTCGGGGAAATCGGCCAACAAATGGCAGAGATAAAAGGAAAAAACAATCACTACCTCGATTTTTTACCTATTTATACTCTACACCACCATAGTGGAAAGGGTATAATGCGTTGACGTCCTAAAATATTAGTCTTACACCCACATTAAACTATACAGATCAGAATCTCTTTCTGAGTCGATTAAACGATATCTGGACGGACAGATATGGTCCGTATGGCTGGCAGGGTGGTTGTACATTGCAAAATCACCTATTGAAACTCGGTATATTATTTCACCTAGACCCCATAGAAATGTCCTCCCGAAGACCCTCTTCCAAAAATCATTCACGATAATAAATTATTGAAATTTTAAAAGAAAAATGTTTTTGCTCATTCACTTAGTGTAGTGT
Source organism: Calliphora vomitoria (assembly GCA_942486065.2). Taxonomy (NCBI): domain Eukaryota; kingdom Metazoa; phylum Arthropoda; class Insecta; order Diptera; family Calliphoridae; genus Calliphora; species Calliphora vomitoria. Next base: position 44,430,296 of record OW818029.2, read on the forward strand.
ATTATATGGTCGGGCTTGACCAACCATACTTTTGTTCTTGTTTTGATTGACATCCAATGATAGACACTTCAAGGGACTTTCCAACGACGTATATAACGTCATAGACAATCCGAACAAATATTTTGTACCCGAGTTTTTTTTTAAATAAAAATTGTCCAGTAACAAATATCAAGTTCTCTATCAACGAACTGTCACTTTTAACATTCTCTTGCTCTCTCGTTACAAGTTTTTAAAGGAAAAAATTTATTTCGATCTTCGTAAAAACGGTACGTTTCGAGGTTTGGGCTCGATAATACTCTCTTTCACACATGTGAGCTCCAATATAAGACCCGTGCATAGAAAATAAATAGATGGTTAAATTTGTATGAGTCCTAACAATATATTCGATTTTAAGTTCTTAATGCAAATCGATAAATTTTGAAAAATTTTCATTACCGTTTATCACGTTTGCACACTAAGCTAACGATATCCTTAACGCGTGTTTTGGAATATACCCTTTGAATTGTAAAAAGTGATTTAAGCATTGACTCATTGACATGCAATAGAGTAACATATGTATGTAGTAATACTTATAATAAAATCATTTTTCAAGAATAATGCTTTGAAAATCAGTTATGGCCATTTTCGTACATAAATATTTGTTTTCACTTGCCGAAACAAAAACAAAAACAAGCCCATTTGTATTTTGTCTTACATTATTCCATTATCACATTTCTCTCAGTGCATAATTATAACCAACAGCCATTCAATACTTCTTTATATTCGCACAGTTCAAGCTGTTTTTCATTGATTATGGTTCGGTTAAACCGCCTAAGAAGATGATGATGATGATGATCAATATCATTCAATCATTTACAGTTCATTGACTTTTACTTATAATAATAGTTAATGTTTTTAATTTTTTTTTTTTAATTTCTTTTTTATATAGAAATTTTAAGCCAAATTATCTCTGCTCATAACATAAAATGTGATGGCAACAAAAAAACAAAATTAAATAAGTATAAAACTTGTATTTAATTTCTGGTACTCGTAACTTCACTTTACTTAAATTCCAGCAACTAGCAAGTTTTTTCTTCTTTCATATTCCATTACAACATTTTAATGTGATGAAGAAGATGATAATGATGATATTGTGGCAGTAGTAGCTGTTTTAGTAGTAACAACAGCAGCAGCAGCACCAGCAGCAGCGTCAGCAGTAGTGACTGGTACCATCTTCATGCAAGTACTTACATACTTACTTGCACTACCTACCACTCGCACTCTTACAATCCCAGTTAAATGTTTTAATAAAATTATTACGTTGTGCGATTTCTATCAGTTTTTACGGAAGATGCAACACTACTGATTTTTGTTGGGAATAAATAACACCTGCTGAGTATGCGTGAATGTTGTTCGAGTAGAGTTTAAATAATTTTTTTTTCTTTTTTGAAAGCTCCCGCCGAAGTAAAAGATTTTTGTTGCGGGATTGAATAAATATTACATTTCAATTAACACTACATGTATATTTTGTGTTTATAAATAAATGATAAACATAAATTATTTAAACATTGACATGAATTACATGGTTACAGTTTTTCACATGTCTTTGCTATTTGGCGACACAACATGCTATACCATATGACGTGACTAAAAATGTATGTTTGCAAATAAAGTTTCCTTAAATACTGTTTAAAAATACATTTGACTAATGTTAATTATAAAAGGATATATTAAATCGCTTTCCAAATGTTACAATCATAAAAGTGTTCAATAACCAAGAACTTAGCAATTTACAAACATTGTATTACCTTTTTCTCTTTCATCCTCAGATTTAGGTTATGAAAACTATTGTCATTTGAAAGGGAACATAACTTCAATCTTCATCTTGTAGTGACAGCTAAAATGTCAAAGTATTGCAGCTGTTGTCTTGACAGAAATTTTATGCTCGTAATTATTTGAAAAAATACATATACTGACACATGTCTATCACATACTAGACATTTACTAAATGATCAATTATCAACTTAAGATTGGTTTAAGCCATAAAAAGATAACATTATGAAATCACAAAAAAATCTTTCAATTTATATAACTGCAATGACATTACAACAAAATTAATTACTTAAATTTGTTAGCAAAACAAAAAAAAAAAAAAAAATAATAAATAAATTACAAAAACTCTAAATATTCTACACATGCAAATTTAAGGCTGTTAAATTGTTTTTTCAACACCCTTGAAACTTGTGCGTTTTTCATGAATTGAATCGATATTTATTAAATAAAATTTATTTCCACAACTTCAACAAACGTATATAAATAATGATTTATATTGTTATCGTATGTACTTAGTTACCAAAGTAACAATAGAAATATTGGGAAATGTTCATTTAAATTTCTATTAATCATACAAATAAAAGTTTAACAGTAAAAATGCGAAATGAAATGGAACAATATTTGTTTTATATATATATTTATAAATTTTAGAAAATAAAACTAAACAGCATTTTTAGGCAGAACTTGGAAAAAATATTTTAAACCTACATATAGAAATGCGGATCGATTTAAAAATTGCCCAAGTGACAAGGAAAATCGTACTCTAGGGATCAAAATAAGAAACTTTGCCCAATGAACCATACCTCTAAAATGAATTCTGATGTTCCGAAAGGTAAAATTTTGAATAATCCCACTTTGACCCATTTAAAGTGCTCCAATCGAGTCTAAATGTTTGACCGACCCCCACTAATATTATTTATTACCTACAAGTGTAGGTAATAAATAATATTGTTACGAATGTGCAATAGCGATTTGAATTTAACGGTCCGCAACGACTGCCTGCAACATTCATCATGTTTATAAACACGTCCATCAGTAGAAGCTTCTACTTATCAACAATGTTGATAGCATGCGGTTATTAGCCCAGCAGTTCTAGGAGACAGTCCCGTACTAGTGATTTTACCCATCATTTAGGTTAGGAACTAGTTAATTCAATAGCTACGTGACTAGTTATTTTAACACGGGCATGTCCTAGGCAGGTGGACAATTGACCCTTTTGACTACAATGAGACTGTCTAATAGCTGGTCCAAAGTAGTCAACGCATTGGATTCACATACTGGTTAAACAGCGACAGTTACCTAGATGGTAACTTTATCAGTTACATAACTAGTCATTTTAACATGTACGAGTGCTAATTGACCTCAAATAGTCAGCTTAAAGACATATCATAGTCAGTTCAATAAACGATAGCTTGTAAACAAACCTTTCTTCGACAACTCTCCAATGGATTGCTTCTGGTGGGAAAAATAACTACTTTCTAAAGTGCAGTACAAAAAAAAATAAAAAGTTTAAAGTGACTTCACTGTAGGTTACTAAGAGACACTAAAGTGACTATTGACTTCATGCTATGTTACATGGGATATCAGTATACATAAGCAAAAATAAAAATTAACTGTATGAGAATTATCAATACAATTTGTATAAAACCAGTTTGAACGAATTATCACACAACACGTTTAAAGTGTCTACACTCCAGATTACTTAGAGACACTTAAGTGACAATTGTCTCCACGCTAGATTACCTGGGATGTATAAAGTAGCCAATTGTCTTATCTCTGCACTACAAAAAGCACATACGTGTCAAATGACCAAAATATATAAATTGGAGTCAGCCAAGTGATAAGACATTTGTGACGATTACTGTCTATAAGGAATACATTGACTACATGCTTAACTGCTGGGACGTTTGATAAAACCATCAAGAAAATATGTATGTACCTAATTTGGTAGTCTAGATATCAGCGATTTAGTGATTTAGTAAAATTAATAATACTCTTAAATACGAAAGGGGGCTTAAAAAATATGTTTCTTCATTAAAGCGATCAATTTAAAAAACTGAATGATGATATCTTAACATCGTTTAATGAATTTTTGTTATCCTGCCAAGCTGTCAATTATATTTATTAGAATTAAATTGATATTTAAATGTTTCTTTCATTTAGAATTCTTAATTTTCAAAAATTTATAATCAAAATTGTTATGAATACTTTAGTATGAAATCATCAAATGCTGCCAATTGCCGCCTGCTACCTTTACTTTTCTTATTTAGTGTTAAAATTAAATACATTATTTGTCATTTCTCTTAATGTTCGTTCGTTCACACTCAAAAAGTAATTCCTGTAAATGGCACTTTAATAGTTGACAGCGAAAAGGTGACACAAAAATATGTTGACGTCATTTCGTTGGTTTCAAAACAAATAACCTTTTGCAACTTGGACATTTTAAGAAGTTTGTGTTGCACAAACGTAAATACATACACAAAAATAAACGAACGCGTTGCTCCTCCTTGGCCACCATTAGCAGCAAAGAATACACACACGATGGTCATAATTTAAGGACTTTTTTTTTTGGCTAATAAATTATATGAAATGTTCCTTTTGTAAAAATGCTTTCAAACATTTTAACTTAATAACATTTCCCAAATAGTATTTCACCAAATAATAATAATAATAATTTGTTACTCCTTCTACTGTTTTTTCTTAGCATAACAATAGTAAGAATAACATTAAGAATATTTGGAAATGGACGTGCTTCTAAATAAATACTGTGGAGCAGGAAGAAAATATTTTGAACTAAAGCAGATCATTTTAGTAAGATTGTTTACTATATCTAAAATAAAGTTAAAATTTCCTTTTTTTTATACATATATATACTTAGATATCATTATAAAATTATTAATAAAAATATTGCCAAAATATCTCTATTCTACCCCACTATGTTACATTTTTCCGTTGCTGCTGAACACAGTCCATTCTATGTCAAGTGCCATAAAGCTAATTGTATGTTATTTTACCCATGATTACATACTTTCTTTATTTTTTTGTTGTAGGTGGAGCATTTTTAAAAAATACTTCACGTAAATTGCTTCATAAATTAAGTGCTTTTTATTTGTACAAATCAAGGTTCAGGTACATTTTTATTATTATATCCTGTTTTTTATTACAAATTCATTGGCCTGGGTAATTATTTTCTACTGCTTAATAAATTTTCACTCAATAAAAGCGTAATTTTATTTGCACAATTCTCAAAGAAGATGATGCATAAAATTTGAATGTGTCATTATGATGTCGATTTGCGGTGAGCTGCAGTGGTTTTGTGGCCGCTTAAAAATTCATTAAAATTTATCTATAAAAATGTCACAAGCACAGTTTGTCAGAAGATATTGTTTTGTAAATGTTTTAATTATTTGGAGGGGAAAATTTAAAATTGAAGTTATGATACACTCAAATAATGAATTTCTTCAAAAGTTGAATAGTACACTTTTTTTTTTGGTTTTAATACTTTAGTAATAAAGGGTGTAACAAACTTCATGCAAGATTAGAATTTTTTAAAATTTTTTCAGTAAAGCTTTTTTAATGAAAACAGTTTGATAGCCGACAGTTTTGGGTTAGTAACAGTTGAGTATTATACGAGAGAACAAAGTATTTTCATTTAACAATTCGTCAATTCACTAGATCTCTTATCATGTTATAATGTCCTAATATTTTACAATGGTTTTTATTGCTTTTTAAGCAAAAAATGTCCTAAAATATTACTATTTTCTATGCTCAAAATTGTATTATCGTAACGAACCAGCAGAGACCAATGCCGAATGCCTAAGATTCGGTTAAGCCGAGTCGTGATATATTAGGACATTATGACAATATGACTGATAAGAGACCTTGTGAATTGGCCAATTATTAAAACAAATAAGTAACAGAGCTATATTCGGCTGTGTCATATGATAAATATTTCTAGGTAAACCAAATTTAATATTTTTTTTTAATTTATTAGCGAAAAAAATTTTAGGGCAAAAAATTTTTTATAAATTTATTTGTTCAAATTTTTTTTGTGAAACAAATTTTACAACAAAAAAAATTTTTTTGGTGAAAAAAAAAAAAAAATCGGTGTAAAAAAAATGTTTCCAATTTTGACCAATTGTATGTCACACTTACTTTGGCCTTATATACGCCATTGCAAAGCTGTTTGAAATATCTATTATTGGATATCCATATTGTCTATATTAATGTCTTAGTAATCCAGATATATATCAAAAATTGGTCATTTGTAGGACGATTGTGTCGATTTAAAATATCAACCGAAGCGGAAGAACTCCCGATATATTGATGTATGAATCTGGTATGTTAGTTATTTGGGGGCTATGGAAGGTCGATTTCAACATACAGAAGGACAGACGTAGATGGCTATATCGACTTCGATATCTATATTTTTAATTTGTGAGGTCGCAAATGAAAAATATAGAAATTAAAAACGGAATGAAAACCTGCCGCTCATGGTGAAGGGTATTTTGGCGGCCACAGTTCAAGCATAGTCATTTTAGGCGCTGAAGAGCATTTCTACACGCAGAGAAAAAACATGGTTGTGGTAACCATAATCTAAGAGCAACATATTATGATAAGATTTATGTTTGTAGTCCAAACATATTATGATCACTATAAGTATCATAAAATATCATATGTTCTGAAATAATCATATTATGATACAAATCAATCATAATATGACCCAAAGTAATCATATTTATGACCCAATTAAATCATATTATGATCCAATTAAGTCATATTATAATCCAAAGTAATCACATTATTATTAAAATTTATTTTTTGAAATACAAAATTTTATTTTAATGAGTTTTAGTTTTAAGGTACTAAGTAAATTCCCAATTAAAATATTATTGATAAATTCACTGAAATTTATTGTTATTCGCTTTAGATAAATTAAAGATAATATACAAATAAAACTATAGAGTGAATGGGAATTACAGACACTTAAAATTTACTTGTAAAAGTAACATAGCTTAGACAAACACCAATACTCATAAATGGTGGGAAAAATACCATTAAAAGTAAACATATTTTGTTTGCATTTTAAACATAATATGACTACGCGTATAGAAACTTAACATTTAATGGTTGTACATAATAATAATATGTTTACCTATTTATCATTATTTAGTTGTCCCAAAAATAATTATGTTTCGGTGAACAATATTCATATTTATAATTGCGATGAAAATATAAACGTTTACAGCAACTATAATATTGTTGAAATTAAATTAAAACAACAATTATAAGCTTACGACAACAATATATTGTTATAAAGAACATAGTATAGTTGCGTAACCATGTCTAACCATGGTTTTTCTCTGCGTGTACCTTGAAGGCTTTATTAATCGTAAAATCGAAAAATTTTTAATATACATATATGTTAATAAAAATGAAATTACTAAACTTACAGTTTTGAATCTTTTATTATTTGATTGGAATTATTGTAATAATTTACAAAATAAAATATTTTTATAGTTCTAATCACTAATGATGAAATTTTGAACCTTTTTCGAAAATCCTTCCATTAACGTTTTTATAGTGATTTCTGTCACTTTGTTCGAACAGGTTGCCCATCTCCGTTTAAAATCTACCACACTTTTGGACACCTTTTTTGTGCTCTTCAATTGTCTTTTAACAATAGCCCAATATCTCTCCACTGGCCCTAGCTCCAGGCAGTTTGTAGAATTTGCCTCTCTTGGTACAAATACCATATTATTGTCCTTTTACCACTCAAGACCATTCTTACCATAGTGACAGGTTGCCAAATCAGGCCAAAAATAAGTGGACACACTAGGAAGTCTTATGAATGGTAGCATCCTTTTTTGTAAAAATTCCTTGATGTAAATTTCGGCATTTATAGAGCCCTTTGTAACAAATGTTTGGCTTTTTTGCAGCAACTGCATATTGCTTGCCATACCAAGAACTTTTTGGGAAATTTTGTCCATTTTGGGTCCTAAACTTTTCTTCTACATTCCCTCGAGCATCTGCAATATAAAAAAATTGAACCAGAAGCTGCGAAAAATTTTCCATACGTACATTTCGTCATCCATATGCAGCAGGTATATTTTTTGTATAAAATTTTACTTCAATTTCCGTGCTCTGTCTTTGGCCTCTAAATTTTTAGCAGCGTTCCTGTCAGGAACTTTTTGAGTCTTGTATGCTTTTAAACCTTCATTAGCTTTAACTTTTGGTACCAAATAGTCCGAGTACTGAGCTAACCAGGCTTCTTTCCTACCGGATGTGTTGGGAGCTTTTTTAAAAATGCTTTCAATTTTGTTGGCTTTAGAAATATCATGGACCATTCCTTCTACCTGAACCAGGTTTTATATCAACCGACAAGTTCTCCCGATTGATTGTTTGATTGTTTGGCCAACTTTTTGTAGGACCAAGTTGGGTTTTGTTGAAAATATTTAATAATTTAAGTACGCACTTTTTTCTGGTCACTCATTTTAATCATATTAACAGCAAATGAACATGATTGACATTAAACATAATAACTGACATGCTTTACAAAGGTAACGGCTGGGCCGATTTTTGTAAAATTGTTTGTCAGTTGTTCGTATTTTCGAGGAGAAGGTTTTTACGGAAGAAAATTTTAGAAAATTACTCCGGAAAAGTCGTAAAATTGGAAAAATCGAAAATCAAGTTTTACTCTACACTCTAATAAATATTCCTGTAAATTTACTCCATTTATAGTAGGTAACTTTTGTCCTACTATAATTAGGGTAAAAATACATGTTGTGTCTAATTAAAAAATTTTGAGCACATTGTATGTAAAAAAATAAACAAAAAGTGTGTAAATTTACATACATATTTATGTGATTAAAAAATGTCTAGCAACATGCCAATTTCATATATTTTACATATACATATTCAAAATATATTAAATAAAACATACGATATTCAAATGCTATAAAATTAAGACATTTATTTTCGAAGGACGCTTTATAAAATTAATAATGTAGATATAATAGATAAATTAAAAAAAATACACATTAATCAAACCAGATACATATCACGATTCAATATTCTTTCCACGCCTTTGTTAAATTCTTGTAATTATTTGACACTTTAAAGCGAATTCAGAACATGATTTCCTTTGTTACAGTGGTTTCTTGTTTTTATTGTGATGCCTGTAATTATGGAAAGAGCACTAGTGTTAAACAGTTTACTGAAATCTCCAAAAGGGCAGAAATATTGTAAATATCCTCCAATTATGGGAGATAATATTTCACTGAATCTAATTTATACTAACAAATTCAGAATCGTTGTATCTTACATCTTGCAGTATTTGATTTTCCTTTGTTGTATTATCTGCACTATTGAAATAATTTGTTAAACAATTTTAATCCGTTTCTGTTTAATTTTATTTATTTTAAATGTTTTTAATAATAAATAAAAATTATGACAATGTCAATAGCACGATTACAATATTTGTGTTTAAAAAATAAATTTTACCCACAATATATGTAATTATAAACTTAAAATATTTATTTTATTATAAACATGTTTACCAATATTCAAAATACTATATTTTGAATGTATTTTCGCAGGCAAAAGTATGTAATTAACTTTTATAAACATATTGTGTTTATTTTTACGCACTTTCTGTAATTTTACATGAAATGTTACTTACTTTATAGTAGTAAATTTACATGCATTTTTTAGAGTGTATAGTTTGTCTGAAGGCTTAAAATTGGGGCGAGGCGAAGTTCGCCGGGTCCGCTAATTATTTATAACAAATATTTAAATCGATATAAACGTGCAGCCATAGATTAGCCAAAAACCTAGGTCTGTTGTCAAAAACCTAATTCATGAGAATGTATTGCCAAGTATATTGTTATTATATCACCCTTATGTGTGAGAGTAATTTGATCCATTGATATTTCTCTCTCCTTCCGTTCTATGTATTATTCTATGTGTGCAGACTACTTCTGGCAATGATCGCAATTAGAGATTTTTTAACAAAATAATGGACATATTTAGTAGAATTAATCTCATATTTAGGGCCATTATTACAACAGGCCTTTAAGTTCGTAATAGTAAAAGGTAACTTTAAGTAATAGAAAATGGTTGCTTTAAAATTAACTTTTATTACTGGGAACATAAAGGCAAGTTGTAATAATGGCCCTTAATAGTTTTTCAAAATAATTTTTTCTTTTTTTAAGTTTCAAAAATTATTACTATATCTTAAACGGTTAAACTTTATGAGCCAGAAAAATTGTATGATGTCGTTGAATTTTATACCCTGTATCTCACATTGTGTTCTAATTTAATTTTCTAGTTTTTTATTTATGACCAATGATGTTGACAATTTTAGTTTCTAAGATTCCAATCTTACGGGCTATTTATGGTCAATCATTTGTTACCAAATGTATAAATAAAAATCAAAATATCAAAATATTTTCATTGAAGAATGAGAATGAAAATATTTTGATATTTTGATTTTTATTTATATATTTGGTAACAAATGATTGACCATAAATAGCCCGTAAGATTGGAATCTAAGAAAATAAAAAAAAAAAATATATATATTTAAATTCTTATATTTAGTGTCAAAAACTCCTTTTACTTAGGACAATTCAAAGCAAATATTCAGTTTTATTTTATTTGATGCTGTTTGATCTTACAAAACACTTGAAAGAGTAAACAACGTCAAACAAATTTGTACTAAAAAAAGTGGTTGCGCTTTTTTGAGTAAATATTTGACGTGTGTGACCGTACCTTTACACTGAGCGACTGCAAATATGGACTCATCTTTATTGGAAAACCCTTTATATATATATTACTAGAGACATTTAAATAATATTAATCACTCTCTCAGTCTAAAAGTTTCGTACTAGGTTGACTTATATTTTTACTTAATTTGTTTCTACAGCATATTAAACAAGTAAGAGAGATATATTCGGCTGTGCCGAATCTTATATACCCTTCACCAAATTATACTTTAAAATAAAAATTTTAAATATTTTTAGGTAAACAAAATTAAAATTTTTTTTCAAATTTTTTTTTTTTCAAAATTTAAAAAAAAATTTTTTTCAAAATTTTAAAATTTTTTTTTTGTTTTGTTTTAATTTTTTTCAAATTTTATTTTTTAATTTTTTTGCAATTATTTTTTAAAAAAAATTTTTTTAAATTTATTAGTGAAAAAAAAATTTTTTTGGTAAAAAAAAAATTCGGGTTAAAAAATATTTTTCTCGATTTTGACCCATTGTAGGTCCAAATATTTGACGTGTGTGACCGTACCTTTACACTGAGCGACTGCAAATATGGACTCATCTTTATTGGAAAACCCTTTATATATATATTACTAGAGACATTTAAATAATATTAATCACTCTCTCAGTCTAAAAGTTTCGTACTAGGTTGACTTATATTTTTACTTAATTTGTTTCTACAGCATATTAAACAAGTAAGAGAGATATATTCGGCTGTGCCGAATCTTATATACCCTTCACCAAATTATACTTTAAAATAAAAATTTTAAATATTTTTAGGTAAACAAAATTAAAATTTTTTTTCAAATTTTTTTTTTTTCAAAATTTAAAAAAAAATTTTTTTCAAAATTTTAAAATTTTTTTTTTGTTTTGTTTTAATTTTTTTCAAATTTTATTTTTTAATTTTTTTGCAATTATTTTTTAAAAAAAATTTTTTTAAATTTATTAGTGAAAAAAAAATTTTTTTGGTAAAAAAAAAATTCGGGTTAAAAAATATTTTTCTCGATTTTGACCCATTGTAGGTCCAAATTACTATAGCCTTATATACATCGTTGCAATGGACTTTGAAATATCTATCATTAGATATCCATATTGTCTATATTAATGACTTAGTAATCCAGATATATATCAAAAATAGGCCATAAATCGAGGTTGTCCCGGTTTTTTCCTTATATCTCAGCCATCTGTGTACCGATTTTCTCGATTTTAAATAGCGACCGAGCCGGAAGAATTCCTGATATATTGATGTATCAATTATGTTTGTAAGTTATTTGGGGGCTACGGAAAGTTGATTTCAACATACAGACGGACAGACGGACATGGCTATATCGACTTCGCTATCTATAACGATCCAGAATATATGTACTTTGTGGGGTCGCAAATGAAAAATGTAGAAATTACAAACGGAATGACAAACTTATATATACCCTTGCCACTCATGGTGAAGGGTATAAAAATACTTTACAAGATTTACACAAGATTCAATATGTAATCATAGCCCTTAATTTTTATAAAACCACACAAATCTGTTAATCTTTAAATTTACCTTTTTGCCAAATAATAGAAATTGTCCTTAAATTGTCTATGCTTATTTTAATTTCCCCTTTGAAATTTGACTACTTGTGTAAATCCACAACAAAATAAAGTAAGAGTATTACGAGGGTGGGTCAAGAAGTTCGTGCCTTTATAAATGAAACTTAGGTTTTTGGTTAAACAAAATAATTTTATTTTTCAACATAGTCTCCCTTGAGCTCTATGCACATTCTCCGACGTTCCTCCAATTTTGGTATCCCTTCCAAAAAATAAAATTTTTTGTGAGATGATTTCATCGCTGGATTTAAATCTCTTTTCGCCGAGACATTTGTTCAGGTTTGGAAACAAGAAATAGTCACTCGGGGCTAAATCCGGAGAATAGGTCGGAAGAGGGAGCATTTCGTTGCCTAATGAATAGATTTTTGCCACGCGGCAGCCAACTTAAACCGAAGTGATCATACAAAATTAAAACCACTGAGCCATGTAAAATGCCTACAGCTTCCACAATCTCTCGCACTTTCAATCTCCGACCAACACCATATCGTTTAAAATGTTCGGCATCTTCCGTGCTTGTACAGCCACAACGAAATTCAGTAAGCCAATTGTTTTATCATTGAAATTTATAGTGCAGATGGTTTTTTCCCGCAAAAAAATAATGCTTAATGAGCAGATGAAATTCTGCTGAATGGCTGTCAAAAACAAACTAAATGACGCAGCTTTTTAAAATTTTGACAGATGTCCAATGACAGATGCCTGTTGACAGGAAGAGTGCTGCCCTTTCAGTTAAGAGCCGGGAAATTTAAAAAGTGGCGGACTTTTTATACCAAAATATAGCTAAAGATAAATATTAAAAGCAATTTTCGACGAAAAAAAAATTTTCTGTTAAAAGAAATTTTGGTGAAAAAATCGATGTAAACTTTTTTTGCTTATATATCAGCCATTTGTGGGTAGATTTTCTCGAAAAATAACAACCTAACTTGGACTGATACATGGAGGTATCCATCATGTATGTAAGATAGTTGATGGATTCGGAAAGTTGATTTCAACATACAGACGGACATACAGACATGGCTATATCTACTCTACACAGGGGAAAAAACCTAGGTCTTCATTTTTTCCTCATTTTATAGGCCTTCTAAAAGACCTGTTTACACATTTTAAAAGATACGATACCCATTCTACTCTGCCTTCTCGCAAAAAATGTTCTAGAACATCTTATGTAGGATTAATTAAATACAAATTAAAAGAGAACAATCTTAAATGCTTAAAGCTGTTGTGCTTATTTAAAAGTAGAATGGATGAACAGTTTTGAGCATCCTCAAAGAACGAGCTGCGCTAGATGTGATGATGACAACGATGAATTGATTGTTCTTCTCTCAGAATTGCATTACAAAATTAGGTCTAACAAAACTTTATTTAATATTCAAATACATAATTGGAGTTGTAATTCGTTTTCAATTCATTTGAATTGAATTGATTTTGAATTAATTCAAATGAATTTGGTAGAAATAAATTGCAATTCATTTCAATTGAATTGATTTTGAATTAATTCAAATGAATTAGAAAACAGAATTAGCAATTCAAATGAATGAAATCAAAAATGAGTTGCAAACAATCAAATTCAAGAGCAGATCTCTAGGGGGAATGAAAAATGTCTCCTACCAAAATGAAAATATTCAGTACGAAAATAGAAAAGCCTTGTCCTGGATCCGCGCCTGATCAAAGAAACATGATGTTTGGAGTTTGTTTCTTCAAGAAAAACTGATTTTTATTTTAAAATACTCTGAACGACAAAACAATATTTTTTTTTTTTTTTTTTGATCAATCACAAGAAACTTTAAACAAAATATTGACTCTCAATCACAAACAATAAACTTTAATCAAAGTCATCTTTGACGACTCAAAGATATTAGAATTTTCCACAATATACAAATATGATATTATTTAAACCAAAAAAGATTGCTAAAGCTTAAATCTAAGAATTTTTTTGTATTGGGACTATATTAGGTGATATACAAAACTAGAGTAATGCTTGCTGTCTTTTACATAAAAAATTAGTTGAATAAGAAAACAACAGTGATGCTTACTGTAGATTTTCTTACAAAATCAATTCAAATTTCAATCAATTCTAATGAGTTGGAAATGAATGGCTAATTCCTTTTTCTAATTCATTTGAATTAATTCAAAATCAATTCAATTCAAATGAATTGCAAATTCATTTTTACCAAATTCATTTTAATTGATTCAAATTTAATTTTCAATTCATTTTCTTGTGTGAATGATGTGCGAATTAATTCAAAATTGAATGATTCATTTACAGCTCTGACACATGGGCAATTCCATGTCATCGTACGTGACATTTATACGCCTATAGAGTGGAATAGATTTTGCAAAAATAAGAGTATCTGAAAAATAATGTGGTCATTCAGAGGGTACTATATTTTAAAAAAATAATAAGTTCTTTCGAAACATTGTTGTCCAAAATATCGAGCGAAATAAGGGTATATCGTACGTGACATAAAACGGAAGTCATTGTAGAAATATGCGAAAATTTGAGAATCGTGAGAGGCATAATGTTTTCTTTCAATTTCTTACACTAAACAAAATATTTTTCCATTACAATCCGTCATATTTAAATAAAAACAATCTTTGGATGATTTTATAATAAATACAATTTAATATCGTACGTGACATACCGTACGTGACAGATTTTTCTCATTAGGCTTTAATTTTCCAACCTTTTAAACGAAGTTCTTATGTAGACATTCTATTACGCGACAGGTATACTTACAGGCCTTCAACGGAAGGCCTTCTATCAGCGTCATAACTGAAGCGAGTATGCAAAGCCTGGACTGTAAGTTGTAACGATTTTGCAATGCACCTGGGTGTCCGTGTGTTTGAAAAATAAGGCCGTTAGGATAACCTCTTTACTGCATATTTCTCCCGCGGAACGCTAGCTATAACGATCCACAATATATATATTTTATGGTGCAACAAATGAAAAATGTAGAAATTAATAAAAAAGGAATATCAAACTTATAAGTAAGTATATAACCTTGCCACTCATGAAGGCTATAAAAATGTTAAATGAAATTTGCAATAACAGTTTGTATTGACTCTTTGAATAATAAAGAAAAAGCTAATAATGCTTGCATGTAGTTACAAACATCTTTTACAATGAAAGCACTCCTCCTGGCAACACCCTTAACTCAGCAAACGATTTAAATGTTGGCGCGTTTCTATTTTATTATTTAAAATGTTGCTTTTCTATTTTGTGTATAAAAATAAAGGCAGCAAAATACAAAATACTTTCATAACATTTAGTTTAAACAACTGAAATTTTACCAGAAAACGATTAATTTTATGAATGTTAAAAAGCCCTTAAGATTTAAGAAAAATAAATAAAATTGAAAAATAATACACACACAACAGCAAAAAAGGACAACTCAACTTTATTATTGTCCTTTTCAATGTTAAGAAACATTATATTGTATTTTATGTATCTGATATCTGTTTAGGGTACTTCCTATTTCCTTTTCGTATTTTCCTTTGGTATGATGATGTTTAAGTGTTGATATTGTTATTGTTTTCTTTACTTTTTATTGGATTTTTCTCACACATACAGCAGGGATTTGTATAAAGATTCCTACATATCATAAGAGACTCTAGAATGGTTGTAAAATGTATAAAAATTCACTTTATGAGTTTTTTTTTTTTTTGCAAATAAATAAATCGTGGTTTAACATACTCCCATCCTTTTACGGCATTCGGTTTTTATTGTTGGGTTTGTAACTCATGTCGAAAACAGGACAACATTTAAATTACAAGAACTTAAAGAAAGGCAACTAGTTTTTTTTTCTAAAGATTTTATTTATTTTATAAGAAATTTATTTTTTCTAGCTAAACATGTGGAATGGATACTATGGAAGTAGGAGGTCCTTGTACCGGAAGTTAACTATTTTAAAAACTTTAGCTACTTACTATAGGGTGAGTGCAAAGAATATGTTTAATATAATATGTTAAAATCAAAACTCAAGGGATGTCAATTTCTATACATTGAGTTTTGGGAATAACTTAAGGATGTAAGTTTATGTAAAGTGCAAGTGTTGGGGTTATGGGTGGAGATTAGTAAGTGTGTATGTCAAAATAACTAATTTGAATAGCAGCCGGAAACGGATATAGACAGGGAAATTAATATAGTAAATATTAAAACATTGTAGAACATAATTTAAATAAAAAATTGTCTGGAACACGTGCACGCATTGGTGTTGTCAACTACACCGTTTTAGAAGTTTCTAATCGTAATTCTGAAATATACATTTGTATTTCAGAAATTATCATTTGCATTTCTATTAGAAATTTCGGAAATTCAATATAAAATATAACACAGTCCAACAAATTGAGACTTTTTGATTGGAACAGAATAGCGACGCTATAATTCTGAAAGGGCATGTTGAGTAGATCATTATTGTAAAATAAACATAAGTCCATCTGGTCTGAGTTTTTTTTTTTACAGTGGGTCAAAGTTTTCATTTTTTGTTGGAAGGAAGCATTATACTAAATGAACAAAATTTTGTAAGTTAGTGTCTAAGAAAATTCTTATTGTCAGAGTTATATTGTGGAATTTTATGGAATTTTTTATTGTCTTTGATAATTGACAGTTTTATTGGTACTATGTTCCAGAATTGTTCAAAAATTAGTCTTATGGTCGTGAAAGGGTTAATTAAATTTCTTATAAAAGCACCTTCCTAGAAGGTGTTGAAGATGCCGAACGTTCTGGATTCCCAGTTGTGGTCTCTACACCCGGTACAATTGAAAAAAATCAAGACATGGTGTTGGCCGTAGGTTGAAAGTGCGAGAGATTGTGGAAGCCATAGGCATCTCACATGGCTCAGTGGTTTAAATTTTGAATGATCACTTGGTTATGAGAAAGTTTTCCGCAAGGTGGCTGCCGCGTATCTATTGCAAAACTCCATACGAAATGCTTCCTCATCCGCCCTTTTCTTCGGATTTATCTCCGAGTGACTATTTCTTGTTTCTAAACCTGAAGAAATGTCTGGGTGAAAAGAGATTTGAATCCAACGATGAAAAATTCTCACAAAGAATACCTACTTTTATGACCTCGACTAATCTTATTGTTTGGTGGAGATAACTAAATTTGAAAAACGTTGTATAGAGCTCAAAGAAGACTATGTTAAAAAATAAAATGATTTCTTATCCAAAAACCTATGACACAATCTCGTATTTAAAAGAAATAACAAGTACGGATTTATATTTTCAATAGTGATAAGCTGTGAAACCAAAAATATGCTCTAAAAATTGTATAAAAAATACTGTAAAAACAGAAAATTATACTAAAATTGTAAAAACATTGAAAAAATAAGAAACACATTGCAGTTTTTTTGTAACCTTTGCTTTGATATAGATTGTACGGAATGACTTTAACCAGTAGATTATTCAAAGTTATTTTTATATAAGTTTGTTATTCCGTGTGTAACATTGAGAAATAATCATCTAAGACCCAACAAAGTATATTATTGATCCTTATGAAATTCCATGTTGATTGAGCTATGTCCGTCTGTCTGTCCGTCTGTGTAAAACACGCTCATGTCCAAAATACACAAACAAACTTAGTAAACTCTCAAAAAAATTTGTATTATTGTCCTTAGCAGTAGGCCCAAAGTTATGAATCAAAATGTGAGACTACCTAAAAAAAAAAAAAAAATTGATAATTTTCATATATTTTTTTATTTCTGTAAAAATATTGTAGATTTTATAATAAAAGGACTAACAATGTTGAAAATTAAAAGAATCGGTCCATGATTTCTTCTAGCCCTCATACAAATTTCTTTCCGAAATGTGGTGTTATAGACTGTAAATGCCTACAGAATTGCAGAATCCATACAAAATTCTGCAAAAATAAGTTTCGTGCTAAAAAATACTAAATTTTTCGTGGATCGGCCCATATTTGACCATATAAAGTTCACTTCCGAAAATTACTCAAACACGCATAAATATCTTATAAATATCGCTATTGAGTTGAAATTCGACACGAATAGTGTATACAAATAATATATACAAAAGTCGCTGCGCCTAATACTATGAAGATCGGTTCATATTTGTTAATAGCTCTCATATAAGGACCACTTCCCAAAAACACATTAACCTGCATAAATATCTAAAAAATATAAATATCAAACCAAAATTGTACACAGATCCGTAATTTATATTTGGAAGTCATACTACAGGATTTTGTGAATATCGGTTCATAATTGGCAACAGCTCCCATATAAGTTCCGCTTGCGATAATAACTATAATACCCATAAAACTCTTGTAAAGATGAAATTCAATTATTATACATAGAAATCACGTTAAAATATTTTATGATGATAATAGGTCATAGCTTCGAGATTAGTTCCACAACCCAAAAATATATTAACGCATATAAACATTGATATCGATCAAAAATTCAACAGAAATTTTACAAGTTACACGTAGATAGAAATCATTTTGCTGGATTTTTTGACTATGGGTTCATAATTATATATAAGACCCATCTCCGGAAAATTCATTAATGGCGAATATATATTGAAATTTTGTGATAAAACTCATTTCCATATGCAAAATTTTGAATTTTGTCTAAATATATTTGTATACCCTTTTAATACTCTTTTTCTTCATATGTGGTGAATAAGGATTATGTTGATCCAATCGGGTAATGATAACCAATTATTAAGTATATGAATTGTTAAATTTCATACGTTGTAATAGGAATAAATGACAAACTCTGTTTAATATGGTAAGAATCTGTAGTTAAAGTATCTTCTGCTTAAACTAGTCTTTCTAACAATTGTTATATCTATATATATAAAAGAGTAACGTTACTGACTGACTGACTGCCTGATTCATTATCGCACAGCCCAAACGGTTGAAGCTAA
The DNA here is from genome assembly GCA_942486065.2 of Calliphora vomitoria. Taxonomy (NCBI): domain Eukaryota; kingdom Metazoa; phylum Arthropoda; class Insecta; order Diptera; family Calliphoridae; genus Calliphora; species Calliphora vomitoria. The sequence continues at coordinate 44,449,342 of OW818029.2, forward strand.
AATCATGAAATTTTAACTGTGAGTTCCTCCCTTCCCAAAACGATCCGATAAGAAGGGATTTTTGGAAATTCGAACGTTTAGGGGGTAAAAAGGGTAAAAACGGGTAAATTCGGTCACCTTATATCTTCAAAACTAATAAAGATACAAAAAAACTTAAATTGCATGTTACTCCATTTAAAAAATAAGCTGACAGGTGTTTCGTACTTTTTCGAAATTCGAACCTTTTAGTGGAGAAAACGGGTAAAAACTCTATTTTGGTACTTTTTTGGCACCCTATGTATCTTTTAAACTAATAAACATAGAAACAAATTTTAAATCGTATTCTTTACTTATCAAAAAATAAAAAATATAAGTTTGGTACTTTTTGGAAATTCGACCCCTTAAGGGATAAAAATTGTGTTTATTTTTGGTAGTTTTTTCATAAACTATGTTTTTCTACAAATTGATATAGACATATAATATTTTGTTTTAAGCTCCCACCGCGATACAGAAATTTATTTGAATAAAATTTTGACACCGCAATGGGGATAAAAAAGGTACCAAAAAGGGGGTAAAATGGAAAAATATATTTTATTTAACATTTTAAGCCAATTTTGATAAATTTTTAACATTGGTTCCTGTATGCATGCAAAAATTAACTAACACAGTGCTATTTGGAACTCGACTGCCAAGCTGTATATATGTCCAAATCCGGGTAAACAGTTTGGTACTTTTTTTAAAACTTATTTTTCTTGAGCACATTAACACAGATTTTAATCGTTTGAGGTATGTCTTTAGCATTAACAATTTTGGCAAAATGGAATATTTTTGAATTTCAAACTAGAGGGGTGTTCAAGGAGGAAAAGGGGATTTGGTACTTTTTTCCTAATAGTACTTTTTTAATATTTTAAATTATTTCACTTATCGACATTAAAGCTAGTTGATATGTATGTGAGTGAAGTTAGAGTTAGGAGTAGGGGGTAATATTTAGGTACCAAAATGTGAGAACTGATCTATGGGTACTTTTTTGTTCTTCTTATGGTACTTTTTGAAGTTTCTTTAATAATGGGCCTAGAAATATGAAATTAAGCATATATGGTAATAACTGAGTGAGAATTTTAGGGGGAGACTTTATCGCAGTTTTTCTTTGTTAGGGTGGTACTTATGGTACTTTTTCTTTTTTTTAATGGTACTTTTATTAATTTCTTCACCAATGAACCTAGAAATATGATATAAAGCATACATGGTCTTAAGTCAGTGAGAATTCTAGGGGGAGACTTTTTGGTACTTTTTCCTTATTCGAGTGGTACTTTTTCTAGGAGGAAAAGGAGGAGACTTTTTGGTACTTTTTCTTTATTCGAATTGTACTTTTTGTAATGAATTAATAAACATGAAACTGGAGACATGTTATCCTGAATTAGTATTAATTCACAACAGGAGACATAATAGTACTATTTATTTCATCCAATTGGGGTGGCGAAGCGCACCAGGTCAGCTAGTTATTTCATATATTTATTTAATAAATAGTATTTCAATAACATTGTCTTAATCCTCATAATAGGAGCGCACTTCTAATAACAAATATTGAATATGGATATTAAAGTGTTTATGCCAATGTAACTTCCACAGTTCTCATCATATTTAGGTGAAGGGTATTTAAGATTCGGCACGGCCGAATATAGTACTCTTTCTAGTTAAAGTTGACATCCAATATTTTAAATGAATGAATGTCGAATTGTCAGGATGACTGCATTTCAGTTTCAAATAAAATCATTTGTCATATTATTGGCAGTCGCTGCTAATATTCATATGACGCTATGGAAAAACTGTGTTTTGGAAGATTCTATAAAAAAATCAGAAAATTAGAAGACCTACATATGTATATTTGGCTGTACCGAATCATATATACTCATATTTATGTATATATATTGTCAAAATATGCCAACATATGCACTAACAAATCAATGCCAAAGTTCATAAAATGTTCTGAAACGAATAAGATTCAATTAATTGTGCCTTACCATATCACCATAGCCGTAAGCATAGCCATATCATAAGGACGTACATGAAAAAAGCATGCATTTTCATGATTCCTTACAGCAAGGCTATTGAAGCCTTTAGTTTTTGTTTTGTTATATTTTTATTTAATTGTAATTATGGAATATATTGTTTTTATTGTTAAATTTGATGTTTTTAATGTGAAATAAAAATTCCGAGATTTTAAAATCCATGCCCGTTTGATATCCCTAATACAAAACCCTATACATATATGGTACCCTTAACAAAATACACTTCTTTAAAGTTAGTTTTGTTGATATTTAATTCTTAATTGTCTGCCTTTCCACACGAAAAGTTCAACCATCTTTAAAAAAGAACAAAAACAAAACAGGAAACTATAAATGTAAATGCTGCGGATGGTGTTGTTATCAAAGGCAGCAAATAACATCATGTATTCATTGTGTAAATGACCTTTTTTCTTCTCTGATTACAACAATTTGAGGGGAGGGTGCAAAGATTTCACCAACAAAACATGACAGTGAAATCTGACAAATAAAAATTTACATATTTATTTCATTGTAAACAAGTCCTTAGAATTGTCAAAACAATACAAACTGAATGTTAAGCATTTTGCTGGCCTGCCATGGAAATATAAAATAAATTTTAATGGTTTGTTGAGTTTTTGTTAAACAACTTTTGCCAATTCTTGGCAACACATGTCTTGTTTGTTTTAGAGCAGTAAAGGAATTTGTATTTAAAGTTGTTTCCTCGTTTATATTTCTTGATCCTTCTATGTACTAAAACTTTGTGCTTACTATTTTATACTTTGGGGCAAAGCACTCTTATGCCCATAAGAGAAACGGAATATCTCCAAGGAAGTATAAACGGAAGGAAGGGTTTATTAACAATAACAACATTTTTGCTAATCCTACTGTTTGTTAAACTACTTTTCTTGATAGTTTTTGCTGCAGATTTTTATTGTTACTTTTAGTTTGCAAAAAACCATATTGCTCTATGTTTGCTAAAACTTTTATAATACATACGAGATTTTTGAAATTTATGCAATTGTTTACGAGGCTTGAGTGAAAAAATTGTATTTTATGGTGTGTTTTGTAAAAGTAATAAGTTGGACATTTATTCTAAAAATTCTGGTAACATGATCTGTTTTGCTTATGGACATACATTAGGGTGGCTCAATTAGTATGTAGCTAAAAAAATGTTTAACTGGAAGAAATGGGTTATGTTTGATACAAAAGTTATTTTACAAAAATATAAACTCGAGCCAGAATACTGCATATTCAAATTATAGAGTTGAGAGTAAAAATTTTAAATGCTGTATGTGACTCGAAACTAATAGCGGTATCTCTTCTTATGGTTATTTAAATAAGCATTTACTTTAAAGTTTTCAAATTATTGATTTCATAAGAGAAACAGCTATCAGCTGATAACAGATCAGTTATTATACAAGTAATAGAAGATATTAAATAAAGGGGGGAAATTGGACTCCAATTCGCTATTAGCAAGTCCACGGAGTGCCAAATTGCATAGCGATTTCGTCTGAGAAACAACGTGGAAAGAAAGTCGGGAAGTGGTCGTCTACGAAAAACTACCGCTCGCCAAGTGGTCAAAATTTATCCACGAAAGACGGCAGTACACGCAGAAAAAAAATATAGTTGTGCATTGTTACTGTAACCATTTCAACATTTGTGCATGGTTACTGTAACCATTTCAAAATTTTTAACAATATTATAGTCACAGTAACTATATATATGATTGTGGTAACAATAATGTGGTTAATTTACGATTCACATGATTATATCCACCATATATATGGTTACAGTAAACAAGTATGTGTTTGTAACAACCATTTATATGATGAATAATTTTATCATAATATTTTGTTCTCAGATTATGATATAAGAGCAACATAATATGGTAAGTCCTTTATCATATAAATGGTTGTTGCAAACATATACATGTAACCATATATATGGTTGATATAATCATGTGAATCGTAAATTAACCATATTATTGTTACCACAATCATATATATAGTTACTGTGACTATAATATTGTTAAATGTTTTGAAATTGTTACAGTAGACATGCACAAATGTTGAAATGGTTACAGTAACAATGCACAACTATATTTTTTTCTGCGTGTAGATGTTGCTAGTTTCGCAAATGAACACATAAGTTTCCCTATTGCAGTTCACACTGCCATACGTCGATTAACTGAACTAAATTTGTTCGCCAGACAAACCGCCAAGAAGCCACTCATATGAAAAGTCAATAAAAAGAAACGCCTAGACTTTGCGAGACGACATATTGATTGGTCAAAGAAGCAATGGGACAAAGTGTTGTGGAGCGACGAAAGCAAATTTAATTTATTTGGCTCAGGTGGAAAAACTTCGTTTACAGGCCACCAAAACAAAGATATTCTCCTAGGTATCAGTTATCAACAGTCAAACATGGCGTCGGATCAATAATTGTGTGGGGTAAGAAATAATAGTCATATAGGATTGAACGTAGCTCATTTATATTTTAATTAAGAGCTTTATCCCGTGATGATGTTGGTCCTAAGTTTAATAAAACTTTAAGAAATATGATTGCCATTAACTGAATACTGTGAAATAAGTACTGCAACAACACATGCTAAACCCATCTTCGTGAAAAAAATGGCCCCTGGTAGTATATTTCAACATGACAATGATCCTAAGCATACAAGTTGCTCAGCAGGCAACTTTTCAAGCAACAATGATGTGCAATTTTTGGAGTGGCCGCCACAATCCACCGATAAAGCCGAATGGGAAAAATATCTCTCGATACTATTATAATTCTAGTTCAAGATTAAATGGACAGAATAAGCACTTCCTTAATAAACTAAGCAAAAAAATAAAAATTTTAGCGGCTAGTTTGGATATAGTGACTTACATAAGTTAACTGTTTTATTTATAATTGCAGAGTTATTAGCTTGTTAACACAGAACAATTTGTGATTTTATTGAAATGGAGTTTTTCATGTGAAATTGGATCTAAAGGGCCCATAGACACATACTGCCGATGAACCCTTCGTGTGATTGATATTTTACTACACACCTATCAATCATCAGTTAAAAAAAAATTAAAATTAAAATAAACATGCGTTTGAGAACAAAAAAAATATTATTTTCTAGTTTTCAGTAACTAAAACGTCAAATTTAAAAATTATATTTCAGAAAAATTAAAAAAATTCATATTATTGTTAATTTGAACAACTGTCAGCAGTATGAGTTCATTTCAAAATCAAAACTATTTCGATTTTTCATACTGCATTGTATGTGTGTTGCATACAAAAACAAAAATTTTAAATTTACCAACACATGCTTATTGCATGAGCATGAGCAGTATGTGTCTATGGGCCCCTTAAGTAGTTCGAATATGACATATATTTTATGTCCTTCAATATACTTCTCAGAGACGCTTAAGAGAAAAATTATAAGGAACCTTTTTTGTCTTTTGATTTAACTTTCCAATGGCTTACATTCTAAAGGTTTAATTAGACGTGCCATAATCGTAACCATATAAAACAGCTGTTCCAACCAAGCTTATGGGCAACAATGTATTTGATTATTGGTGACATGCCATAATGACATAGCCATAACAGTAAATGCTTGTGATATGGCTACGGTTACGGCTATGGCGATATGGTAAGTCACGACTAATTGAACCTTAAGCTACGTACACACGGTTGTCAGATTTTACAATGCTGTCAGATCTGGCAATGTGCTCGCAATGCACTGCCAATGAAATATTATTAGCAAAAGGTAAATTGTCAGTTTAGACGATTGTAAGAAAACCTTGCAATTTCTTTGTCAGACAATTGTCAAACAATAAATTTATCTGCCAACAAAAATTGTCAGTTCACATGATTGCTTCACTTTTGTTTATTTTAAATACACAATGATGCCATTGTCAGATACATAAACTTCGCACATATGACAATAAAAAGTTACTGACAATGATCTTACAATGGTCTGGCAATGGCAACGTAAGGTGTTTACACGATTGTCAGATGTCTGCCAATAGTATTTTCTTACAATGTACTGACAATGCTTTTTCTGACAACGTTGTAAGTTCATACGTACACACAACCGTATGTACGTAGCTTAAGTGTTTGGATGTAAAACTAGGGTTCCTAAACGATATAAATTTCCATTGAATTTCCTCAAAAGTATTTCTAAAATTTGTTTCGTGAAAGTTCTGGAATAAGTTTCCTCCTTAAAGTTACTGAACTATTTTCGCACAGATAAAAGAGATTTGTTGTGATTTGTTGACAATCGTATGATTTGAATATATTCATAGATATTTTCCATAAACGATTCTCCAAAACTTTAGATTTTCATCATATACATTCTGTTGAGGCTTTTTTTCCTGATTTAGTCGTTTAATAAATGTATACACATTATTAAATTTGGGCCGATTATTTAAAAAAAATTTTCTGGTGTTTGGCTTAATTTTATGTATAAAAATTCCCAGAATTGAACAGATTTTTTTAATATTTCCCGGGAACGGAAAAAGTTCGGGAAATTAGGAATCCTAAGTGATACCTTAAGTATACAAATGGGGCCAAGATTAATATATAATACATATGTATAAAGAAATATCCTTATTACTAAAAAAAAGTTTAAATCTCCTATTTCATAGTTTCATAACATTTTATTTTTTAAATTATAACTACACGATTCAAGGATTAGCTTTATGGAAAAGTTGTATGTGTAGACAATGTTGGAGAAATGTTGTTTATAACAAAAAAAAAAAACATATTTATCATTTTGTTTGAAAGAATTTATCAAAACGTATTTGCAATTTAATTTACAAATTTAAATGCATGTTTGTTTTTTTTTTTACAAACAGAAATATTCTTTGCAATTTAATATATAAGTAATACAAAATAAATATTCTTTGTAATATGATAAAATAGGATTTGTGCAAGAATATTTAAATGTAAACATGAGGATTTTATACAAAATTTTTAAAAAAATAAAATTGTATAGAATTTATATAATATTAAACAATGCATTTTGGAGAATTCATTTATATTAAGATGACATAGATAACAAGTTGTTTATATTTCCAACTAAAATGAAAATGTTTTACATTTTAGGATAACATTTCTCGAAATATTTGTATTTATGTTAAATATTATGAGTTTTTAGAAGTCTTATCGTTTAAAATACGTTGATGCTTGTTATGTACTTTTCAGATTTTCGATGCTCCCAAGGTCTAAAATTGTTCTCTGTCATCTATAAACTAAATGGTGAACATTTAAGCAACACCGGATAACATGTAGAGGTTAGTTGCATGTTTTATTTGAAGTTTCAAAGTAACAATATTTTTAAAATAACGCAGAAAACTAAACATTTAAATATAAAATATTAAAAGTATCTGGCATCGTAAAACCATTATAACTTGATACCAATAAAATTATTAAATTTTTTTTTAAACGAAATTTAAAAAAGATAATATTTTTTACGTGACCTTTGGCGAAAATGTCAATTTAATGGCCACCGTAATAAACATGCCAACATATGTAGTTGCATAATAATATATTTCAATAAGTTTGATAAAATGTATAAATATTTGCTGAATTACTTTCGTACTGCTTAAATTAAACAAGAGAGTTTTTGCTGTTGTATCTGATCTCCAATTGTAATCTGTTTCTAAATCACACGATCTAAGGATCCAATACTAACCACCTAAACAAGAGATTAAATGACCAGGTTACGACTCATGCTGTAATTGAATTGTTTCAAGGCCTGTGTGGCATGTGGCACCGTATTGTTGAATCCATAGAGCGGAAACTAATAAAAAAACTTAAATAAAAAAATTTGTCAAAATAATTACACATACGAATGCTGTTGTTGTTTTCATATAGTTTTTCTACTAATACATTCTCACCACTTAGGTTTTTGACAACTGAGTTAGGTCTTTGACAACAGAGTTTCCGCTCTATGTATATTTCTCTATGGTTGAAACATCATTTCGTTAATATAATACAAAAGATGGTAAAATCTGATTCATTGTAGCAACTTAGAATAGTTTCAGTTCTGGTAAAATATTCGTGAATTTGATTGTTATTTCAGTGGGTCTACAACTGGCATGAAATGTTTAACATTAACACTAACATGATCTTAGTGTTAGGTATAGACCCATCATGTTATTGCTTTTATAACATCATGTTTTAACAGCATTTCACGTCTGTTGTAGATCCGGTGTTTGAGTGTGTAATACTCACTGACTAGCTAAATGACACTTCTGACATACATATGTTCTATAATATGTATTTGAATTCATTCATATTTTATTAGAAATACCAATTAGCAATACCAAAAATAAAAAGTAAGCAAATATTAACGTCTGGTAATAACAAGTAAGAGAGATATATTCGACTGGGCCGAATCTTATATACCCTTCACCAAACTATACTTCAAAATAAAAATTTTTAGGTAATTTTAGGTAAACAAAATTTATTTTTTTTCATTTTTTTTAAAAAAATATTTTTCGAATTTTTTTTTTAGTTTTTATGTAAAATTTTTTTTATTTTTTTTTCAATTTAAAATTTTTTTTTTTTAATTAAAATTTTTTTTTTAAATATTTAGCGAAAAAAACTTTTGGTGAAAAAAAAAATATGGTTAAAAATTTTTCCCGATTTTGACCCATTGTAGGTCCAACTTACTATGGTTTTATATACGTCGTTGCAAAGGTCTTTGAAATATCTATCATTAGATATCCATCTTGTCTATATTAATGACTTAGTAATCCAGATATAGGTAAAAAAATAGGTAAAAAATCGAGGTTGTCCTGGTTTTTTCCTTATATCTCAGCCATTTGTGGACCGATTTTGCTGATTTTAAATAGCAAACTTCTCGAAAGCATGTCTGACAGAATTATTGAAGATTTGGATCCCGAAGATATCTGGGGTCTTCAGAAAATTGATTTCAACAGACAGACAGACGGACAGACAGACAGACGGACATAGCTTAATCGACTCCGCTATCTATAAGGATCCAGAATATATATACTTTATAGGGTCTTAAAATTATATTGTGGAAATTACAAACGGAATGACAAATTTATATATACCCTTCTCACTAAGGTGAAGGGTATAAAAATTTGTTTTTGTTTACAAAATCCTACTGTAATACAATTTCAAGATTATTTGTTAAAAATAGGAGAAGTAATAGGAAATATTTAGCTGATTTTTATACCCTTCGCCTTCGTAAGAAGGGTATATATAAGTTTGTCATTCCGTTTGTAATTTCCACAATATAATTTACCGACTCTATAAAGTATATATATTCTAGATGCTTATAGATAGCGGAATTGATTAAGCCATGTCCGTCTGTCTGTCTGTTGAAATCAATTTTCTGAAGACCCCAAATAACTTACAAACTTGATTCATACATCAATATATCGGGAATTCTTCCGGCTCGGTTGCTATTTAAAATCGAGAAAATCGGCCCACAAATGGCTGAGCTATAAGGAAAAACAAGGCCAACCTCGATTTTTGGCTTATTTTGTATCTATAATATAATATTATATATCTGGGTTACTAAGTCATTAATATAGACAATATGAATATCTAATTATATATATTTCAAAGTCCATTGCAACGATCTATATAAGGCTATAGTAATTTGGACCTACAATAGGTCAAAATCGGGAAACATATTTTTTAACCCGAATTTTTCTTTTACCAAAAAAATCTTTTTGTCATAAATTTTTTTTCACTAGTAAATTTAAAAAAAACTATTTAAAAAAAATTATTTCGGAAAAAATTTTTTTTTTTGAAAACAATTTTGAAAAATATAATTTTTTAAATTTTGAAAAACAATTTTGAAAAAAGAAAAATTTGAATATGGAAAACAATTTTGAAAAAAAAAACTAACTTTGTTTACCTAAAAATATTTAAAATTTTTCTTTTAAAGTATAATTTGGTGAAGAGTACACTTGCTTTTATATAAAATGTTTATAGTGCCATACAAAATTTTGTTAATGAATCTTTTCTAATTAAATTTTACAGTTACATATATAAACATTTTAGAATAAAATTCCAAAAATTGATTTTTTACATTTTTGGATCCATTGAGAACATATTGGGCCATTTAGTAGTGAACTAAATTTTATCGCAAACAAATTTTTACATTTTTTTTAATTTTTTTAAATTTAATAGTGAACAAAATTTTTGGATTAAAAAAAAAACTTGGATTCATTTTTTTTCCGATTTAGACAACATTTGAGTTTTTCGTTGCAAAAATCATGACATTTCAAAAAATTTTGAAAGGCATATGATAGATAATTGATCAACCTATGAAATGAGTGTTTGTACCTACTTATGGGTTAAAAAGTTGAAATTTGTGGAAAAATCAATTTTTTGAGAAGTAAAATAAAATATGTTTTAAAATTTTTGAATTTTGATGTTACTTTTTTAAGACTTCTATGATGTAAAATTATTTCAGAAAACACTTAAATTTTTATTTTTTTAATCCATTTTTCAATTTTTTGTAAAATATTCCAGAAAAGATTAAACATTTTTTGTAAAATATTGTTCACAATTCTTTCTACGCTTATACCTCATAAATTGCCCAAAAATGCATACAACACATTTTTGGAACCATGGCTTTTTTAAAAATTTTATCTCTAGCTGAAAATGGGGCAAAGACGGGCAGCTGGAAAAGAACTTATTTTGAAAATATAGAAATTTATAGTTTTTTTTTTTTTTTACTTTCCATCACAGTTGAGAATTATTGAAAAAAATGGATACAAAGCAAACAGTACAATCTTTTTTTCTTTTCCTAATAAATATGTCTATCAATAGAATCAAAAGTAATGACGATACGTTACCTAGATTTTGAGATACTGTATCTTAAAATGGTCGGTTTATTTGAACACTGAAAACCAGTCAATTTTGAAAGGGTATATCTTCTGAACCAAAAATGTGATTGTAATAATAGTAGCATATTTGAAATCGTTGGACAACTTCAAATATTCTGCTTTATTCAATATTTTTTAGAGGCACATGTAATTTTAGATTTTTGCAACCTCACTTGTTCTACACTGTGCGTCGTAAAGATCTTTGAAATATCTATCATCCAGATAGGTAAAAAATCGAGGTTGTCCTGTTTTTTTTTTTCCTTATATCTCAGACATTTGTGGCACGATTTTCTTGATTTTAAACAGCAACCGAATCGGGTCTATAGCAGATATATTTATGTATGAATCATTAATGTAAGTTATTTTGGGGCTACGGAAAGTTGATTTGATCAAACAGGCGGACATGTCTATATCGACTCCGCTATCTATAACGATCCGGAATATATATTTTGTGGGGTCACAAATGAAAAACGAAATGACAAACTTGCAACGCATGGTGAAGGGTATAAAAATATTTCAAACAAATCCGGAAAGATATGGTAAAAAATCAGACTAAGTTAGGTAAAAAACTGATATTTTAATTTTCAAATGCAAATATCTCCAAATTTATAAGGGATTACATGCAGCTACAACGATATTTTTATAGGCCTATTCTAGTGGTTTATATCTTTCAAATCCAATCGAGAACAAAAATTTAATAATGAAAATTAAAGTACTCTGTATATTATTCAGTTTACATTCAGTTTTTTTTTCTTTTGATTTTTTTTAAACAAACACATACTGCAAATACTCCCAGTGTCTCTCTCGGGAATAGAACCCGCAACCCTTAGATTGATAGCCCAATACACCCATTTCATTTCTGATTTAATTCCTTTACTTTAAAAAAACGCATTGCAAATAAAAGCGCCAAGTAAAATATACACAACAGCTTAAATAATCACTCTGTGTTTTAATAAAAATATACGCTTTTATAACTTACTTAAATTACGCTTTTAGAACATACTTAAATTTATAATCCGTTTGAGTGACATGTGGTTGAGTCAATCAAGATTAGAAATAAACTAACTGAGGAATGTTCGTGCTGCTACTAAGTATTTATACACCAGCGGCATCTACTAGCAATTTCCAGCATTATCTAGCGGAAACACTTGAATGTTCTACAATGCAACAATGCTGCATTGCAATGACATAACATGACAATGTAAAAATATGCTTTGAGTGACATGTGGCATCACAATATAGCATGAAATATTTGACTATATAATTTTATTTTATTTTAGACCGCTATGATGAGCAGCCTCTATATTCTTCATTCTTTCATCTAAATCATTAAATTCTAAAGACTTTTTATAAAACTTCAAAGTAACAATCACACTAAATTTTGTTTGAATTAAAAATATACTTCCTAGAACTTAATTAATTTATTGAAACAAATTTTTTTTCTTTCTACTGGCACTACCCGGTAATTACAAGAAACTAAAAAAGAAACTATGTTTCTAATTGATGTCTTTGACACTGGAGAACAACAAAAATTATTTAATATCTATGTTGTCCAACCCTTCATTATATAAATAATTTCTTTTTCTAATTTATGCAGCAACAAACAAGTGGAAAATATAAGGAAAACAACAGCAACAATAAATTTACCAATTAGATAAAGAAAAAACTAATTAGAAACTTTATAAACTGCTGGTAGTTTGGAAACAAAACATTTTAAACTCTAAGACAAAGTCTTCATATTAAGCGACACTTTGTCAAGCTGGCTGAAAAGAAAAACGCAGAAATAAATCGCCAGTAAAACAAACCTAAAAAACAAAATTAAAGAAACACGCCAAGAAGGAAGTTAGAAAACAAAATAAGCTCATATTTACAAATAAAAAACACAATATTTTTTATTTATTTTCTTTAAAGCAAAAAAAAAAAAAAAAAAAACAGCAAACACTAGAAAAGTAGTTTGTTAACAAAGTAGTAAAGCAACAACATTTTGCACTATTAACACCATTTGAATCGAAGAAAGAAAGAAAAGAAAAAAACGTTATAAGCAACAACTCCAACTACACAAACGAGCCAAGAAAATATTAAAAAAAAAAAAATAAACAAACTGATGACCCTTTTAAGAAACATAAACGTAAAAAAAACTGTTTTAAATGAAGAAAAACGTTAAATAAAAAGTACTACAACCGCGTTAACAACGACCAAATGAACTTAAACTTCGTGCTGCGATTGCATCACACTAGTTGCCAAAGTCGTTGTTTTTCACAAAATGAACAGCAGCAAAAACTTAAAGAGAAACAAGTTAAATAACAAATATTTATCGGCTGTATGGAATTGTTAATGCACTTCTATAAAATGAAAATAAGGCCATAAATGACTAAATTAGAAATTAGATGAATAAATTACTAAACTGGGTTATCAAATACAGTGATAGTCCTCTGACATATGCAGAACATTAAGGTGATTAAAGTCATCATAAATGCGTTATCCGAGATTTTGGAGGTCAATGTTTAAAAGCAAAGGGTTTTAAGCTTATAAAAGATATATATAAAATAATTGATTTAGAATCGTTACTAAACTTTAACAGGATTCCTTAATCGCTAAGGAAGTTGCATTCCGTATTAAAACATTTATTTGACTAGAATATAAATCTATTAAAATCAAATTCGGCAACCGATTCGAAACTCTCTTACTTGTTAAGTCATACCTATTGTATGACTTAACAAGTAAGAGAGCTATATTCGGCTTTGTCGATTCTTATATACTCTTCACCAAATTACACATTAAAATAAAAATTTTAAATATTTTTAGGTAAACAAAATTAATTTTTTTTTCTAAATTTAAATTTTTTTTTTATTTAAAAAATATTTTTTTTTTTCAAAATTGTTTAAAAAAAAAAATTTTTTTTTTTAAATTTTTTTTTAGTTTTTTTTAAATTTACTAGTAAAAAAAAATTTTTGGTAAAAAAAAAATTCGGGTTAAAAAATATGTTTCTCTATTTTGACCCAATGTATGTCCAAATTACTATAGCCTAATATCGATCGTTGTAATTAGAGTGTCCAAAAAACCGGCAAATTCAAAAAACCGGTTTCCGGTTTATCCGAAAACAGTGTTTTATAAAAAAACCGGTTTCGGTTTTCTCATTCTAAAAATTCCGGGTTCGGTTTTGTCATTCTAAAAACCGGTTAACCGGTTTTTTCTAAAAAATAAATGAATATTTTTAAAAATGTTATCAAAATATTTTTAAGTTATATGTTCAAATAAGCTTTACAAAGTATTTCGTTAAAACCGGTTAACCGTCTTAAAAAAACCGGTTTGTCAAAAAACCGAAAAGTTAAAGAAAACCGAAACCGGTCGGTTTTACAAAGATGAAAAAACCGGTTGACCGGTTTTCGGTTTTGGATACTCTAGTTGTAATGGACTTTGAAATATCTATCATTAGATATCCATATTGTCTATATTAATGACTTAGTAATCCAGATATATTTTATTATATTATAGATACAAAATAGGCCAAAAATCGAGGTTGGCCCTGTTTTTCCTTATATCTCAGCCATTTGTGGGCCGATTTCCTCCATTTTAAATAGCAACCGAGCCGGAAGAATTCCTGACATATTGATGTATGAATCAAGTTTGTAAGTTATTTGGGGTCTTCAGAAAATTGATTTCAACAGACAGACAGATAGACTGACATGGCTTAATCGATTCCGCTATCTATAAGGATCCAGAATATATATACTTTATAGGGCCGGAAAATTATATTGTGGAAATTACAAACGGTATGGCAAACTTATATATAGCCTTGTTACTAAGGTGAATGGTATAAAAATGCTTATATTTTGAAACATTTATACAATATAAATTAATTCAAAGCAGTGGCCATTGATAGTTATGAACTTTTACCCAGGGTTTAGATATTCAGCTTTAGCAACATATTTCTTACATTTGACTATGCAATAAATATGAAATTATCTCATTTCATCACAATCAACTACTATAAATATTCATACTGTTCATTCGTATTACTATTAAAATTGCAACACTTGTTTGCAATTTTTAGTAGCAGACACAATCCATTCCATATCCATCAAAATATATGTTCGTGCTTTAGTAGCACACACTTTTTTGCCGAACTAATATTACACGCCATTCGTTTTATTTTAATGTGCTGGCAATTTTTTCTAGCAACAATTCACATTTCTTTGGTTGTGCTATAGCACAATTTACATTTCTTCAGTTGATGCTATTAGTTGCTGTTATTGCTAAGTAAACATACACAATGTATATTATTTTTGACATATAAATATTTTATGTTTTTCAATAATAATTTATTATATATAAGTATTTATGTGCGAATCAGTTTATATACAATTTAGAAGAAAAAAAAATTATATAATTTTATTATTATGATTGAAAAACGTTCGTTTTTCAATGATAAACAAACAAGTTTTTAGTCTCAAAGATAATTTTGAGTAGCTTAAAGTATCTCATATATCATTAATTCCATCACAAACAAATTCACCTTGGATCTTTCGATTTTCATCATATTCGTTATAAACAGACTCATTTGAACATGTCATGTTTAAAAAAATAACTAGCAGCATTAAAATAGCCTAAAAACAATAAATATTAATGCAACTATAGCAGAGCAACCAAAGAAAAGTAAATTGCTGCTAGAGAAAACTGCAAGGACAAAAAAAAAAAAAACGAATGCTGACGCGCAATATTAGTTCGGCAAGAAATTGTGTGTGCTACTAAAGCACGAACATATAAGTATTTTGGTTGTTGTACTACAAGAACGAGTTTACAGCTGGTTTTATCTGCTACTAGAAATTGCCAACTAACAATGAAATTTTTATAGTAATATATGAATAGTAACAGCAATTTATATTAGCAGAGTTATACAAGATTAAAATAGCAACTATATTTTTAGTATTCAGATATATAAAAACTGATATTAACTGCAATTGACGGCTAACATAGTAGCAATTATAAACCCTGCTTTTATCATCATTCTTGCAACATGTGGATTCCCCGCAAAAAGAACTGTTCATATTTTGAGCCAATTTCGGATAGTCTATTCTGTAGTGAACCATATTCCAGAGAGAGTGTTCTGCATTGATCGAAACAAATAGTAGTCGATCGAAGGCAGGTCTAAACTGTAAAGCGGGTGAGGAAAAACTTCCCAACCACATGTGACCGAGCGTTGTCATGACAGAATATTACGGTTTCATGTCTAGCCGCATATTTTGGGCGTTTTTCGGCCAAATCTTGATTCAAACGAATTAGTTGTGTCCGGTACAGGATAGCTGTGATGTCCTGGCTGCTTGCAAAAGTTTTGAAATTGCTGATTGAGTAGTTCCCAATGATTTTTCATGGAGTAATGCCTCCAATTCTTGGTCTACAAACTTTTTTGGCTGGACTGGGCGATATTTGTCTTCCGTGTCGAAATCACCGCTTCTGACACGCATAAAACATCTCTCGCACATTTAAAGTGATGGAAGACATTCACCATAAGCTTTTATAAGCAATCAGTGTTCTCCAGAGGCACAAAAACGTTGTTGATTACGCTATAATGTCCAATAACTAAGAGAGTATGAATATGTATCCTTCAAAATGACATATAAGTTATTAAAACAAAAAAGGTTTTAAAAAGATACATCATCTATTGTGAATCTCGCATTTTTAAGTCATTCATCCAATAATTTGTTGTTATTTTGGTAACGGTAGCTGCACGCAAAGAAAAAACATGGTTCGACATGATTACGACTATACTATAGTATGTTCTTTGTAACAATATATTGTTGTCGTAAACACATAATTGTTGCTTTAATTAAATTTCAACAATATTATAGTTACTGTAAACGTTTATATTTTCATCGCAATTATTAATATGAATATTGTTCACCGAAACATAATTATTTTTGGGACAACTAAATAAACATATTATTATTGTGTAAAACCATTAAATGTTAAGTTTCTATACGCGTAGTCATAATATGTTTAAGATGCAAACAAAATATGTTTACTTTTAATAGTCTTTTTTCCCACCATTTATGAGTGTTGGTGTTTGTCTAAGCTATGTTATTTTTACAAGTAAATTTTAAATGTCTGTAATTCCCATACGCTCTATAGTTTTATTTGTATATTATCTTTAATTTACCTAAAGCGAATAACAGTAAATTTAAGTGAATTTATCAATAATATTTTAATTGCGAATTTAGTAGTAGCTTAAAAATAAAATTTTGTATTTCAAAAAATAAATTTTAATAATAATATGATTACTTTGGATCATAATATGGTTTGATTGGATCATAATATGATTTCATTGGGTCATAAATATGATAACTTTGGGACATATTATAATTGGTTTAAATCATAAATCAAAATGATTGATTTGTATCATAATATGTTTATTTCAGAACATATTATGATATTTTATGGTACTTATAATGATCATAATATGTTTGGATTACAAACATAAATCTTATCATAATATGTTGCTCTTAGATTATGTTTACCACAACCATGTTTTTTCTCAGCGTGTAGTGATAACAGAATTTGCTTTTATTTAGTTAACCCATTAATGCCTGACCCCCGAATCCGTTGTCCGATTTTGCTGAAATTTTATACAAACATAAGGCATTTGCCGTGAATATTTTTAATTTTTTTTATCTGCCATACCTGAGCCTGCAGGATCTGGGTATTTTTCTACCCACTTCGGCATATATGGGATCTAAAATTTATTTTTTTTTATTAGATACTTAGAAAAAGGAAGTTCTTAACGCATTTTTTCGATTTTTTGATGGTTACGTTGTAGATTTATCAATAACTAGCTACAGGCGCGGATTCAAAGGGGAAAATAAGAATTACGGCCCCCCCCCCCCAAAAAAAAAGGAAAAAAAAAGAAAAATGTACCACAAATTTTAAATTCAAATAAACTGTAGTTACTGTTACTGTAGTTACTTTCTCCAAAGAGTCAATTCCCTTCCTCCTAGGACAAGCCTATGTTAAAATAACTAGTCACCTAACTAATTTTGTGGCTACTGATTGCTTGTTCGGGACTGCCACCTCGAACTGTGGGGTCTAAAAACCCCTACGCACACATAACTACCATTTCTTTAACATAATATAATTGTGGTATTCACCATTAGTATAAAAGACATCATTATTTCATGGTAGGAAAAATTTTATTTAGGTTGTCTCAACCTTTCACTATTTAAATATGTTATATAATTATGTATTCTTATACCCTTAGATGTTTTTTATTATGATTTTCTAAATTTTTTTTTAAAAATTAAATTCATATTTCATATGTTTTAGAACCCACATATGCCGAAGTGGGTATTTTTATACCCAATCCACAAAATCATACTTGTAGCTTAGGAAAGTGGGATTAATCACTTGGTTATTTTTTACTGATAGAGGACATCCAACACTACTATACACACGGAAAGCATTGGGGACTTCCACTCCCCCCGTTTTGTAGAGCCACTTATTTTCGAATTTTGTAATTTTGTAAAATTGTTCAACTTTGGCCACTAGTTACCCACCAAGGCATGACCTAATATTACCGAAAAAATTACTTTAGGTAGTTCGATTCTTACTTTATCTTTATCCAAAAGAATATTTTTAGTATCGCTCTCCTAGAATTTTCTAGAATTTTATTAAAATTGCTCTATTTTTGAGTATTTTTCTACCCATTCGGCGTTAATGGGTTAATGGTATTTCATTAATGACGGCAATTTCATACTAAATTATTTTATTATATTTTAAATTATGTAGGTTTCAGTTAAATCAATAACTGAAATCAATAATTGTTCATGAAAATTGTTCTTCAAAAGATCTTTTATATGATACTAGCTTGACCCGGTGCGCTTCGCTACCCCTGTCGTAGTCTATGTTGGAAATTTCAATAAAATCGTTTCGGCCGTTTAGTATTTATTGTTTAAGAACTAAAGGTACCAATTTTACCGGTTTTCCCCTGTTTACCCCTTTCTGGTCCTAATATTGAAAAAAGTTATAGCCTATTGACGCTTCCAAGTAAGGATCTATCTACGTTCCAAATTTCAATAAAATCGATTCAGCCGTTTAGGCGTGATGCTCAAACAAACAAACAAACAAACAAACAAACAAACAAATAAACAAACAAACTTACAAAGACATTTATATATTTATATAGATGACATTTGTAGTATATGGTTTCTTCGAATAAAAGTCAAGATCCATGAAATACTTTAAAAATATACCTTTTTTCAAAAGGTAAAATTAAATATTTTGGGAATCTTCATAAAAAATGTCAAAGTTCATATTTAGGCGGCCACTGACTTTAATATATATGGAATATGTTGGGTTGGATTATTGACCAACTATGAAAATTTTAGACAAATCGTATAATGTTCAAATGAGCCCATGGGCTCTGAAGTTTCGAAATTTGAACAGATTGGATTGGTTTATTATCACATTTTATATAATGGTCCAAGTATGTACATTTTACATAAATCGGTTAATGTTTAACCGAGACTCATCGGTTCTGATGTTTTGGAGATACGATTAAATAAGTTTCACATTCCATTTACAACTAAGCACACCACCATTTGGTTTATAGCTCATAAATTATTGAACCAAAGAAAAACTATTTTCGTTTTTCTTTTATTTGTTGAAAAACTTGTTTCCTTAAATCAATGTAATGAAAGCGAGATTGGCTGGTGTTACTCAAGGTACTAGAGATGGTATGAGTCAAATAATGGTCGGTCGCACGTGTAAATGAACTTTTACAGATCATAACGAAATGGGAAAAAGAAACATAAAATTTCCATATGTAATATATTTGAAATAAAGTGGTGCATACAATTATAGCACAGATAAAAATTAAAGATTTTTAATTATTTAAGTGTAATAACCTTAATATTCATAAAATATGTAATCCCTGTCTGGTTTTATAAGTAATCTTTAACATAATATTTTTATTTTTTCAAGTCGTATTTAAAAGTTTTTGAAAAACTAACATATCTAAAACATTTGTTTAAAGTAAATCTATCTATTTTTGTACACATTAAAAGGAGTGAACTTTTGGAAAATATTCACTCAAATCAACTTACCACAATATAATTTATCACATTGTTTGTATATTGAGGAAAAATATGGAAGTCAAAGTTTTTTTTGCTGACATTTTCAAATGGGCGTTAATATTACCACTTTTTTTTTCCTCCATTTACAACAATATACTCCTACAATTGTTTTTTATTTATAGAAAAAAATGCAGTGACGTTGGTGTTGGAAATATAGCAACACTATTAATTTAAATACTGATGGCAACCCATGCATAATGCAACTATGTATTTTTGAATTTCTTTTTAACGTTGCTTTTTCTTTTCTAGTCTAAGTCTTATTCTAAACCTTGTCAATTGAAGTTCTTTTCTTTACTAAATAAAGTTTATATTAATTGTTCGCGTGTGTGTTTTTCTTTTGAAATCGGAATCAGTTTCCAACAGGTTATGGGCCCAGACTGCTCTATGTGCGTGTCGGGAATAATAAAGACACTGTGTGTGCAAATTTAAATAAAAGAAAGAAAATTACAAAAGACGCGAACGAAAGGGACAAATTTTCTGTGTGAAAATATACAAACAATTGTAGTGAAAAGTAAAGTAACACTGTGTGTGTAGAAGAGAACGAAAAGAAAATGAATCTGATGCAGATTGATAAATTGGACGATTCCAATTATGTGACATGGTGCATCCATATGAAGAGTGTATTGGTACACTCAGATTTGTGGTCGGTGACGTGTGGAAGGGAGGTAAAACCCGATAACGCTACCGCAGCAGTGGCCGCAGTTTTCGATAGTAAGGATGAGAAAGCATTGGCATCGATTTTACTTTGTGTGAAACCGGCTCAGCTTAATAACCTTAAGGTATGTAAAACAGCGGCGCAGGCGTGGAACAGGTTGAAGGAGATCCATCAACCAAAAGGTCCGGCAAGGAAGATCATGCTGTTTAAGAAGCTTTTATATATGAGAATGACCGATGATGATAAAATAGTTAATCATATAAATGTTTTTGTTGATACTGTGGAACATTTGGCGGAGGTGGACATTAGTCTTCCTGATGAGATGCTGGTTATTTTGCTGTTGTCAAGCTTACCTAAAAGTTTTGAAAACTTTGTAGTTGCCATAGAGGCAAGAGACAACCTACCCTTATTTAGTGCATTGAAAGTCAAACTATTGGAAGAAGGTGCAAGGCAGAACGAGACGGACAATACAAAAAGCAGTAGTGGTACAGCAGAGACTCTTATGCAGACAAAAACGAGCAAAAAATACTACAAGAACAACAACAAACGTGTTGAGAGTGGCAAGAACAAGAACAACGATCAAAACGGCAAAAAGTGTTATAATTGTGGACAGCCAGGGCATTTCGCAGCAAAGTGTAAACAACAAAGAAAAGACGAAAAAAATTCTTGTTTTATGACGCAGTTGCTAACGATGAAAAACAACAACAATGAGTGTGTGCATAATTGGTGCGTCGACAGCGGCGCAACTAGTCATTTTTGTTGTGTGCGTGAACTATTTACTACGTATGAAGTGTATGAAGAGAAAATAGTGTTACCGAATAATATGTGCGCAAATGCAATCGGTCGAGGCGACGTTGATATTAACGGTACAAACGTTACATTAAAGAATGTGCTGCATGTAGTAGAAATACCGAACAATTTTATTTCTGTGAGTAAAGCAACTAGTGCGGGAATGTGTGTAATTTTCAAGAACAATCATGTGAGAATAGTGGACAAAGACAATGAGTGTATTTTACGTGCATATGAGAACGATGGTTTGTTTATATATGAAGGCAAAATTGAGAATAAATGTAACAGTGTGTCGAAAGTGAATGAACAAGCAATGAAATGGCATAATAGATTTGGACATGTGAACTTTAACTGTTTGAAGGAAATGATGAATAAGGGTACAGTGCGTGGTATTAAAATGAAAAATATGCCAAATTCATTAGAATGTGTTACATGTGCCAAAAGTAAGATTTGTGAAAGACCGTTTCAAGTGTCGGGTAGTCGATCGGAAGAACTGTTGCAAATAGTGCATAGTGACGTGTGCGGTCCGGTTAATAAATGTTCGTTCGGCGGTTCTCGTTATTTCGTGACATTTATAGACGATTATTCGAGATACGTTACAGTGTATTTTTTGAAATCAAAGGACCAAGTATTGAAGGCATTTCAAGATTATAAGATCGAAGTTGAAAAACAAACGGGAAGAATGATAAAGTGTCTAAGATCGGATAACGGCGGTGAATATTTAAGCAAAGAATTTGAGAACTTTTTACGCGTGAACGGCATTAAAAGACAGTTAACGGTGCCACATACGCCCCAACAAAACGGTGTTGCGGAGCGGGCAAATCGTACGTTAGTGGAGATGGCTCGGGCCATGCTCATTCACTCCGGTTTATCTGAAGGTTTTTGGGCAGAGGCATTGAAAACTGCAATATATATTCGAAATCGTACGACGACAAAGATTCTTCAAGATAAAACACCATTTGAAATTTGGAATGGGTACAAACCAGCTGTAGGTCATCTGAAAGTTTTTGGCGTTAAAGCGATAGCACTTGACAAGACATCATCTAAGAAATTTTCATCGAAAGGTTCAGAATATATCATGATTGGTTACAGTGAGGAGAGTAAAGCTTATAGATTATACAGCCCTACCAGTCGTAAGGTGATAGTAGCACGGGATGTGAAGTTTTTCGAGGAAACATTTGATGATCGTGCCACAGATGAAAGTGCTGATGGCGTGTTTATTTTTTGTCGCAAAGATGATTCTTCAAACGAGCAGTCCCAGGTAAAGGACATTACTGAAGGTGAAGAAATCGAGGAGGCGGAAACCATTTCCGAGGATGAAGCTACTGTTTCAGAACAGCATAATTGTGAAGAGGAAGGTACTCAGCAAGAAGGAGCAGTTGGCGGTACGGTGGTAAAAATTGGTCCAGGTAGACCCAGAATAATTCGTGATGGGAGTCGAGGACGACCAAGGAAAATTTATAATGAGCTTCATGCTATGGGTAAGTCAAGAATTGAAACTCCGGAAAATGTTGAAGGCGCCTTAAATGGTCCATATGCTGAAGAGTGGTTAAAGAGTATGCAGACAGAATACGATTCCCTAATTAGGAACGATACATGGGAACTCGTAGATTTACCTCGAGGTCAGATGGCGATTGGGTGCAAATGGGTCTACGCAGTAAAGAGAAACAAAGATGGCGGCATCCACAAATTAAAGTCGCGGCTTGTGGCGAAAGGGTGTAGTCAACGTTATGGTGTTAACTATTACGAGACTTTCTCTCCAGTGGTGCGTTATGCAAATATAAGAATGGTAATTGCTTTGGCGGTGGAACATGATATTTACCTACACCAAATGGACGTATCATCTGCATATTTAAATGGGGATTTGCATGATACGGTGTTTATGAAACAACCGCAATGTTTTGAGGACGTAAAATATCCGAATAAGGTGCTGAAGCTGAAGAGGTCCCTATATGGCTTGAAACAAAGTGGCCGTGAGTGGAACTGCAAATTAAATGAAGTCCTGAAGAAGCTTGGTTTTAGCCCATGTGTAAGTGATCCCTGTATTTATACAAAGGATGAGAACGGTGTCTACAATATAGTGGTTGTATATGTGGACGACTTAATTGTGGGAAGTTCGTCTCTACCACACCTGGAAAAATATAAGAGGTTTATAGCTGCTGAATTTGAGGTTGTAGATGGAGGTGAGCTGTCACATTTCCTTGGTATGGAGTTCAACCGCGAAGGTGATCTTGGCGCAATCACCATATCCCAAAAGCAGTATATTTTAGATGTGCTTGACAAATATGGTATGCTTGATTGCAAGGAAGTTTCCACACCATTAGAACCAGGATATCAGGTAAATTGTACCGACGAAAATTGTAGAAAGGTGGACCCAACTGGATACCAGTCTGCTATAGGTATCTTAATGTATTTGGCGTTGTCTACTAGACCTGATATTATGTTATCGGTGACAAAATTGGCACAAAGAAATTGTGACCCACATTCTGAACACGAGGCAGCCTACAAACACATATTCAGATATTTGAAGAAGACAGCCGACTACAAACTCCATTATAAGAAGACCGGAAAACCGATCGAGTGTTATGCTGATGCGGATTGGGCCGGAGATGCCAGTGACAGAAAGTCATTTTCTGGTTATGCTTTTACAGCAGCTGATTGCGTTTTTGCTTGGAGTGCTAGAAAACAGAATTCAGTATCGCTTAGCAGTACGGAAGCGGAGTTTGTGGCGATATCAGCAGCAGCAACGGAGGTAGCTTATGTTAAAAAGCTTTTAGGCGAGTTGAAATTTCCGCATAATGGGCCAATGTTAATCTACAATGACAACCAAAGTGCTCAATGTTTAGTGCGGAACCCAACCTATCATGCGAGAAGTAAGCATATTGCGATTAAATATCACCATGTACGAGACATGTATTCCAAGGGCGAAGTTGGTACCAAATATATGCCGACAGATGAGATGATGTCCGATATTCTTACCAAGAATTTATGTAAAGTAAAACATGATAAGTTTACTAAATGTATGGGTTTACATTAGATTATATTTTTATTTTTGAAATTATTAAAATTTAATGTGTTGAGAAGGAGTGTTGGAAATATAGCAACACTATTAATTTAAATACTGATGGCAACCCATGCATAATGCAACTATGTATTTTTGAATTTCTTTTTAACGTTGCTTTTTCTTTTCTAGTCTAAGTCTTATTCTAAACCTTGTCAATTGAAGTTCTTTTCTTTACTAAATAAAGTTTATATTAATTGTTCGCGTGTGTGTTTTTCTTTTGAAATCGGAATCAGTTTCCAACAGTTGGTTAGTACCAATAAATTTACAGCCATAGTGGGAAACCTTATTGCGTTAAATTTACATATGTCAATTGCTTTAAATATAATTTCATTTAAAACTAATTTCTTAAAAGCATCATTAAATGCACTACAATCTTCCAACTGCTTATAATATGTTAATTTGATCAAAAATAAGTTCAGTGGCCAGTCACATAGTGTGTAAGAAACGTTAACTTTCCCCTCCTAGAATCAGTTTGTATCCCCAAGGAACCAATCACATGACTAGTTCTATTTCATTTCCCGGTTCTCTAGAACTATTTCAAGCGGAACAAATGAACATACATAGAACATAGTACGATTATAAAGATTTATATTAATTAACTAAGTAGAGTTTTTTCCTTCTATAATATAGATTTCACAGCTCTGACCTTTTGTTTTCCTGCCAAAATAAAATTAAATATCAAAAAGTGTGTTACTTTTTTTTTACAATAAAAATTTGCTGAAGTATAAATAAAACAAAAAAATGCAATTAGCAAGATGTTTGTCTAGTTGATGGACTGAGTGTATGAGTAACTTTTAGCTAAAAAAAAGAAATGCAACAAAATACAATTCACAGTAAGACTAAACACAATAAGACGAATGCCAAATATCATGTATATGTAAATATTTATACCCTACAGCAGCTGTGTAATAGTGACTGGCTACATTTCTAGTTACTTATATGTTCACTGGTAGTGTAAATCTTGGTCAAATTTTATATTTGCACCTTAAAGGGTCGAAGGTAGAAATTATAAATTTTCATTAAAATGTAACGAATGTTTTTATTGGAAGTACAAAGGCTGAATGTTTTACCAATTTTGAGACAAAAGTTCACTTAGTAATTAATATAAATTTGTCGTTTCTAAATTATTATTAACTTTGAATAACGTTTTCAACATTTAAGAAAAAGGCATTTTCACGGTAAAGAACGCGACATTCCTTTGAAGTGAAAATAATATAGCAAGCTTAACAGTTTTATCAACCGTTAGGTTAGGTTTCCAGGCAGCCGCGAAGTTAAGAAGAAGTGCAGCTCACGTGGGTCCAGGCATAGGTCCCTTTGTGTTACCTGAAAGTATAAAGGCAAAAAGAGAACAACAGAGTAGATATGAAAAGAGAGAAGGGGACAGTCAGTATTTGGTTAGGATTGAAGAGTGAGAGAAGAGATACGAGAGAGAAAAAGAAAGGAGATATTAGGTCTGGTTAGCCAATTACTGTTCCTTACAAAGGCATAAATGCACTCAAGCCTCAAATTCGAGAGCTCAGAGAGATTAGTTAGGGAACGATGTCCCAGAAACCTTAAGCGTAGATTTTCCAATGCCGGACAGTGGCAAAGCAGATGAAAAATTGTCTCATCCTACTCCTCGTTTTGACAATTTCTGCAGAAGTCGTTGTAGGGCAAGCCAAGTCTCCTCGCGTGGTTGCCAAAAGTGCAGTCAACCATTAGTTTCCAAGCTTTTCATTAGCACTATTTTCAGTGCAGAATGTAGATTTTGCGTTTTGTATGCGGGCAGAAAATTTGTGAATTGAAACATAACATTTTGAAGCGACTTTTGTTAAACTAAATTAGAATAATATAGAATAATATATTTCTGTTTATAATTGTCATGTTAAAATATTTGATTTTTACAACCTTAAGTATGATTTGGCAAGGGACATTTATAACAAGACATATTGTTACGAATGTGCAATGACAATTTGAGTTTAACGGTCTGTAACGACTGCCTGCAGCATTCATTATATTTGAAGGCACGTCCATCAGTAGCATGCGGTTGTTGGCATTGTTTGTAAGTATGGCAACACTAAATGTTTGGGCTGCTGGCAATGACATCGAAGACTCTGGAATTCGAATGTACTAGTATGTCCGTTAAGAGCATTGTAGAAGATTCCCGATAGATGGCGCGTGTATAAATAGTGGCAGAGGTGGCAGTCGTGAGTTGAGTTGATCATTGTCGCTGTTAGAGTTAACATCAATTGTCGTGTACATGTGTGTTTGTACATTATAAAGTTTGTGTGCATTTCTGCGAATTGATAAACGTGTATAAAGACACTGAATGAATATTTGAACTGTTGTTGTTGTACATTCTAAATAAATAAAGAGTTGTTGCAATTTTAAACTACTAAAACTTATTTGCAATCAAAAGTATCCGGTTTATTTAAGGGAAATAAACCACGTTTTTAAAAGGTAAAAACGTAACAATATATATACTTAAGTAGATTTATTTTAATTTTTCCAAGTACCCCATTGTTGCTTCCCTTATTCTTTATTCGACACACGTTTTATTTATTTACATAAATATATACGTATCATGAAACATTTGTTTCTAGAAATAAATTTACGATAGTGAACGCAACACATTTTTTAATAGAGACTATTTTAAAAATTTTGTTGATGCGACATACATTTCACATAGTTTATTAATAAGAAATTATTAACAGAATTCAAATATTATGTAGGCATTTCCTGGGTAAAGAATGCGACATTCGTAAGCCTTCGAAATTAAAAAAAAAGAAGCTTTTTGGTTGCAGTATATTCAGTGCAAATAGTAGGTTTTATTGTTTCCAATATATAACCAACAACATGAGCTCAAAACGCGACAAGAAAAAAAAGCACTCGTTTTTGACTGCATATAGAAAACTGCTAAATTCTGTGAAAGTAAAACGTAAAATAACGTGGCTTTCTGTTTATAGATCTCGCGCTGAAATATTTGTTTTCGTTTGTTTTTAACAAACTTTAATATAATTTAGCACGCGACATATTTTGATGTCATGTTTGTACTAAGGATTAGTTCAAGTAATTTTATTTAAATCTTTGTATTTGTTAATTATTGGTGCGATATACGTTTTATATAGTTTTTCAATAACTTTCCAATGTCTGCTTAACCCTTTCGCTACAAGTTTTAACTGGAGGTGTTAATAGATGTTTTAAGTATATCATATGGTTCGTATTGAAATCAGTATTGACTGATATTAATATTAAAGTCCTACGAGTCCTGGTTTATCCGTTATACCAAATTAAATTTTTAGTCCTGGAAGCTTATCCTGACTTTTTTTGCAATCTTTCTTATTTTTGTATTTCTCAAATATGTTTCTAAACATTCTCATTTTTATTACAAAATTAGAGTTCTTACAAATTTTATATGCAAAAAATCAAAGACACTTTTTTAAAAGAAATCTATTTACACACATTTTCAAATTGCTATCAATCGAACACGAATAGCGATAATTCACTGAAATAAATTGTAAATATCTCAAAATATAATCTAAAAATAGATTCAAACACAATTTTTTAAAAATATTCACAAATATCGAAGTTATGTGCAAAGACTATTTCTTTAGCATACTTAATTTGTCTTTCTATCGGGCAACTTGTTCAGTATTATTTGTATGTGTTATTTTCGTTAGCTCTTCACGTCGTCTTCTCAGCAGCTTTATCGCAATATTACTTATACTTTAGTAGAGTTCTTTAAATTTTTCCAAGTACCCCATTCTTGCTTACCTTATTCTTTATTCGTCATACGTTTTATACATCTACATAAATATATACGTATCCTGAAACATTAGTTTCAAGAAAATTTACAAAATATTATGAATATTTATTATAAGTATAAATATTTGTTTAGTTAAAGCCAATAAAAAATATCGATTTGAATAAAAATTTTCAGTCACATGATATGAACGATCGTACAGAACATTAAAAAAAATAAATGATAAATTTACCGTTAATCAAGCTTTGTTTTCACTAATTTTGTTTGCATTAATTTATTGTTGATTTATTGTTCATAAGATGTGTGAAATTAATACTAAGAAGAAAACATAATTTTCACACATTTTACAGGAGAGACAAAAAAACCATAGGGTAACATAAAGACGAGACGTAATTGTCAAAAACCTAAGTCTGTTGTCAAAAACCTAACTCTTGCAACAACAAAATACATGCTAGTCAATGTATTTTGTTTTTTGCATCAAATAAGGAGTGAGATCGTA
Organism: Calliphora vomitoria; assembly: GCA_942486065.2. Lineage (NCBI taxonomy): Eukaryota > Metazoa > Arthropoda > Insecta > Diptera > Calliphoridae > Calliphora > Calliphora vomitoria. Next base: position 44,478,107 of record OW818029.2, read on the forward strand.
AAATTCTTAACACACGTTTTTCATTAAAACTTTTAACACAAGTATTATTTGATTTTTTTTTTGCTCAAGTTACCTTTGTAAAACATGTCAGTTATTATGTTTAATGCCCACTATATTCATTTGATGTTAATCTGATTAAAATGAGTGACCAGAAAAAAGTGCATACTAAAATTATTAAATATTTTCAACAAAACCCAACTTGGTCCTACAAAAAGTTGGCCAAGCATTCAAAGGTCTGCCGTAAAACTGTTTCCAATGTTATTAAATAGTACCGGGAGAACTTGTCCGTTGATAGAAAACCTGGTTCAGGTAGAAGGAATGTTCCACATGATGTTTCTAAAGCCAAAAAAATAGAAAGCATTTTCAAAAGAGCTCCCAACACATCCGGCAGGAAAGCATCCCGGAGGCCAAAGAGAGAGCACGGAAATTGAAGTCAAGTTTTATAAAAAAATATTCTTGCTGCATAATGGATGACGAAACGTATGTTCTGGCACATTTTTCGCAACTTCCTGGTCAAAAATTTTATGTTGCTGATGCTTGAGGGAATGTTGAAGAAAAGTTTAGGACTTGGTATGGCAAGCAATATGCAGGTGCGGCAAAAGAAACCAATCATTTGTTACAACGGGCTCTATAAATACCGAATTTTACATCAAGGAATGTTTACAAAAAAGGCTGCTTCCATTCATAAGACTTCATAATGTGTCCACTTATTTTTGGCCTGACTTGGCATCCTGTCACTATGATAAATAAGCCCTTGAGTTGTACAAGAACCATAATGTGGTATTTGTACTAAGAGAGGCAAATCCCCCAAACTTTCCGGAGCTAAGTCCAGTGGACATATTAGGCTCTTATTAAAAGAGAATTGAAGAGCACAAAAAGTTGTCCAAAGTGTGGTAGATTTTAAATGAAGATGGACTACCTGTTCGAGCAAAGTGACAGAAAGCTCTATAAAAACAATAATTGATGGGTTTCCGAAAAAGGTTCAAAATTTCATCACTAGTGATTAAGACTATACAAATTATTTTTTTTTGTAAATTATAATAATAATTTCATTCAAATAAAAAAAATTAAAACTGTATGTTATGTGGTTTTGTTTTTATTAACATATATGTATGTTAAGAATTTTTCGATATCACTCCTTATATGATTTGTTGTATTTTTGTTTGACAAGTCGGAGTGTCTCGACTCTATGTATAATTCTCTATTCAAAAAACGTTCTAAGATCCTTATTTTTAAATCGTAAATTTTTATAATCATAAATAATAACAGTTTAGAAGTTTAAATTTCATAATGTTCAAATATTTTCTTTAAAAAAAATTATTTATTTAATTGATTTAAGTTTTTTGGTTGAAATTTAATAAATAAAAAAGTTTCAAGCTATTATACATATATTTAATGAAGAGCTTATACTCAATTCCATTTGATTGAGATAATACTTTTATAAATTTGACAAAATAAAACGCACATGCTAAGTTTCCATACCACTGTATAAGAACGAGAAATAACGAAATAATTGTTAACTTTGTTTTCGCAAATAATGTATTTTTAATTATTGTAGGGTTTTAAAATCTCGACTTTCATAAAACGTGGACTGAGCACGCTTGCACACTAAGCTAACGAAATGTCATTAACAGTAGCTAAAGCTTAAAACTTTGTTCAAAATTTCGTGCGAAATGCTGTCCAAAAACATAAGAAATATTTCGCAATTATTGCGAAATTATTTCGCAAATAAAGTACTCTGTTCTTGAGCTTAGTACTCTGTTCAATATTTCGTGCGAAATGCTGTCAAACTACATATAAAATATTTGGAATGAAATATATGCGAAATAATTTCGCAAAGGCAGTACTCTGTTCTTATTGTGAAAAACATGTTAAATACTTCTGGCAATCTTATTTTTCAGCTACGAAATAATATAAACAGCACTACTTTCACACGAAATTAAAACCAACAATTGATCAAGCGGTCAATAATACATATATTAATTAAACAAAGCACTGAATATTACTTAAAATTGTATATTGTTTATCCATGTAAAACAAGCAATAACAGCGGTAGACCATTTCGTGGAAATGTCCATATATGTATATACCTATCCCTCGATTTACACGATAGATGCGTTCCTGAAAAAATCGTGTAAATCGAAATGAAAAATGTTTGTATGAGAAATCGTGTAAATCGAAAAAAGACCCAAACACAAATAAATTTAAAATTTTGTTTAGAAAATTCATTTATTTTAAAGTAAAGTAAATACATTTCCCCATATCCATAAAAAAATTTCAATTTAATCAATGTTTTAAAGCAAAATTTCCATAAAAAATTTGATTTTAAAACGTTGTTTAAATTTAAAAATTGTATTAGCTTTTGATAGAAAACTGTCCAAAACTGTCCCGATTCATCTATATTGAAGACTTTATCAGGAATGTATTATTTGGCAGCAATAATAATTTCAGTAAATTTTTCGGGATATTCTTTAGACACATCTATATCAGCAGAAGCTTGTTCAACATTTAATTATAGATTATGTAAGGAATATCTTTGCTTAAATATTTCAAACAAACCAGGACTTGATGGTACTGATCATTAAGGTTTTTTATAATAACAATGGTATCAATTGGGATTCGCTTTTGAGTTTAATTTACTATCCAGATCATTAGTGGCATTTACATATTTTCAATTGTTATATTCCGAACGCATGAATTTGTACTCAGGCTCATTTTGGTTTCAGCTCCTACACTTCTCCCTATTATGGTGTCATTTTTTATAGATAACTATTTTTGAGAATTGTGCAGGATATATTTACTGAAAAAAAATAATTTTTGCTAAAATATTAAAAAAAAATCGTGTACATTGAGGTAATTTCCACATCCTTCGATTTAAACGAAAACCAAAAAAATCTTGTAAAAGTGAAATCGTGTAAAAAAAGTATCGTGTAAATCGAGAGATAGGTGTATAAGCAAAAGCTATCCACAAAATCATATTTGTTTAAAAAACACTTTTTATATATATGCTTATGTTTGCTTGTAACCTACTAATTACAGCTGTAGGGTATTTTGTGACCATCCTTAACCATTAAACTATAATTTTCAATTTATTTACAATTGTTTGTTAGTTTTGTTTTTCTTCTTCGTTATTTTCCTACAAGTTTTCTCCTTTTGTGTTAGCAGTTTTACAACAATACTATTAACAATTGTTGTAATTGTAAATAATATTATTTTGCATAATATCAACTGCAACTTCGTCTTCATTTACAGCTAGCTACACATTTGTTGTCTTCTCCTTATTTTTTATTTTTTTGTTGCTTTGTTTTTGCTTCAAACAAAAGTAAAATCTTTACTTTAGATTGTTGCAATTTGTAAACATTTCCTAAATACTTATTTTATCATATTTTTATTTTCAGTTTTTTATTTAGATCTTTTCTCTCTATTTTTAAAAACATTTTTTTTATATACCTACAAGTATTTTTTGAAATTTACATAGATAGATTTTTTCGTTAACTTTATCACTCTGAAGCTGTTTTTCATTCATGCCTCTGGCACATTTGTGTAACACTCGGATACACTGGTATGAAGAGAAGTAGGAAAGATGTTGAGTGCTTTTTAGTTTTTGTTGTTACTTTAGTTTTCTAATTTAGATTAAGTGCATCTTAAGTAGATTTAGTTTCTTTTTTGGGATATTAAGTGATGCTTATGTTGCCGAATAAACTTAAATACGGTGGTATATAATTTCCTAAGTACGTATTAAGGAATTTATGTTTTTATTTTTTATTTGAAAAATAAGAACGAGTTATATATAGATTCAATGTTGATTACATAGAGATGGATGATTTGATTTATATATTGAACGATATTAACTCATATGCAGACAAATACAAACAACAACAATGGAGTTTTCTATTTCTATCGAAAAAAAATATATTTTATCCGCAAAACACAGTTTTCCTTATCTCCAAAAATCCCCAGTAAGAACTATTCAAAAATTGTTTTATTTTAATAATAATGTTTAAACTACTCTACAAGGGCTCCTCGTGTAAACCGTAATTTTTTAATATAATTTTGACATGCTGAACCCAAATTTGGCAAACATTTTAAAATCGTACATGCGATTTTCACAAAAAGCCATGTTTTTAATAGTTAAGGAGTGAGATCGAAAAATTCTTAACATACATATATGTTAATAAAAACGAAACCACTAAACTTACAGTTTTAATTTTTTTATTTGATTGAATTTATTACTACAATTTACAAAAAAAAAAAAAAATTATTTTTTATAGTTTTAATCACTAGTGATGAAATTTTGAACCTTTTCGGAAACCCTTCCATTAACGTTTTTATATTGCTTTCTGTCACTTTGCTCGAACACTCCATCTCCGTTTAAAATCTACCACACTTTTGGAAAACTTTTTTTGTGATCTTCAATTCTCTTTTAATAAGAGCCACTGGTCTTAGCTCAGGGCAGTTTGGAGAATTTGGCTCTCTTGGTATAAATAACATTATTGTTCTTGTACCACTCAAGGGCTTGTTTACCATAGTGACAGGATGCCAAGTCAGGCCAAAAATAACTGGACACATAAAGAAGTCTTATGAATGGAAGCATCCTTTTTTGCAAACATTCCTTGATGTTAATTTCGGTATTTATAGAGCCCACTGTAACAAATGATTGGCTTCTTTTGCCGCAACTGCATATTGCTTGCCATACCAAGAACTTTTTGGGAAATTTTGTTGCTTTTGGGTCCTAAACTTTTCTTCAACATTCCCTCGAGCATCAGCAACATAAAATTTTTGACCAGGAAGTTGCGAAAAATCTGCCAGAACATATGTTTCGTCATCCATTATGCAGCAAGAATATATTTTTTTTTTAACTTGACTTCAATTTCCGTGCTCTGTCAAGAACTTTTTGAGCCTTGTATGTTTTTAAACCTGCAGTAGCTTTAACTTTTCGTACCAAATATTCCGAGCACTGAGCTAACCGGGCTGCTTTCCTACCGGATGTGTTGGGAGCTGTTTTGAAAATGCTTTCCATTTGTTTGGCTTTAGAAACATCATGTGGACCATTCCTTCTACCTGAAACAGGTTTTCTATCAACGGACAAGTTCTCCCGGTACTATTTAATAACATTGGAAACAGTTTGACGGCAGACCTTTGAATGCTTGCCCAACTTTTTGTAGGACCAAGATGGGTTTTGTTGAAAATATTTAATAATTTTAGTCAGATTAACAACAAATGAACATAATTGACATTAATTATAATAACTGAAATGCTTTACAAAGGTAGCTTGTTCAAAAAAAAAATCAAATAATACTTGGGTTAAACGTTTTAATGAAAAACGTGTGTTAAGAATTTTACGATCTCACTCCTTATATATATCTCAGGAGTGTGGAATTTAATTGAAAAGTTATAAACTGTTTGTCGTGTTAAAATATACAAAAGTTGCACTAAATTGCAAAATTCTATTAAGTGAATAACTTAAAAATGCGTGATTTACAATAGATGGCGTAGCTTTTGAACGCGGTTTTTGTTTTTAATAAATTATATGTCATATTGAAGGGTACTTATCTGTTTTTTTTTTTTTCTTCGAAAATGTCGAATTTTGTACCAACAAAATATGCTGGAAGTTTTGCTTCACTTCTTTAATTTGAAAAAAGTACCGCTGAAATACATCGATTGCTCAACAAAGCTTATGGTGAATTTGTACCATCGGTTTCAAAGTGTGAGAGATGGTTTGAGCTTTTCAGAAGAGATGATTTTGACACGGAAGACTAAGATCATTCAAAAAAAGTTTAAAGAGCAAGAATTGAAGGCATTACTCCATGAAGATTGTTGTAAAACTCAACAAATGTTGTATGTTAACACACAAACGTACAACATATCATGTTGCTCTATTTGTTTTTATGGCTGGTGTAAATATTAAGGAATCAGAAGCTCTTGATATTCTGGTATTCAGTGCAATGTCCGCTGGACAAAATACATTTTTCGAGTGTCGAAAGAAGCATTCAAGTGCCTTGGTTTTCTAAAACGGTGTAAGACATATTTCACTCCATCTGATCTCCTTACTGTTTACACCACTTATATCCGACCTAAAAAGGAATACAACTCTCATGTGTCGTCCGGTGCTTTGAAGTCTATTTTGGAGTTACTCGACAGCGTGCAAGAGAGGGTGAAGGTGGTTTTCGGTGACAATAGGCTATCCAGCTCTATTGAATCACTGGAACATCGTCGCAATGTAGGTTGTGTTTCACTGTTCTACCGATACTACAATGGTATGAGCTCCGGTGAAAATAGGGAACTTGTTCCCGAAGCTCGTAGTTTTTTATGCAACACACGTTCTTCGGCAAGGGCTCATCAATTCGTTGTCGACTGGAAAGTGGATCGCACAACACATTACAGGGAAAATTTGTTCTTTAGCCGTACTGTCCGTATGTGGAATAAGCTTCCTCCTGAAGTCTTTCCTGTTTTTTTCAATATAGGAAAATTCAAATCAAATTTCCACAAACACTACTCCCTCTATCCTCCCTCCTATAACCTAGTTCCAACACAATGCTTTGTATGAGTAGGGGTCATCCCCTGAGTGCTGGTGCAAGAAAAAAAGGGCTTGAAAAATCATTGGGAGCTACTCAATCAGCAATTTCAAAACGTTTGCTAGCAGCAGGATTCATCCAAAAGCCGAGAGATCTTGAAAGACGATTTTTAATGTTCGAAATAATGCTTGAACGCTATAAAAGAAAATCATTTTTGAACCGAATTATTATTTGCCATGAAAAATGTATCCATTACAATTACCCGAAGCGTAAGAGATCGTGTGTGAAGCCCGGCCAACTAGCCGAATCGACACCAAAGCCAAATATTCATGGCGCTAATGTAATTGAATGTATTTGTTGGAAGCAAAAGGGTCCTATCAATTATGAGCTGCAGAAATCTGACCAGACCATCACAGGGAATCTATATATATGGCCAGACATGAAAGCGTAATATTCCATGTTGCAATACCTGTTAAAAAGTATTTACAATGAAGTGGTTGAGAAGTTTTGCCTCACGCTCTTTATTGTACACACCGTTCCCCATCCCACTACTATTTGTTTCGATCGATGCAGAACGTTCTCTCTGGAATACGCTACACTCTGAGACAGAGTATCTGATGTTGGCCTCCAAATGTGATCAATTCTTTTAGCTCGGAATCCATATGTTGCCAGAAAGATGGGAAAAGGTCATAGCTAACAATGGCCAATACTTTGAATAAATGTATATTGCACAAGTGATTCAAAATTAAAGCTAAAAATTTAAAAAAAATCCGCATTTTTAAGTCATACACCCAATACTAATATAACAAATAATACTCAACTAAGAGCATAACTTCCGTAGATTTTGAATCTATAAACAGTTTTGAAAACATTACCTACGTTCGAGAGGTAAAACTGTTGAAAATTGGCTTTTTCATGAAAATATATCGAAAACTGCAGGTACGATTTAAAACTGTTTGCCATATTTGAGATAAGCTTGCAAAAATTATATAAACAAATGTTTTGGGATCCTCCAGCTTCAAAATTTTATTTTGTATATTAGTCGTTTTATAAACTCCATTAAACAAACGTATATACGTAATAATTGTATTTTGGAAATTGCCCTTAAAGTCACCAAATTCAAATTTGCATTCCCAATTTTGAAAAAATTCCCCATTTTTAGGAAACAACGCCTAATCTGACAACACTGGCTTTAACTTAGTTTAAAGAAAATCACTCTCTTTACTCTTCGGCTTTTCCATTTATGCTCTTTGGAAAAAATTCATCATAATTCTTTTGATTTCATATTTATTTATTCCTTTATCACTTTCACTTTTATTTAGCTGGTATGTCTGTGTGTTATTTTGTTATTGTTATTGTCTCTGTTTGTGATTTTACAATGAAGTTATATTTTTGTTAGTTGCCACGAGCATTTTTCTATGCAATAATGTAGAAAAGTGCATAAAGTTATTTTTATTATTTTCGCTGGAAAAAATTCCCAAGATTATATTTTTGCAAAAGCATTTCGTTATAGTCAGTCATACTAAGTGTACAGGCAAACAGCTAGTCAGTCAGGCAGTTAGTCACTCACTCAGTCAGTCAGTCAGCCAACTTATAGAAAAAAGCATCATCTGTTGTTGCATTGAAAAATTACTATATGTGCCTTGCAGTGTTAAAAGTAGCAATAGCTTACATTGCTTTTTAAACAACACAGCTTTGAGTCCACTGGTCAGTGTTGCCAATTTAGCCCTTTTCTGGCTAAATTTAGCCCTTTTCAATCTTGTTTAGCCTCAAAAAAATCAATTTAGCCTTTAGCCATTTTTTTAGCCTTTTTTATTTTCATTTAGCCATTTTTATGGCTAAATTAAAACATATATTTACTCTAATAATTTTAAATTTTTTGCTGTGGAAAATTATTAAAATCAGTTTGGCAGGAATATTATGACAAAAATTAACTGAAAATGTTGAACCAGTAAACAATTTAAGCACATACAAATTGTTGGAACCTTCCATATATTCTTCAAACTTGCTCCAGTTCTCAAATTATATTATTAAATTTTTGCTCGAGTATTTTATTATTTGCATGGGACGCACAGTTCCTCAGAATTGTTTTTCATTGGCCAAAACTCTGTAACTTTGAAACGATTGAGATATTTTAAAATTTGTTTAATGTGCCGATAACTTCTTGAACTCCCATAGTTAAGGCTTCGCGTATATTAGACTCATAAATATAAGTAGGTAAAATGATAACGACTACAAAGATTCAAATAAAAATTTAAATTAAAATGATATAAATAATATAGAGAATATTAGCGGGTCCGGACGTTTATAAAATAATATATAGGATTCAAGAGAACACTTTGAACTTTATCTGGGCGATGTATTTTTTGATCCTTAAAAGTTACTTTCCTCTAAAATAAAATTTTGACGTAAATATACTACTTTAAAACATATTTTATAACACCTTACACAGCCCATGTATACCATGTATTTTAAAAACTACAATCCAACCAATGTAGAAAAAAATTGCAGTCCATTATCGAGAATAGTTTAGCTATGATTTATATCTGATCAAATATTAAAAATTAACTTTTTTCTAAAATTAAATTAAATATTTATGATTACCAGCATTCCACACCCGTAATTTCCAATATTTTGGCTACCTTATTTTTGATATGATTACTAACTAATGGCAAAATTTATGTTTTGACCAATGAAAATCAATTCTGTCCGACGACGTGTATAATTTTTAGAATATTTTTTTCTGCATTACTTGAGAGCGTATTATTCACTTATCAAAAAATATTCTCCATCGATTTCGAATTATCACAAAGGATTACTTTAAAATTTGGCTTTCATATAAAAAATTTGAGCTTTTGCAGGCCAGGTGATAAGTATGAGATTTTCAAAACATTTGCATATGATATTCTTATTTATTATATTCTTATTTTCTTCTATTTGAACATTTGTTATATTCATACATTTTTATTTGTCTATTCAACATAACCTAATGTAACATTCTAAGTACCATTATTACAACTTGCCTTTATGTTCGTAATAGTAAAAGGTAACTTTAAATAATAGAAGAAAGTAGCTTTCAAGTTACCTTTTAGTATTACGAACGTAAAGGCAAGTTGTAATAATGGCCCTAAGTTGTTTTTTGTGTAAAATGTATGTGTTCTTTAATTTTTAAATTTTAGCCCTTTTTTAGCCACTTTTTGGCCTTTTTTTTAGCCTTTTTTTTCTAAGTATTTAGCCCTTTTTGTTCACCAAGAATTGGCAACACTGCCACTGGTAGACATTAAAGTAATATATTGTGTCATTTTACTACACGCAGAAAAAAAAGTATAGTTGTACATTGTTACTGTAACCATTTCAACATTTGTACATGGTTACTGTAACAATTTCAAAATTTTTAACAATATTATAGTTACAGTAACTATTTAATGGTTAATTTACGATTCACATGATTGTATCAACCATATATATGGTTACAGTAAACATGTATATGTTTGTGACAACCATTTATATGATGAATAATTTTATCATAATATGTTGTTCTCAGATTATGATATGAGCATCATAATATGGTAAGTCCTTCATCATATAAATGGTTGTCACAAACATATACATGTTTACTGTAACCATATATATGGTTGATACAATCATGTGAATCGTAAATTAACTATATTATTGTTACCACAATCATATATATAGTTACTGTGACTATAATATTGTTAAGAAGTTTAAAATTGTTACAGTAACCATGCACAAATCCAGCAGTTCTAGGTGACTTTCCCGAACTAGTTACTTCACTAATTGTTTTAACATGTACGTGTCTTGAGCAGAGGGGTGAGGAGTGTCTGATACCTGGTAGAAATAGTCAATGCATGGGATTCACATGCATAGAGTAGTCACCTTACTAGCTACCTTAACCGGTTACTTGAATAGCTACATAAGTGGTTATTTTAATATTTACGAGTCCTAGACAGAATTGATCTCAAATAGTCAGTCTAAAAGACATCTCCTAGATAGCACAATAACCGATTGCTTGTAAACAAACATTCCTTGGTCTACTTTATGCTTACTACAATGGAACCAATATTCCATGTACCAGCTACAATAGGATAGTCAAATAACCGGTTTAAAGTAGTCTATTTATTAAAGTTTATAATTTTTTTTATTATTCGAGTAAATAAAAACTCTTATTCTAACTATTCACTGTAGGTAATGATATGATTGACCGACTCTATATGTCTTGGCGTAACTAAAATAACTAGTCCCTAAAGTATAATATAAAATTTATTTAATTATTTTCAAAGTCACTTTTTGTCAGGTAATATTAGTGCTGAATATAATAGTTAGTGCTTAATAAGAAAAATTATTAGACTTTTAAAATGACAAGGGACAATAAAATGAAAATTCCCCAGCATTATATACTTTGTAGTGAGTTAAATTTTCCCTAGAGTGGAAAAAATTAAAAATATAGATTACAAAGGGACAATTAGTGTCAATTGACTTTCCAATATAATAATGAATAAAATAAAATAACTAATTTCTAAAGAGCTGTACAAAACAAACGTTTAAACTACTTACACTCTACACGCAGAAAAAAAATATTGTTGGGCATTGTTACTGTAACCATTTCAACATTTGTGCATGGTTACTGTAACCATTTCAAAATTTTTAACAATATTATAGTCGCAGTAGCTATATATATGATTGTGGTAACAATAATATGGTTAATTTACGATTCACATGAATATTTCAACCATATATATGGTTACAGTAAACATGTATATGTTTGTGACAACCATTTATATGATGAATAATTTTATCATAATACATATGTTGTTCTCAGATTATGATATAAGAGCAACATAATATGGTAAATCCTTCATCATATACATGGTTGTCACAAACATATACATGTTTACTGTAACCATATATATGGTTGAAATATTCATGTGAATCGTAAATTAACCATATTATTGTTACCACAATCATATATATATAGTTACTGTGACTATGTAACCATGCACAAATGTTGAAATGGTTACAGTAACAATGCCCAACTATATTTTTTTTCTGCGTGTAGGTTTCTTGGAGACACTGTGACAATTGACTTCACGCTGGATTACCTGGTATGTATGGAGTAAACAATTGTGTTCTCTCGGCCGATTAACAGCAGTTAATATAACTGTGGACATTATTAACATATCTGTGGATATTGTTAACATTGCATTACAACATTGAATAAAAGCTTTGAGTTGATTATTGTAGAAATAGAACATTCAAGAACATGGAGCTTGAAACATCTAGATGGAAATGCAATGTATATAAGCTGAAAGGGAGAACTTCAACCAGTCAGCCTAATTTCTAGCATCGTTAAGTAATGATAAATAAACTGCCTTACAGTTTATACCATGTTGTTGTATAAAAGTCAATATATAAAGAGTTGTTAGAATTTTAAACTACTAAACTGCTTTTGTTTGCAATCAAAATTATCCGGTTTATTTAAAGGAAATAAACCCCCGTTTTTAAAAGGTAAAAACGTAACAATACCATGTATATAAAGCATTTAGTACTCGAGATATAACCAAGGATATTACTATCGAGACTGTCGTATGCATCGATTTTAAAGATATTGTTTATTTCCTTTAAATAAACCGGATACTTTTGATTGCAAATAAAAGCAGTTTAGTAGTTTAAAATTGTAACAACTCTTTATTTACTTCAAATGTACAACAACAGAATTAAATAGCCACTCAGTGTCTTTATATACGTTTATCAATTCGCAGAAATGCACACACACTTTGTAATGTACTCTAACACCGCCAATGATCAACTCACGACTGCCACCTCTGCAACTATTTATACACACGCCATCTTTCGTTAATCTTCTACAATGATTTTAACGGACAACTAGAACATTCGAATTCTAGAGCTTTCGATGTTAATGTTAGCAGCTTAAACATTGTGTGTTGCCATACTTATAAACAATGCTAATAACCGCATGCTACCAACATTGTTGATAAGTAGAAGCTTCTACTGATGGACGTCTTTATAAACATGATGAATGTCGTTACAGACCGTTAAATTCAAATCGCTATTGTACATTCGTAACAATATTTAATATCAATATGTTCGAACATATATCTGATATATTTTTATAATATTAGGGACTTTAAGATGTGGCCTTTGGAAACTTAATTTCAACTGATATATGGGCCCAGATTTACCCTTTTGGTTTATTGAAGATTTGGAATGGAAATGCGTTTGACATACATACCTTTACATATATGCATATTTTATATTTACAGCATTTAGTATTGCAGATAAAGGCACAAATAAGGATTTACAAAAATCGAGATAGCCATTTTTTGTTTGCTCATATCTCAGCCATATATAAAAGGACCGATTTTGGTAATTTTAAATACTTAAAATCTCTAAGGACTATTTGATACAATTATTGTGGTACGAATGTACGACATACTCACATATTTATACTAACTTCCCAATATATATACATATACTTAGATCCCAAGTAAACTTATAGGCTCTGAATGAACATTGGTGAAGAATATAAATATAATGTATAACTTTTCCAACAAAATAATCTAAAGTTGACACGCAAATGCCGCCATTTACTACAAAAGTTTTGCTTCTGGATTGGTGGTTATCTACTTGAAATTCTCAGTATTCAGTTTCAAGAGCTGCTGGGTAATCTTTATTTTTTGTTTATGGTTTTTTATACATATTTGTACCTCCTAAAGTTTTGTTATTTAACTTCCTTGAGTAGATAGATGGTTGTTTGCCTTAGTGCATGTATAAAGTATCTGTGTGTAAGTTTATTTGCCAGTGGAAGTGCCAGTGGTACTGATGCTGAAGATGCTGGTGTGGCTGTGTGGTTGATGCTGCTAATGATGATGACGACGACGACAATGGTTGCAGCAAAAGTTTAAACAGCAAAAGCTGAATATTGTAATTGAGAATATTTTCTTTCATTGCTCCGTTTAAACCGTAGAAACTGAAATTACTGTGGTGCATTTATAAGTCTTAGAATGCTGCTAGTTTAACAAAATTTTCTCATATTTAAGCTGAAGCTTAAGACTTTAAGTATAATTTGAATATCAGTATGTATTTATTTTCCACTTATTTAAATGATAATTAATTTTGGCGAATTTTATAAAGTTTGTTAAAATTTAAAAACAGCAAGGAACGTTTTCTTAGAGTTAAATGTAGCAGATTAAGAATGAATTTTATTAGACATGTTATGTATCAAAATATGATGCTTTAAATTTGTGGTTCGGAAATGTCTACCTTTAGTCAATGTCGGGTTATTATAAGCTTCAGCAAGAATGTACTTAATGGTGTATATAAGTTTATGTTTCTGTTAGGACAGTTGATTTAAATATGTCCGTCTAATAAAAATTTTCGTGATATATGTATGTCTGTATATCATACAATATATCAGATATAGTCATATAAATGAAACATATACGAGACCGATGTGTTACTTATCTACTGATTGATTTTTTTTTTCATAAAAATTTTCAGACAACCTTGATATAGGTAGACGAAATATACAATAATTGTATTAGAAAGAAAGACGGCATTTAATCTGGTTACATAAGGTTTTACCAATGTGCAGGAAGGATATCTATAAGACAAAATATAGTATTATCACTCTCATTTATAGAACTTCTCCTGAAGTCATTGATTGTTTAAGTATTATAGTTCGAGTTTTGAACATTTAATATTCAATGATCATTGCTAAATGCAGGAAATCAAAATTAGACATTCATTCTAGACTCTTTACACAAAATACCAGCTGCATCTCCCTTATTTTAAGTAGCGTGAAAGTGATTTCTTTCAGTTTAGGAATGTTTTGGTTAACTACAAGTGATGTTATCATGGAAATTTTACTTAGTTAAAGTATTGTTAGATCTCCAATGCTCAAGGACTACATTTATTTATAGCACTTAGTTTAACAAAATTAACTCACTGCGAGTATGATAGCAAAAACTTCGGTTTGTCAAGTGCCTAAGACATTAACTTCATATTTATTATGCCCATAAGGGTTGCACCTATTTTATGACTTTTGAATTATTAAGGTCAGCATATTGTTATTACAATGTTAAAGGGACTCGCACTGAGGTCAAAGTTTACTTATAGGACTGATAGGTTTATGTATATTTTGGCACAGATTCCTCCCTATGACCTTTTTACATTCATTCTCATTTTGACATTCTGGTCAGAACCAAATATTAACAAATTATTCAAAATCACAGTAACTATCAATTTGTATCATACTTGTAGTTGATTTCTTGATATAGTATTCTTGATATAGTCTCTATGAACTCATATAAAATCTCTAATAACAGACTATATCTCTAAGTTGTAAAAAGTCTACAGAGGAGATAAAGCAAGTCTGTACACGCAGAAAAAAAATATAGTTGTGCATGGTTACTGTAACCATTTCAACATATGTGCATGTTTACTGTAACCATTTCAACATTCTTAACAATATTATAGTTACAGTAACTAGTTACAGTAACTATATAATATGGATAATTTACAATATAGATGATTGTATCAAACATATATATGGTTACAGTAAACATGTATATGTTTGTAACAACCATTTATATGATGAATAATTTTATCATAACATGTTGTTCTCAGATTATAATAAGTCGAGAGCAACATAATATGGTAAGTCCTTCATCATATAAATGTTTGTCACAAACATATACATGTTTACTGTAACCATATATATGTTTGATACCATCATGTGAATTGTAAATTAACCATATTGTTTTTACCACAATCATATATATAGTTACTGTACCTATAATATTGTTAAAAATGTTGAAATGGTTACAGTAACAATGCCCAACTATATTTTTTTTCTGCGTGTATGACCTTTTTACATTCATTATCATTTTTACATTCTGGTCAGAACTAAATATTAACAAATTATTCACAACCACAGTAACTATTAATTTGTATCATGCTTGTATTATTTGTTTTCCTCAAAGTTGATTTCTTGATGTAGTATAATAGAGGTTTCTCTATGAACCCAGATTATCCGAGTTCTAGAAAATGTCTAATAACAGACTCTATCTCTAAGTTGTAAAAAGTCTACAGAGGAGAAAAGTGTTTGTACAGTCTTGCTTTAGTCTGTACAAACACTTTTGACAATGTCGAGATAGAGTCTGTTAATAAAGATTTGGTAGGAGTCGGATTAGTTTGATCAGTATGTATATTGGTGAAGAATGAAATACTATTTTTTAACTGAAGAGTTCTTTAGAATACGATCTATTGTAATCCAAATGGCAAACAATAGTCTGATTATGCAGCGAGTTATATACCCAGGCTTTAGTTGGAAATATAATTAATCTCTAATTTGTTTGATCGCTTAAGATCGTTGTAAAATATCGTAATAATGGTATTCGGATATATTACACCCTTAAAGTAGGTCACAGAGAGAAATATTCGAATACATAATATATTTAGTAGTCATTGGGGTTTGTTTACCAAATTAATCTATTTTATCGCTTAATATACATATGTATATTAGGGTGGCCCCAAAAATATGATGTGTATGTTCCCAGCTAATATTAAAGTTTAATTCATTTTAACATACGGTCTCTAAAAATATTTGGATAAAAGTGTTCTTTTTTAAGGTTTTTTTATTCATAAAATCCATAAAATAGTATCATGTGAAAGGCTTTCAGTAGCTGGTTTTCGCCTAAGTAGATCTACAAATATTCAAAGTTTAGTAATTTTTGCGAAAATCTTAGGTTTTTTTTTAAACAAAATCATTAAAAATTTTGAAAGTATTTTAGTTAAATTAAATTGTTTGTTTTATAACTCAATAAATTAAAAAGTGTTATATACCCATGGAAATATTACCGCTCTTTTGTTATCCATATTATGATTGTCATGATCATATAGCAAACATCAGATCGGGCAGAAAATAGGTTTCGAAATATTCAAATAAATTTCGAAATAAATAGCATTTCGAAACACGAAAAAAAACCGTTACGATAAATTTATATGAGGTCTGTAACGTATTAATTAAAACCAAATAACTCTAAGTAAAAGATTTAAAAAAAAAAACTAAAATTTTTGGCAAAAACTACAAAAGTTCGAATATTTTCGAACATTCACGAAAATTGCTGAAAGCATCTTTTAATGAACAATGATTTATATACAGTACTGTGCAGAATATTAGCAATACAGTAAGGATAAACCTTAAAGTTAGTTTAAAAGTTCATTTTTTAAACAAAAATTTAGTAAAACAAGATCGAAAGTATGTTGTTATCATATAGAATTATGTACAAAAAAAGCAACAATATTACCAAATGTTAAAAGTCATTTTTAACGAATAAGTTTTTCATAAATTAGCTTGTTGCTTATGTTCTGTATATCCTTTGCGAGGTATATAAACAAAATCATGAAAACCTTAAAAAATGAGCTTTATATTCATTGATCTTGCTCACTGAATAATAACACTAGAACACAAATTTTAAGAAATTGTCTCTTTATAGTATAGAGTCTATACAAACTAAACTTTAATTTTAGTTGCGAACAAATGGTACACCCTAATGCATATTTTTATAATCCATTAGAAAAGAAATATTTCCAATCACGTTCAATTTAAAAACAGTTAAAAGCAATAGTAAACATTTTGCGTCTACAGAAAGTGTATAACAAATTATTAAGTTTATAAATACATAATACAAAACAATTTGTTTTGTACATTTTAAATAAATATTTGTTGTGTTGCAAGTAAAAGTAATAATCATGTTGCATGAATTGGCAAAATTTTACAAACTCTTACACAATTCAATTCACAATTCCCTATAAATGCAGATGAAAATTAAAACTTCAATTATGGATTTTTTTTTTCAAATTTTGTCACCGTTGTTTTTTTTTATTGTGCATAATAAAAAATACTTAACAAATTAATACAAATAATTAAAAAATATGTATATATTTAACATACACACACGCTTATTAGAGATTTACTAGCCCTCAAATAATTTTGTTAACAAGTGAAGGCAAGCAAAAAATGAGTAGAGTAGAGTTGAGGAGAGTAGAAATCTCTAAGTAGACGTGCGCAAACTTAAATTAATAACAAATTAGAAGTTTTGTTTCATTTATAGTAGATGAGAGTAGATTTACAGATATTTAGATAGAGAGGTAGATAGTTTTGTAGAGTAAGATTTTGAGGACAATGAGATAGTTTTAGTTTAGACAGTTTGAGAGTGAGAGAGAGAGAGATAGAGAGTGAGTATGAAGGAATCATGGCTTATATACAACAGTTGAGTATTATGATGAGAGAAAAAAATAACCACAGATCGTTATTTAAGTTACAGTTTAGCACAAGGACAGTTTTCCAAGATCTTCTATATATTCCGTTGATACGATTAGTTAAGGGAATATTGAAGTATTTGTTTGTTTGTTTGATTTCTCTTCTTTTAAGTAGAGAAGTTTTCTGGTTTTTGTTGTTGTTGATAATGTTATGGAAGTCACAGCGTTAGAGTTGTTCTTTAAGAATTTTAATCGGTTGTTTGTTTGTTTGGATTTTTGGCAGTTGTTTAAGTCTCGTGTTAGAGGTCAAAATGTCAAAATAATTATGTTTTTGTGTTAATAAAATTGCAAGGACTAGCCAGTAGTGTAAGTAGTTGCGTTAAAAAACACAAGTCATAGGTCAAAAGAGCGTTTTTGCCAAAGCCAGTTGTGGGAGACTTAATAAGGTCCAGATTTACCAGGAGGTCCGTAGTTGGAGGAAGGACCGCCACCACCACCACCACCGCCGGAACCACCACCCAAATCGTAACCACCGCTGCCGCCGCCGCTACCACCGCCAATGCCACCACCGATGCCGCCTCCAATACCACCGCCAATACCGCCTCCAATGCCGCCACCAATACCACCTCCGGAACCACCACCAGCACCGCCATCGAAGCCACCAGCACCGCCACCGCCGCCGCCGCCATCCTTTTGGGTCTTGTACTTGATGAAGTAAACTTCGGGTTTGGAGGGTTGAGTGGGAGCTGGAGTGGGAATAACAATGTCTTGTTGATCCTCGGGTTTCTTGACCAAAACATAGACCAAAGTCTTTTCTTCGTTTTGAGGTTGAACAGGGATGACTGGAGCCTGGTAGGAAGGAGGAGATGGAGCCTTAATGAAGATGATTTTGTAGTGTTTCTGGGATTGACCAATGGGAATGTTGGGACGGGGACGAGATTCCTCGGGCTCTGGTGGTGGTACATGGACATAAATGTGTTTCTGCACCAAAGTAGTGCCACCACCACCGCCGCCGCCTCCGCCGCCGCCAAAGCCTCCAATGGAGCCACCGCCTCCGAATCCACCACCGGATCCTAAGAGAACACAGAGAAAATTAGAGGGAATCAATAAATTTGTATTCAAATTTGTTTCTTAGATGAAATCATCGAAGCTTTTAAAACTTTAAACTTACCACCACCGAATCCGCCTCCACCGGAGCCGCCGCCTCCGAAGCCACCACCGCCAAATCCACCACCACCGCCTCCGGAGCCACCACCACCGAAACCGCCACCTCCAAAGCCACCACCACCACCGGAGCTGCCTCCTCCGAAGCCACCGCCTCCGGAGCCACCACCACCGAAACCGCCACCTCCGAAGCCACCACCGCCACCGGAGCTACCTCCTCCGAAGCCACCTCCACCGGAGCCACCACTGCCTCCTGGTCTATTATAGGCATAGCCAGCTTCTGGCCTAGCAGCCGCCAAAGCCAAGCATGACATTAACATGAAAGCTTTCATGATTCACAAAAAGAAAACAAACTTTACGAACACTTTTAAGAACACGACTTTTTAAGATCGTTTAACGCGTTTAACGATTATTTTAAATCCTTGCACTCACACAAACACACAGTTATAATGGTAATCCTTTTTGTATCTGTGTGTTGAACGACAAATGTGGTTGATTTTTTTTTTTTAGTTGTATAAGCAAAATAGTAGGGGTTGGAAAAGATGGAAAGTTCTGATTCGTTGCGACTTTATGTTGCGACGATGATTGTTGTTTATTAAACTAAATCAAATGGTTTACTGACAATCTACAGTTAGCGACTCATCCATTTATACCAAAATTGACGAAATTCACTTATTTTTGCCAAAAAGCGCTTCATGCAATCCATGCACACTAAAAACAACAACAACTGTTGGCTGGCTGGCTGCTGTTACTATTGTTGTTGCCGTTGTCTTTGACTTCTGTGGCTGGGAGAAGGTTCACATGACACACAACACCAACTTACCAAAAGATGAACCAACCAAACAACCGAACAAACCAAACAAATCGAATGGATAGATGGCAGGGCAGACGGACGGAGGGACGAACAGCCAAATAAACAAACATACAAAAACAATATTTGGTTAGTTCAGCTCTATATGGGTATTTTAGTTGAGTGTAAGTTGTATCTTCTTCTTGGCCGTTGTCTCATTGTTGTTCGTTTACAACAGCAGCCATATTATCAAGCAACGAAAAAAAGGTGTTTGCTTGTAGTTGTTGTCATATTTAGGCTTGAAAGTTTTTACTTTTCAGCAACATCTACTGTACTGTGTCTACTTGAGGTTTCATTTCATTTTCATCTTGAGCTCTTTGGAGAAGATTTTTCTGTTTGCAATTTTTGCATGTTTGTTTGTTATAGAAATAGAAAAACTAAATACAAAATACAAAATAAATAAAATATAATACAATGAAATAAAACGAAACGAAATTGTAGCTAAGACTTAAGACTCTCCTTGCTAAATGTTGCGTAGTGTAGGCTTAAAACATAAAATTATATACATACATACACTTGAAACATCCATACATACATATGTATGTATGTACATTTGCAGTTACCAAAGGCTTAAAAGCTAAGCGTAATTGTTGTTGCAAAGCATTAATACAAACAACAACTGGGGTTATAACGTTTTATTGTGACCAGATTTTCAATAGTGTAAAAATACCAATTTTCTTCTTTTATGATCGCCAAAATTACCAAAGCATATTACTAGATATGAAGCACTTATAAGGCAGTGTTATTATCAGGGCAAGTTTTTTAAGATCTATGCTTGAAAAGTAAGCTTTTTTAATATTTCACAAGTTTTTAGAAAAAAAAATATTTTTTCTTTAAATGGTGTCTAGCTAAAAAAATATGGTGTCTTCAGTCTGCTGAAAGAAAACATATATATAAACAAAATATATTCAACACCATCTACATACATATCATTATTTTCACGAAAATGACTTTTTGATGGTAAAATGTTCAGTAAAGCAGCCCTCATCTATGTTGTGAATTTTATAACAAACATATGTTTTTATCTGCTTTATTTGCATTTTTAAAATATCTCTATTTTATATAATGGAGTCCATAGACTTACACAAAACAGAATTGCTACATGAGAACCCCTGAATATTTTTGTACCCTTCACCTTCGTGAGAAGGGTATATACATATAAATTTGTCATTCCGTTTGTAATTTCTACAATATAATTTTCCGACCCTATAAAGTATATACAGTTACGGACAAATAAATAGGGTCACTCAAAATTATTCAAAATAAAGCGGAAAAAAACAAACAAATACAATGTAATTGTGTATTTATTTATTTCATATTATTGCTATGTTAATATATATTTATTATTTATAATAGAATACTACACGTCTTTAATTTTATCCCACAACTCCTCCTTATTCTTTGATTTTAGGGGTCCAATTTTTTCTTTTACGATTTTCCATAAATTTTCTATAGGATTTAAGTCCGGGGATTGTGCAGGCCATTGCATTACGTTCACACCGTTATCCAGAAACCACTTTTTGACAAGACCTGAAGTGTGTTTCGGATCATTGTCCTGCTGAAATATCCATTTGACTGGCATTTCCCATTCGGCATATGGTAGCATCACTTCGTTTAATATGTGACAGTATAACTTTTTGTCCATGTTTTCTTTAATCCAATACAGTGGCCCCACGCCATGCCAGGAGAAATATCCCCAAACCATGATATTACCTCCTCCATGCTTAAAAGTTTTTGTTGTGTAACGGAAACATAATTCTTTATTTTAGGGACGTCTAACCCACCTTTTTCCATCACTACCAATTAAATTAATTTTACTTTCGTCCGACCATAACACGTTTCGCCATTTTTTTACGAGTATGGAATCCTCACAATTCAAATGTGTTTTTGCAAATAATATGCGATTTTGCCGATGCCGTTTTGTTAACATAGGGACTTTTCTAGAAGATCTCCCGAATAGATCTTTTTCTAATAACCTCCGTCTCACAGTCCTAGTGGAAACTTCAACTCCTATCTCAGATTTGATGGCTGCAGCAGATTTGAAAGGGTCCCGAGTTGACAAAAGTTTGATATAGTTATATTCTTTTGCGGAAGTCTTCCGTGGTCTGCCTTTAATTGAATGATTTTCTTTACCTTTTAAAGCATTAAACACAAAGTTCTGTGATCTTCCGATAGTTTTGGCAATTTGTCGTTGACTTTGTCCTTTATTTTTTAAATTTTTAATGATGGAACGCTCAGCGTTTGTACAATGCTTTGCACGACCCATATTTTTACTATAACGGAATTTTTCAGAGGTTTATTTTTTTTATTCTATTTTTAATTCTGAAATTACTACTTACAAAGCACTATTAGACACAAACACGTTTTATTCTTAAAAGTTTTAAGCTCTTATAACTGTAGTTTACAGCTGACCCTATTTTTTTGTCCGTACTAACGAACAGTATTTGTAATGTAAAACGATGCATCATATCGCTTTCATTTGCAAAGCATTGCCAGATGCTAATTTAGTACCTCATCATCATTGTTAATAAAACATATTATTAATAAAATCATGATTTTGCTTTAAATTTCGAAAATTTTATGTGTAATATACTGACCCTATTTTTTTGTCCGTAACTGTATATTCTGGATCCTTATAGATAGCGGAGTCGATTTAGCCATGTCCGTCTGTCTGTCTGTTGAAATCAATTTTCTGAAGGCCCCAGATATCTTCGGGATCCAAATCTTCAATAATTCTGTCAGACATGCTTTCGAGAAGTTTCCTATTTAAAATCAGCAAAATCCGTCCATAAATAACGGAGATATGAGCAAAAATCCGAGACAACCTCTATTTTTGTTGCTTATTTTTGATCTATATCTCGATTACTAAGTCATAAATATAGAAATATATATGGATATCTAATGATAGATATTTCAAAGTCCATTGCAACGATGTATATAGTAAGTTGGACCTACAATGGGTCAAAATCGGGAAAAATATTTTTTAACTCGAATTTTGTTCACAAAAAACTCTTTTTTCACTAATAAATTAAAAAAAATAAATTTTAAAATTAAAAAAAATTAAAAAAAAAAATTGGAAAAAACTTTAAAAAAACAATTTCGAAAAAAAAAATTTTTTTAAAAAATAAGAATTTTTTAAATTTTATTTTAAAGTATAATTTGGTGAAGGGTATATAAGATTCGGCACAGCCGAATATAGCTCTCTTACTTGTTTTCATTAACTTTTGTATCACTGTGTAATATTTAAGAAATGGAAGACTGTTATATCCTGCTTTGAAGAGAAATAAATTTCTAAAAAAAAAACTTTAAATTCTAGTATTAATTAGCTTTTTTAAACTTTGAACTTTCTGGAGAACTTTAAATTGGGTATGACCATGGAAAACATTTATATACATATATATATATATATATATATATATTATCGTATTCAGAAAAGTAGAGGTTCAAAAATTAATGATTTTGTATCCAAATCTTTCGTTTCGTTACAATTGCGTTCTTATTTTTTCCCTTTAGCAGCGTATGAGTGATATGAATCAATTACAACAAGTATACTCAAGCGCAACGCTTTGGAAAAGGGTGGTCGTTATAATGGACTTTTTTTGATTTTCGATACTTCTCCGCCATCTATGAAAATAGATATGTGGATCAAATTTAATAAAGCGACCATTTCTTCCACTTTCTATGGCGGCTATTAGGTATTCCTAAATTCAAATAATTCCCCCCTAATGGGGCAACACACAACCCAGCGAATAACATACAACAGCTTTTAGTAGTGTTACTGCAATTACAGTTCAAAGAAATAAACATTAAAGCAACAACAAAAACAAAAGCAATAAGAGCAACAACTGAAATTACCGCACAATCAACATATTACAGCACATCTTACAGCAATTTATACTTACAAACACACAAACAACAACATAAGTACATACATACATACATACACATACTAACAATAACAACAACTAGGCAAAATTAACGAAGACGGCAACAACAACAACCACATTAGCCAGCAATAATCATAATGAATGGTCAAAAAAACAAAACAAAAATAAACACAAATGCAAACAGACGAAACAAAACAAAAAAATAATGAAGAAGAAGCAGCATCAGCAACCATTCTGTAACAACAACAGCTTTAACTACAATTACAATTTTTATTTTTGTTTTTTTGTTCCCTCTGTCATACAATATCGAAATGATGACGTCGCTGATGCTAAAGTTGCTTGTTGTTGTGGTTGTTGCGCGGTACGAGTATGACCGGCATACTCGATTACGATTATTGTTGTTGGGCAGGCTTAGTGGCACAACAAAAGCAACAACGAAATGATATACAATTAAAACTCATACTAAATTAAAAAGACTGTGAGAGTGTGGATGAAGAAAAAAATTAAATAATTTATTCAGAGATCTTGTTTTGTTTAGGAGAAAGAGAAATGAGCAAATATTAGTAAATATTAGAGTGACCAATGAATAGTTTTTATATCTTAATTATTTTTACTTTAAATTAACGGTTTTTTTTACATTTTTACAATTTCAATATAAGTAGTTCGAATGTTATTTAAATTTGAATGACGTTTTTAATGTATCGCATAAAATCAACAACAACATTCAAGATGTTAATCACAAAGAAAGTATGATAATAATAAATTACATCTTTTGCGTGAAATATTGCAAGTGTTTTATTTAAAGTTTGTTGTATAATCTAATGAAATTATAAACTGGTGCATATATATTAGAGTTTCATGTTCGGTTTTTAAGGCCTACAACCGAAATCGACAATTATTCTTCGGTTTTTACTTTTAATCTATTTTCAGTGGAAAGGTTCAAAATTGAGAAATGAAAAACAAACTTTTTCATCCAATGATTAATCCAATTTCTCTTAAAATAAATCGATATAAAAATATCTTAAGATTTCTATAAATTTTTTTAAAAATTGTGGCACAAACTCATTTAAAAAAAAGATATTGATCATACGAGGATTTCCTGACAATTAAACTTCAAATGACTCATTATTTATTTAATTAAAAAAAAGAATGCAACATTTTTGTAACAAAGTCTTAGTTATTGTCAAATATTCGATAAAAGTATGGAGTAATAGCTGAGACGGTGCGCTTCGCCACCCCAATTAGAAGAATGAAGTAGTACTATTAAGTGAATTAATACTAATTCATGATAACATGTCTCTAGTTTGATGTTTATTGGTTCATTGTAATGTGTATCCTAGCGCATTCGAAACGTAATATTAGAATAAAAAAGTACCATAAAGACCCACATTTTATAATGCATCATGAATGTCTAATTTCATATTACTGTGTCCATTATTATAGAAAATACAAAAGAGAGGTACCACTAAAATCACCTTTTATGTATTCTAACTCATTCAGAATCATGTGTGCCTAATTTTTAGGTTTATTATTATAAAATATTCAAAAAGTACCTTTACAGTTAAGAAATAGTACCATTAATTATCCCTTTTAAGTTCGCATTTACTAAACTATGAATGCTTAATTTAGTGTTTCAAAAAGTACTATTAGTTGGAAAAAATACCTGCATATCCCTTTTTTATATTCTAACTCAGTCAGGATAATTTGTGTAATTTCCTGCTTATAGGTTCACTATTATAGAATAATAGTTGTTGTTACCTCACTATCCTTGATTCTTTCTTTACTTAGAAGCATATCAGTCAACTATTATGTATATGTACAAGGTGGCGCAAAAGTAATCCTCCTATCAGAAAATGCTATAAATTTTGCCGATTATTGGTCAAATAAATAGTCAGCAATATTCCGCGTTCTGGAGCAGTGTAGCGTAACATTGTTTATTAACGTGTATTTCGCATGTGTTTACTACACAAATGTCAAAACAGAACTGACATTAGGGGCCTCGCAAAATTTATAGCATTTTCTGATAGGTGGATTACTTTTGCGTCACCTGTTATAAGTAAAATAATTTAATATAATAAAACGTTCCATTAGAAGAAACAATTTTCTACACTTAAACCACTGTCATGTTTGAAATTTTAAAATAATTTGCTGATTCTAGGTTCAATATTATAGAAAATTCAAAAAGTACTATTGGAAGAACGAAAAAGTACTACTTAAGTTGGGTTAATGCTCCATTTGTGGTATCATAATACAATTGAGCGCACTATTCTTGATTATTTATTTACTGAGAAGCATATTAGCCAACTTCAATGTATATAAACTAACTAATTTAATATATTAAAAAGGTACAATTAACAGAAAAAGTACCAATTTTTATTTATACTCTTAAAACATCATCAAGCTTGAACTTTGAATTTGTATAGCATTTCCCATATTTTCAACTGATTTTGCTTCTATAACACTTAATATTTAATAAATTATCACAAAACCGAACTGAAACTGAACGGTTTTAAATTTTTTTTAAAACCGAAATCGCGGTTTTGAAATTCTTTGGTTTTTTGGAAACTCTAATATATACTAATGGAAAGCTTATGAAATTGCGCTTATTTTTATGTTTGTATTGTAATCGTATTAATCATATATGTAGCTCTCATCAAATCGTGGAGAAAATTGATGACCTTAACTTTAGTTTTTGTTTTCACATAGTTTTTGACAACTGAGTTAGGTCTCCGACAGGAGAATTTCCAATCTATGTGTATTTATCTATGTCAAAATTTAAAAAAAATTTTAACGTTTGTCAAAAATTACATAACTTTGAAAATGTTTATATTTAGATGAGAATTTGAACGTGCTCTTCTAATATCTTTCACATGATATTTATATTGCATATGTTTCCTTTGAGAGAAATATGATAAAAATCATAAAAACCTAATGTAATGTGCTTTTTATCCATTGATCCAGCTCGTTGAAACTGCATTCAGATGGATTGTATTTCTTTTGGGTTTCGGAATTAAAAAAAAAAAATCAATGACATACATATGTACAGTGGTGGCCAGCTAATTAGGGACAAAATTGTTTGCTATATTCCATGAAGTTCTCAATTAATTTTTCAAATATTTCCACAAATGTATATGCATAAGGATTGCTTTAACACACAAGTGCATTTTATTCAGCTGTTGTCAATTCATACATATTCAGGACGAAAACATTCGGTTTTTCTACAACTATTTTGTTTTCCATAAACATATTTCCTAACTTTTATATAATTATATATTTATTATTAGAAAATATTCAGACCAAATTTCGAGTTTTAGTTCCACTTGTTTCGGCCAAATCATGTTATTAACAGCGAAAATTCTCTGAGGTGGGTCTACGTGTTTCCACATATCTTTGTCCATATATGTTCCAATGTTTCCACATATTTTTGAGCAACTAAAAACAGTAGTACTAATATTCATACCGCTGGGACCTTTTGTTTTGGCACTATCTCACTTAAAATTCAGTCGATCAAAAAAATTCAAATATTTGTCCCTAAATAGCTGGCCGCCACTGTATATCTGTAGAAAAAAAACCTGTGAATTCGAAATTCTAGGTTACTAGTATTTCACCTCTTAAAGTTATGATCATTTAAAAGTCGAACATTTAAAAATAAGCTTTGAAAGTATTCTCATTATTTTGTCGACAATCGTTTTTTTTTCGATTTTGACAAATAAAATAAAGGTATATCTTGCTAATGACTGACCAAAAAAATTAAAAAAAAGTAAGAGAGCTATATTCGTCTGTGCCGAATCTTATATACCCTGCACCAAATTATACTTTAAAAAAAAAAAATTTTAAATATTTTTTGGTAAACAAAATAAAGTTTTTTTTTTCGAAATTGTTTTTCAAAATTTAAAAAAATTTTTTTGTTCAAAAATTTTTTTTTTTATTTTAATTTTTTCGAAATTTTTTTTTAATTTTTAAAAAAAAATTTAATTTATTAGTTTTTTTTTTTTTTTTTAGACGTTTATTATAATATTGTTCCTGCCTTTAAATCTAGGCCTTACAATAAGTAATTAAATCTTAATCTTATAACTAAACAATTATTGTTCTCTCAGTGGAGAATCATATTTTGTATATTAGATAAGTGGTAAATCAGCTCTACGCAGCCTTGATCTGTCTTGAGTTACTGTAAGTAGTCTTGCGAGCGGGTTCGGATGGTGATGTAATTTTAACAAATAAGCTTCACGAGTTTTTCTAAATTCGTCCTTGACCAATGGCACATCTAAGTCTCTGTGGATGTTCTCATTTCTTATGTACCATGGAGCTCCCGTCATGGTTCTAAGAATTTTGGATTGTGCCCTCTGTATGAGATCTATACTGGTATTGCTTGCTGTTCCCCATAGTTGGATTCCGTATGTCCAGATTGGTTTTAAGACTGTCTTATATAGGATGACTTTGCAGTTAAGGCTTAATTTCGATTGATGGTGGATTAGCCAGTGTAAGTTAGAAGCTTTCAGTTTCATGTGGAGCCGCTTGGCTTCTATGTGTCGACGCCAAGTAAGACGTCTATCTAAATGAATGCCAAGGTATGTAACGTGATCAGACTGAGGGATGTTCACACCGTTCAGGGTCACTGGTGGACAACTTCCTCTCCTAAGTGAAAACGTTATGTGCTTACTTTTGATTTCATTAACTTGTATTCTCCAATTTCTTAACCACGTCTCTACGTGCCTGAGATAATTATCAAGGTTTGTAGATGCTACATTTAAGTCCACATGAGAACTAAGAATTGCAGTGTCGTCTGCAAAGGTGGAAATGGTTAATTCTTCGGACTCGGGCAAATCAGAGGTGTATAATAGGTACAGAGTTGGTCCTAGAACACTTCCCTGGGGCACACCAGCATTGATCGCATAGTCGCTTGTCACATAATCGCCGTATTTTATCCTAAACAAGCGATCCGATAGGTAAGACTCTAGTATTTTGTGTGTACTAAAAGGCAGTAGGCGTTTAATCTTGTGTATCAGACCTTTATGCCAAACCTTGTCAAAAGCCTGGGCAACATCTAGAAATATTGCCGATTTATTAGTGAAAAATAATTTAGGAAAAAATAATTTGTTTGGTAAAAGACAATTAGAGTTAAAAAATATTTTTCCCGATTTTGACCCATTGTAGGTCCAAATTACTATAGCCTTATATACATCGTTGCAATGGACTTTGAAATATCTATCATTAGATATACATATTGTCTATATTAATGACTTAGTAATACAAATATAGATAAAAAATATACCAAAAAATCGAGGTTATCCCGGTTTTTTCCTTATATGGGCTGATTTTCTCGATTTCAAACATCGACCGAGCCGGAAGAATTCCAGATATACTGATATAACAATTATGTTTGTAAGTTATTTGGGGTTTACGGAAAGTAGATTTCAACATACAGACGGACAGACGGACAGACGGACATGACTATATCGACTTTGCTATCTATAACGATCCAGAATATATATACTTTGTGGGGTCGTAAATGAAAAATGTAGAAATTACAAATGGAATGACAAACTTATATAAACCCTTGCCACTTATGGTGAAGGGTATAATAAATTAATTTTTGTATGTTTTATCTCAGTTTTATTTTTCGCATGAACCATGTTAGCTTATGAGTCATAATAATAATCGTAATAAGTATACTTTTGCATAATATCCCAGCTAAAATTAAGTTTCTTTTCTCGTGGAAAATAAGCATACAATCATACGTCTCCATGTTATGGTTGTTTATTAATTGACTGTTATTCGAACAAATAAAATATATACAAAACCAATTTCAGCACAAATAATAAACTGTTTATAATGACATACCTGCTATACTTTCTTACTTGTTTTTTATTCAAAACTAACTGACAGCACCGGCTTCGCCCGTTATCTATTTACTAATGTTAGTTCTTCAAGTTTCTTCAAAATTATTTTATTATGAAAAATGAGAAGTGAAAAGGAGGCAATATATTAAAAATTTAAATTTCCGAATTTTTGAATTTTTTTTCTTTACAAACCATTTCAAATCGAATAAAAAATCATCCAAATCGCTCCAGCCGTTCTCACGTGATGACATTACATACATGGACCATTTCATTTTATGTATATAGATTAAAAACTGTAATTCATTCGAATAATTTAATATTTTTCCTCGATTATTCGAATGACGACCTTACTTTTTATTAATTTATTGAACCTACTTGTATTTAAGTGTTTCTTACGAGACAAGCGGACATCTTTGAATCGCCATATCTATCTATGTTTATAAATAACGTTAATAAGTAATAATATAGGTAGTAATGCTAAAGGTAATTTGTATTTATCATTAATGAAAAAATATATTGAAAAATATTTGAAGTTTACAATTATAATATGGTCAGCTTAAACAGCTTAAAACTACCTTATATTCCCTTTTCATTACTCACACTTGTGTGACTCATTTATCAGCTACTGTTTCAAATACTCGCACTTCTACCTACTATGAACCCAATTCACTACCTTAAACTAAAGCACCCAAAATTACTACAGTTACAGTTAATTTCGTATTATTTTCATTCATATCAAACTCTCTATTAAACATTGCTCTCCCTTGTAATACACACATAATAATAGCATTTCATTGCTCTTTTAAGCTCAATTTCAACTGAAATGGCTCTTCAATGTACAAAACCGAAATAAAATATTAATTTTTGTTTTCTGTAGAGGTCTTAAACGTTC
Organism: Calliphora vomitoria; assembly: GCA_942486065.2. Taxonomy (NCBI): domain Eukaryota; kingdom Metazoa; phylum Arthropoda; class Insecta; order Diptera; family Calliphoridae; genus Calliphora; species Calliphora vomitoria. The sequence continues at coordinate 44,508,559 of OW818029.2, forward strand.
GAAGATGTTTTTGTCCGTTTATTTGCTTTTGGTATTTGTCACGGTTTTGCCAAAGGCTTTGGCAGTGTCTTGCCAATAAAAAACTCTACTCTGTGCAAACTGAAGAATTGTAGTGAATAAATAAAAAAATTAAAATAATTTCTTTTAAATTTTTTGGTTTCTTTTTTGTTTAATCACGATTTTCTTTGTTCCTTAACAAAAAGCAAAAAAAAAAAAAATGGAAAAAATAATTTTTTTTTTAAGGAAATCAGCTAAAATTAAGCTAAAAACAATAGATAAATATTCGTGATCATGTAATTTTCGATTATAAACTGTGTTTTTTCTTTCATTGGGTTTTTAGCTGCCTCGTTTGTGCGCTTCTGCTTGTTCGGCTAATAATAAAGTTAAGAAATATGTAAATTAAATGGAACGTGATATAATAATCTTTGGTTGTTTAGCTGTTTGCTTTAAATCTGTCATAATATAAAATTTACCAAAAATAATCAGCCAATAAATATTTGATTTGGGCTCAATAGATATTTGAATTTAAATTTCAATCAAAAAGTTATAACGTGAAGCTTTTCAAAGGCTTCTGAGGCAGGAAAGTGATGAATTGTTTTTTTTGATTATTTTGAGATCTGAATAAGGAAGCCGAAAAATAAATAATGCTAGAAATTTAACTCTTTCTTTTGTGTTGCTAAGGAAATTAGCAAATATATGGCAAATTGGATTTTAACTAATTTAGTTTAGTTTCTTGCAATGAAATTTAATTTAAAATCCATGTAATTTGAATTAAAGTTTCAGCAAAGTTTTTAGGTTTTATATTTATGGAAAAAAAACGCTTTAAAAACGTATTAAATTTTAATAACTGAATAAAATAAATACCTACTTTTAATAGTTAATCAATGCGTATAGAAAAATAGTTCAATGCTTTTTTTATAGGATTTAAAATTGCTACAAAACGGAAAACGCTATATTCGTTTCCAACGATCAAACAAATGATATATAAAACCTTTATAAAATAGCCAATTGCATGTATTTTTGTGTCAGTTATGAAGAAATTTATATACAGGTGTTGGAAATACCGATTTTTGCACTTTTCTGATCTCTTATTTCATGGTTTCATGATCTTATTTTTGTCGATTTTTATTTTATAAAATCTTCTATTTAAAAAAGTTCAAAAACTCTCAAATTAGTTTAATTTAATAACATTGGGATATTTTTTCACTTTAGAAAGTCTGGAATTTTAAGGGTATTGGAAAACACAATAATCATCTGGGCGTGTTAGTTAGATGATGAAACAGTTAAAAAGAACTTTCGTTTTAAAAAATTAATCTCTGATGTTTCTTTTTATGAAATTATTAATTTTGTGTACACATTTTATAATATATTAATTAGAAATTCCAAAAAATTCAAAATTTTCAATTTACATCTGATTGATTAAGATCCATATATATATTTTTTTTAGAAAAAAGATTATGTTCTACTTTGTACATCTTTTCCACTTCTCTGCCTTTCACTGCCACTTGATGTAAAATATAACAAATTATTCCCGATGGGGTTTTAAAGTATTAAGGCAAAACATAACGTAATTCAAAATAAGTCCTAAAACACTAATAAGGACTGAGATTGAAAAATTTTTAACATACATATATGTCAATAAAAATGAAACCACTAAACTTACAGTTCTGAGTCTTTTTTATTTGATTGAAATTATTGTTACAATTTACAAAAAAAAAAAAAAAATTTATAGTTCTAAACACTAATGATGAAATTTGGAACCTTTTCGAAAACCCTTCCATTATGATTTTTATAGTGCTTTATGTCACTTTGTTCGAACAGATTGTCCATCTCCGTTTAAAATCTACCACACTTTTGGACACCTTTTTTGTGCTCTTCAATTCTCTTTTAACAAGAGCCCAATATCTCTCCACTGGACTCAGCTCCATGTAGTTTGGAGGAATTGCCTCTATTGGTACAAATACCACATTATTGTTCTTGTACCACTCAAGACCTTTCTTACCATAGTGACAGATGCCAAATCAGGCCAAAAATAAGTGGACACATTAAGAAGCCTTATGAATGGAAACATCCTTTTTTGTAAACATTCCTTGATGTAAATTTCGGTATTTATAGAGTCCTTTGTAACAAATGTTTGGCTTTTTTGCCGCAACTGCATATTGCTTGCCATACCAAGAACTTTTTGGGAAATTTTGTCTGCTTTTGGGTACTAAACTTTTCTTCAACATTACCTCGAGCATCTGCAACATAAAATTTTTGACCCAGCAATTTTCATCCATTATGCAGCAGGTACATTTTTTGTATAAAATTTGACTTCAATTTCCGTCCTCTGTCTTTGGCCTCTAAATTTTTTAGCAGAGTTCCTGTCAGGAACTTTTTGAGCCTTGTATGTTTTTGAACCTGCATTGGCTTTAACTTTTCGTACCAAATAGTCCGAGTGCTGATCTAACCGGGCTGCTTTCCTACCGGAGGTGTTGGGAGCCCTTTTGAAAATGCTTTCTATTTTCTGGCTTTTGAAACATCATGTGGACCATTCCTTCTACCTGAACCAGGTTTTCTATCAACGGACAAGTTCTCCCGATACTGTTTAATAACATTGGAAACAGTTTGACGGCAGACCTTTGATTGTTTGGCCAACTTTTTGTAGGAGCAAGTTGTTCCACACTGTGAAACATTTGCTGCAAAACATTTTTAAATTCTCTTTTGAAACTGCATTCGTGTCCACACAGTGAAGTTTTTGCTTTTCAGTTTTTGACATTTCTGTACAGAACGAATATGAACGAATAAATGTGAATGACATACTCAACAAAAACTTCATGTACATGAAACATAGTACCCTTTCCATTCCTCTTTCATCGACAAACTCAAATGTTTTGCAGCAAATGTTTCACAGTATGGATGGGGACTTAAGAATTTTACAATCTCAGTCTTTAGCTCATGTACTTTTTCTATGGCCAGTGACAAATTTTTAATTGTCCATTACAGGGTCTGGAGAAATGTTGTTTTTTGTGAATTTGTTGTATGAATATCACCCAAACGATCCATAAACAAATAGAAAAATTTCTAAGGATTAAAAATTAAGATGTTAGTAAAATTTTACGTGGAAAATATTTTAACATTTCTTAGAAAAAATGTTGCTTCGTAAAAGGTGCTTTAGTTAAAATTTCAAGTATTTTTCTTATAATATCTTACAAATTACGAACGTTATGTGGAAATTTATGAGGATCATAAAAAAATTCGGAGAATTTGACTACATATTTTTCTTAAGACATGAACTCAATTTTGTAGTTATAAACGGCGATAAAACGATATAAACGGCCTGCTAAAACTTTTCGCATTATTCATTTGTTTAATTGTGTGTAAAAGTTATGCTGGTTTAAATTTAAAAGAAATATTTTAAAAATAAAGAACTTTCTCGGAACTATCGCAGTGTCTTAAAATATATATTCGATCAGGATTGGCAAACATGGTACAGCTGTACTTTTATTAGTACAATTTAGACTCAGTTGGTACTGTTGTACTACGACTAGCGATTTGCTACAATTTCAAAATAGTGCAATTTTTATTTTTATATTTAAACTTGAAACACACAAATTCAATGGTACATAAATTTCGTACCCTAATGATATTCCATATGGGCAATTCCACGAGAATGACTACCACGACTGAAAAAACAAAAACAATATTTTTTTTTTTCAAGATGATTTTAATAGGAGAAAACGCTATGTGAAAATATTTAGAGCTTATTATAACATTTCAGGAGCATAAATAATAGTTTAAACTGACTATTTTAAATTTTTTAATTTAATTGGTATGTTTTAGGCTAAAATTGCGGCAAAAATTAAGCTATCCATTAGCATGTAGTATGAAATGAATTTGAATCTGATTGTTTTTTTTGCTATCATCAAATTGTTTATTGAAACCGAATATATATTTTCTATTATTTTTTTAGTTTTTGTATACATATAATTACAGAATATATATTGTTTTACTATAAGAGAAAAATCTGTCACGTACGTTATGTCACGTAAGATATTAAATTTTTCTACAAGTACCTCAAAATTACTTCCATTTTATGTCACGTTATTTTCGCTCTATATTTTATTCTTTATTTCGCTCTATATTTTGGACAACAATGTTTCGAAAGAACTTATTATTATACCCTTCACCATGAGTGGCAAGGGTATATATAAGTTTGCCATTCTGTTTGTAACTTCTACATTTTTCATTTGCGACCCTACAAAGTATATATATTCTGGGTCGTTATATATAGCGTCGATATAGCCATGTTTGTCTGTCTGTCTGTATGTTGAAATCAACTTTCCGTAGCCCCCAAATAACTTACAAACATAATTGATACATCAATATATCGGGAATTCTTCCGGCTCCGTCGTTATTTAAAAGCGAGAAAATCGGCCCACAAATGGCTGAGATATAAGGAAAAAAACCGGGACAACCTCGATTTTTGGCCTATTTTTTATCTATATCTGTATTACCAAGTCATTAATATAGAGAATATGGATATCTAATGGTAGATATTTCAAAGTCCATTGCATTGATTTATATAAGGCTGAATTTTGAAATTGCAAATCGTTTATTTTTGGATCCATAATTGATATTCCTCTGAAAATTTTTGTATACATTTTATTGGTAATTTAAAACAAAAACAAAAAAACAAAAAAATTGGCAAGTGTTTAAAAATTTTACATGTCGAAGGTACCCTACATTGAGCCCCCATAGCGCCGCCCCTGGAGCATTGGCTGTGCCCATTTTAATAACTTAAACTCGAATACTCCTTGGCCACATTCACGTCAAATTTTATCCCTATCGGATAAGCCGTTTAGAAATGCCTTCCAAAACTTTTTGATTCTGCCCCATTGTGCGCTGTTATATTCCATTAATAAACATAAAGATTCCATATAAAAGATGTCGAAGATTCAAGAGAATAAAAGATATCGATGATACACACTTTGTTTTATTTAAATTTAAAGATAGGAACAGCTTAATGAATGACCATTTATATAGGCAAAGTGATGTTTTTAAATAAACAGAAATCTTTCTTATAAATTATACAGGGAAAGTGAAAATAATCGATCTTCATTAAGATCGCTAGATAATTGACCTTAAATCCTATGTAAGACCTCTCTTGTGTATTAAGATAAATATTCATGTAATGTTATTACATTTTATCAAAGAAATTCTATATATTTATATTATTTTCTAAATGGTTTCACTGTGTCAAAATATTTCCTTTTCATGTATCATCCATCCTAAATTGCTACCAAAATACGATTAAGTAAGTATGTATGTATGTATCTTGAAATTCTCAAAGTTGGGATTTTTTCTTATTTAAAAAAAAAAAAAAAATGTTTTCTTCATTTCTTTTATTGACTTTTAAATGCGTTAATATTATGCAACCATCATCATACAGGCATTCATTTATTCATCCTTTCAAGGTGAAATCGCCCAAATACAAGAAAGCAGCATCTACAACAACAAATACAAGCGGAAATTCAATGGCTAAAACTTGTTTAACTTATTTCTTTATTTCTTCTCCTGTTTCTTTTCTTTTTGCATCTTGTAGTTTAATTTTGTTTTTTATTTCTGTTTGACTTAAAGATGCAAACGATACTTGTGTGTGTTTTGTTGATTTTAATCTCCAACATGCAGTTGAAAGTTTAAATAATGACTCCGGAGTGGAGGTGGTGGTGGTTTACGCAAAATGTTGTTTAAAGAAATAAATTTGATGAAAAAAAAATGCAAACAAATTCCAGCAGAATTAAAAATTTATGTAATTTGTGTGTACATACAACCAACCATGTCTTAAATGCAATCGATGCCATTAAAGTAATTAAATTAAAAGATTAAAGAAATGAAAAATAAAAAACATTCATGTTGTTGTGTCATTTAAAAGTTTAAAAATGCAAGTGTTTCTTTTTTATTCCAAAAAATATTACTTAACTTTTATTGAAAAGATTTTTACAGGGAATTGTGGTTATTGTTTAATTGTTTTGGTTTTTCTCTGGTATTTTTATTTAAGAGGCACTGATTTTGTCAATCAGGTGGTTTGGTATAAAAAATTGTTTTCATAAAACATGGCTGTAAATTAAGCTGTTTTTTTTTTTTTTTTTTTTTTTGTGTGTGGAATAATTTGCTTGATTTTGAAGCCTGTACAATGGAGTATTCCGAGGAAAGGTGTTTTGGGAATATAAAAAATGTCGGCAAAAGTCCTTCAGTAAGCTTTGGCCCACTGTAGCGACGTTTGTGTTTAAAACTCATACCTTCAATTACAATCTTCTGAAAGTATAACTCTTTTTCTATTTACGTTTTAATTTTTAGAGAAATTTGACCAGTTGTTTAGAAGTTAGATATGGGCATTTTCACGGTCAAGAACGTGACATTCGTATCAATAACATCCAAGTAGCGCTATGCTGGATGCAAAAATTTGACTGTTAGTTGTTTTAAATATATTAGCAATAAACATGGGATAACTAAAGCATTTAGAAAAATGAAAAAACCTGCGAATTGAACATTATTTAATAATTAAATTTGTATACCCTTAACCTTCGTGATAATTTCCACAATATAATTTTCCGACCCTATAAAGTATATATATTCTGGATCCTTATAGATAGAGGAGTCGATTTAGCCATGTCCGTCTGTTTGTCTGTTGAAATCAATTTTCTGAAAACCCCAGATATCTTCGAGATCCAAATCTTTAATAATTCTGTCAGACATGCTTTCGAAAAGTTTCCCATTTAAAATCAGCAAAATCCGTTCATAAATAACGGAGATATGAACAAAAATCCGAGACAACCTCTATTTTTGCCATATTTTTGATCTAAATCTCGATTACTAAGTCATAAATATAGACAATATGGATATCTAATGATAGATATTTGTGACGATGTATATAAGGCTATAGTAAATTGGACCTACGATGGGTCAAAATCGGGAAAAATATTTTTTAACCCGAATTTTTTTTTCACAAAAAACATTTTTTTGTCATAAATTTTTTCACTAATAAATTAAAAAAAAAAAAAATAAATTTTTAAACTAAACAAATTTTTTTTAAAAAAACTGGAAAAAATTAAAAAAACAATTTCGAAAAAAAAATTAATAACAAAAATTTTTTTTAATTTTATTTTAAAGTATAATTTGGTGAAGGGTATATAAGATTCGGCACAGCCGAATATAGCTCTCTTACTTGTTTTAACTAAAGTAGAATAATGTTGCTTTCTGTTTGCAGTTGTCATATTTAAATATTTGCCTTCCTTTTTACAGCCTTGAGTTTGATTTAGAACGCGACACATTTTTCTTTCACGTTTTTAATAGAATTAGTTTAAGTTATATCAACAAAAGCTTCGTATTTTTTTATATAATGGTTTGATATACATTATATATAGGTTTTCAATAGTTTTAGCAAAATCCGCTTGATTTAAAAACAAGTAAAAAAAGTATTGTTGATCATGCCCGACCATAAGATACCCTACACTGAGTAAATGACCAAAAACTTAATCTCTTCAAATTTCAATATTTTCTTTTCGTGAGTGATATTTGTAAGTGGGGCTGATATGTGAGCTAAGGTCAATTATGGAGCGATCACCATGAAATTTGGTCGAGTGATTTGTTTCTATATTAAACTTATTTGTGTTGAATTTTTCCGCATACCAACATTTTCAAAAGTCTTTTCCTCGTTAAAGGAATTTCACGAAGTGTGGCTTATATGCAAGCTTTGGTCAAATATATATCGATCCGCTTAAAATTTAGGTGTTCTCTATTAGTGTATACAGCTCATTCGTGGATATCTATTTAAATCAAGCATTTATAGGTTCAATTAAACGTGCCACAACCGTAACCATATAAAACAGCTGTTCGAACCAAGCTTATGGACAACAATGTATTAGATTATTGGTGACATGCAAAAAGGCTTAAGTCAATTTTTTTTTAATCATTTTGTAAACGATTAAAAGAAAAATAAAAACAATTTAATACCAACTACTAATAAAATAATAATAGTCATAAGAGAATAGTTTATTACGTATAGTACTCTGTTCATATTTCCAAAAATTATGGTTTTTTCTGGCGAAAAATTTTATATGCAACAAATGATTAGCTGTTGGTTTTCATTTCGTGCGAAAGAGGTGCTACTTATGTTATTTCGTGTGGAAAAATAAGGTTGCCAGATGTATTTCACATGTTTTCCACAATAAGAACAGAGTACTGCTTTTACGAAATTATTTCGCATATATTTCATTCCAAATATTTTATATGTAGTTTGACAGCATTTCGCACGAAATTTTTAACAGAGTACTAAGATTATTTGTGTAATGATAGAATATTTATTAAAAATATTAGTTGAAAAATTAAATTTGTGTTTGTTTGTTATTTCGGATATATAGTTATAAATACATACATCAAGTTTGTTGTTTATTACATTTTTCATTTGCTACCCCATGTAGTATATCTATTTTTGATTACTATGGATAGTGGAGTCAATATAGCCATGTCCGTCCGTATGTTGAAATCAACTTTCCAAAGCCCCAAAATAACTTACGTACATGATTGGTAAATCAATATACACATTAGAGTCCAACTTAGGCTGCTATTTAAAATCGAGAAAACTGGCCTACAAATATGCAAAAAAAACGTGACTACCTCGATTTTTTCTCCTGTGCATCTGTATGTTGAAATCAACTTTCCGTATCCGCCAAATAACTTACAAAGTACACTTTGGTGAAGGGTACAGCCTCCAAAATACTTTTTTATCAAAAGTTGTTCCTCACAATTTTTTACCAAACTTTTTTTGCGCCTAATCAACATTATTGTACACTTGTCATTCTGTTCGTAATTTGTATATTTTTCATTTACGACCCTACAAAGTACTTATATATATTCGGATCGTTATAGATAGCGAAGTCGATATAGCCATGTCTGTCTGTATGTTGAAATCAACTTTCCGTAGCCCACAAATAATTTACATACATAATAGCTCGGCGATATTTAAAACCGAGAAAATCGGCCCACAAATGTCTGAGATATAAGGAAAAAATCGGGACAACCTCTATTTTTGGCCTATTTTTGATCTATATCTCGATTACTAAGTCATAAATATAGACAATATGGATATCTAATGATAGATATTTCAAAGTCCATTGCAACGATGTATATAAGGCTATAGTTGGACCTACAATGGGTCAAAATCGGAAAAAATATTTTTGAACTCTAATTTAAAAAAAAAAAAAAATTTCATAAAGAAAAATTAAAAAATAAAAATTGGAAAAAACTAAAAAAAAATAAAAAACTATTTCGCAAAAAAAGTTTGAAAATTAAAATTTTTTTAAAAAAATTTGAAAAAAAAAAAAATTTTAATTGTATTTTAAAGTATAATTTGGTGAAGTGTATATAAGAATAATAAAAAATAAAAATTGGAAAAAATTAAAAAAATAAAAAACTATTTCGCAAAAAAAGTTTGAAAATTTAAATTTTTTTTTAGAAAAATTTAAAAATTTTTTTTTTTTTTTTAAATTAAAATTGTATTTTAAAGTATAGTTTGGTGAAGTGTATATAAGATTCGGCACAGCCGAATATATCACTCTTACTTGTTTTAGTTAAAGCCGGTAAATTTTGATTTGAATTAAAATTGTCAGCCACTTGATTAGAACGTATTGACAACAAACGATAATTTAGATACAAGAACGCGACTTTAGAACATGAACAAAATCAAATAAATAATTTACCGTTAATCAAGCTCAAGATTTTTATAATCAATTTGTTGTTTATAGAAAGATTTCATAAGATGTTTGCAATCTCGATATAAATGTTTAAACAATAAATACTAATATGAAATTAAAAGTAGCTTAAAACAAATATATTTTAAGTTTTCAGGACGATTTTCTCATGATAACAACTAATATTAACTGCAACTAATATTCTGTTAAAAACATTTTTATTTTTTTACATAATTTTAAATTTCGAACTGATAAAAACAGATTTTTTATACAAGGATTTCTATGAAATTCAACATTTCCTTTTCCAGTACAAAGAAAGTTCAATGTCCAGTCCCTCTCTTCATAATTACTGTACATTCAACTACAAATGGTTTGGAATGTGTTTTTTTTCTTTGTACTTCGTACTTTTTTAGTGTGTTCAAGTTAAAATAAAGTTTCCATTTAACGTGCACCATTATTTACATTTTGATTTTTTGATTATTTTGCTGTTTGCATTCATTTTTATCATATGATGTGTGGTTTGGTTTCCATTTCTCACAATGTGTATGATATATACACATATCTATACATAATAGCTGTGCTGTTGGTTGATGTTGTGCATCTTTTGATTGTTTACCCAGATTATTATTTATAATTGATTTTCGGTAAACAATCCGTTACAACTCATGCATCAATCAATTATGTTGTTGTTTTCTGTTAGTGCTAAGTTTGAGCAGAAAAATGTTAGTGATTATTTTAAGATAAAATAGGGAGTTATATATTGCACCTACTTTCTAAAGTTGTTGATGACAATTTTATATCAGGAGGAGGAATTGTTACAATTTATTACAAATTTCATGACCGAAACTAGTTTCATTAAGGAAGTGAAATTTCAACTTTTGAAATGACTCAGCAAAACGCCGAAACAACCAAAATAAATTTTGGGTCGTAGAATCCAACAGTGTACGCCGTTATAAAAGACCAGGACAAATTCAGAAGATTTGTATTATCTACTGTGTTTTATTATTATGTCGAAAACTCTGATGAAATTTCTTTATTGTTTAACTGTGAAAATGTTTGATAACAATATTTTTTTTCTTCAAGATTTATTTGATATTTTTCTCGATTATTTTTTAGCCTAGTTTGGATGTTTGTGTGGAATTTTTTGTCTAAACTAGAAATATTAATGAAATGTATTAGTTTGACATATGGGAAATTCCTGGAGAATGAAAACAACGACTGAATAAACAATCAGTAAGAGAGCTATATTCGGCTGTGCCGAATCTTATATACCCTTCACCAACTTTAAAATAAAAATGTTAAATATTTTTTTTTCAAAATTGTTTTTCAAAATAATTCTTTTTTTTCAAAATTGTTTTTCAAAATAATTCTTTTTTTTTCAAAATTTTTCAAATTTTTTTTTTTTTAATTTTTTCCAAATTTTTTTTTAAATTTATCAGTGAAAAAAAATTTATACCAAAAAAATTTTTTTGGTAAAAAAAAATTTCAGGTTAAAAAATAATTTTTCCGATTTTGATCCATTGTAGGTCCAAATTACTATGGCCTTATATATATCGTTGCAATGGAATATCTATCATTAGATATTCATATTGTCTTTATTAATGACTTAGTAGTCCAGATATAGATCAAAAATAGGCCAAAAATCGAGGATGTGGGCCGATTTTCTCGAATTTAAATAGCGACCGAGCCGGAAGAATTCCCTATATATTGATGCATCAGTTATGTTTTTTAGTTATTTGGGGGCATCGGAAAGTTGATTTCAACATACAGACGGACATGGCTATATCGACTTCGCTATCTATAACGATCCAGAATATATATACTTTGTGGGGTCGCAAATTAAAAATGTAGAAATTACAAACGGAATGACAAACTTATATATACCCTTGCCACTCATGGTGAAGGGTATAACCCTTTCCGTCACAAGAAATTTAAAAATTTGTGGATTTCACATTTCTTGCACTCGTACACAAAGTACTAAAGTAAATCGCACAAAAGATATTACAAAATGAAAAACATATAACACATAATTTTGAGACATTTAAAACAGTAAGAAAAAAACTAATATATAAATGTCTCTACGAAATACGTTAAATTTACTTACATATTTGTGCAGGCGGGGAATGAACGGGATAAAAAGCCTTGAAACTTTTTTTCAAGATGATTTGAATAGGAGAAAACACTAACATTTTAGTATGTGAAGAAATTTAGAGCTCATTACAATATTTTAAGGGTAAAAATAATAGTTTAAACTGAATTTAATTTTTTAATAAAATTAGTATGTCTTAGGAAAACTAAGAGCCTATAAGAGCATGTATGAAATGAATATGGCCCTGATTGTTTTTTTTTTGCTATTACAACCTTGCTTTTTGAAACGAATATACAAATATTTGTTATATTAAATGTTATACTAAATTTTATTTATTATAAAATCATCCAAAGAATGTTTTTATTAAAATAAATAAATTTATAAAGATTGTACTGTTTTTAATGAAGAGGACAAATAATTTACTTTTAATATATGTATTTTGTATGCAACTAAAAATGCTACCACGTTTTTTTGGCGGTCGGATAATGCTTAAAGGCCAGACAAATTCCAATAAATATGTTTATTATAATTTATAAAAAAATATATATTTTTCTGAAGATTTTCCATCAACAAGATATAGCTGAAACTCTTGCAAATTTTTAAATTTGAAAGTCGTGTGAGCGTATTAGTCAGTATTTTATATTAAAAATCATAAAATTTTGGTTTCATTATTATACCATTTCATTATTTCCACCAAGAAGTATGTATTACCATAATTATTTATACTTAGGCTATAAAAATATGCAAAATCAAGTAACTCAAATTTATGTTGGATTAAATCTGTAATTAAGAAACTGCTGGTACAGATAGCAAAATAGTGAAAAAAATCTTAAAAGTTTCAAAGTATATTCATAAACTTTCAACTGTTTTTTTTTCTGATTTTTTTATTTCGAAATCAAAAAGAAATACAAGCCAAAAATTCAGATTTGCCTCGTATACTGCCATCTGTGCCATATCTAAGTATTTCATTACATTTTGAACAGATCTTTTATAAAGATCTCTAAATTTACCTGTATTGACAATTTGGCGTATCACTTTGACGTACTTACAGTGTTAAGACCTAATTAGTTTGAACGTTCCACTCCGTAACGAATTATCTGTTTTCTTTTAGTTTATGGTAAGTTGTATATATCGTTAGTTTCTTTTGTAAGGTTGCGGATAAGTCTGTTGAAAACTGAATTTTGTACATTACGTTAAGTGACTGCAAAATCAGATGATACAAAACAAGTAAGAGAGCTATATTCGGCTGTGCCGAATCTTATATACTCTTCACCAAATTATACTTTGAAATACAAATTTTAAATATTTTTAGGTAAACAAAATTATTTTTTTTTTTTTCAAAGTTCTTTTTCAAAATTAAATTTTTTTTTTTTCAAAATTTTTTTTTCAACATTTAAAAATTAATAATTCTTTTTCAATTTTTTTTTTTTTTTTCGAAATAGTTTTTTTTTAAATTTACTAGTGAAAAAATGTTACGACAAAAAAATTTTTTTTGCTAAAAAAAAAATTCGGGTTAAAAAATATGTTTCCCGATTTTGACCCATTGTAGGTACAAATTACTATAGCCTTATATAGATCGTTGCAATGGACTTTGAAATATCTATCATTAGATATCCATATTGTCTATATTAATGACTTAGTAATCCAGATATACAGTATTGGCTATAACCTCAATGAATTTTTTTCATTTTATATTTTTTTGTATAAAAACTAAGTTTTAAATTTTTATTATGTATTATTTTCAATTGTTAATATATTTACTATTGATAAACAAATACTTTTAAAGTTAATCTTTCTATAAGAGGTAACTTTAAATCAAAAGATATTTAAAGCTGGAAAATAAAACGGACAAAACAAAAGCATCCTCTTATAAGATGTTTAAAAATTTGACTATGCCACTGCATATTTGCAATGTCAGTTTTTGTATGTTTTATCATTTTAAATTAGTTGTTCATACAATTATCCTTTACCAAATGAACACAATATGAACATTTACAATATAAGTTAATAAAATATATACAAAATACATCCCAAAAAAACCTTTTTTATCCAAAAAATTATGATATGAAAAAAATCCATTGAGGGTGTGCTTTAGTTATGGCCAATAATGTAGATCAAATATAGGCCATAAATCGAGGTTGGCCAGGTTTTTTCCTTATATCTCAGTCATTTGTGGGCCGATTTTAAATAGCACCCGAGCCGGAAGAATTCCCAAGCACTGCTTTCTAAATAGTTTTCAACAGGTATTGCAACATGTGGCCTACCGTCATAATGGAATATTACGGTTTCATGTCTGGTTGCCTGTGATGGTCTGGTCGGATTTTTATTCTCACAGAGACTTACCTTAGCGCTATGGATATTTGGCTTTGGTTTCGATTTGGCTGGTTGGCCGAGCTTCATATACGATATTAATATATTAATTTTTCATCACAAGTAATGATTCGGTGGGAAAGTGATTTTCTTTTATGGCGTTCAAGCAGCATTTCGGACATGCAAAATCGTCTTTCAAGGTCTCTCGGCTTCAATTCGTATAGTACACAATCTCCATGCTTTTGTATACATATATACGGCTGCTCGAAAATGTTTGAAATTACTGCTGAGCAGTGTTGCCAGTTTAGCCTTTTTGAGGCTAAATTTAGCCTTTTTATTTACTCTTTAGCCTCGAAATTTTGGTTTTAGCTTCGTGGCTTTTTTCTAGCCTTTTTTTAATTTGATAATAGCCTTTTTTTAAATAAAAAAGGCTAGAAAAAACCACGAAGCTAAAACCAAAATTTCGAGGATAAGGAGAAAATAAAAAGGCTAAATTTGTGAGACATTTTCATTTTAATTCATTACTGTTTTTCATTTAGCTTTTCAACCTACTCAAGAATTGTGCAGTATTAAAAGAACAAATTACAATTGCCAATACCAAGTGTTTCAAAATGAAATATAGTATTTTACTTATATCTGAAAGCTATAATTGTCTAGCAAATTCGCTTTCAAGACAAAATTGTTATTACACATTATATTCATCATTATATAATGGACAAGAGCCCCACAAACTCTTGAAGGCTTGTGATACTCGATGGCTGTCATTTGAAATAGCCGTTAAACGTATTGTGAATCTGTGATTCGAGTTAAAACCAGCAATGCTTCAAAGCCAAACATTTAAGTGATTAATATACTGATTATAATTTGGTGTATTATTTTTTTTTGTTTAAACCAGTAAGCAATTCAGCGGATCCAACAAAGCTGTTTTCTGATTTAAAATTTCTTCTCCATAGTTTGTGTTTTCAAATTGTAGTACAATGCAAAAAATTTGATACATTATCGTCCCCAATTGAAAATTGTTTGATGTTTTCGCCACATTTTTCATCCAAGTTTGAAGAATGTGAGATAAAATAAAAGTAAATAACAGACTTTAATGCCGAAAAACATTTGGTGGTAAAATATTGTTAAATGTTTTAATATGACCTTAATGTTCAATACGATTAAAAAAAAATTTTTAGAACTCGAAAGTCTTGCGGTGTTATTCAGATTTAAGACATTAAATTTTAACACTGCCGGAGGAATATCAGGCAAAATCATATATTAAGTATTATAGTAGTATCGTCTATTATACCAAATTTATAAACATTTATCATTAAAATTACCTTTTTTCAAGATAAAATGTAAAAATAATATTCTAAAATAGCTTTAAAGTAGGCTAAGATGTTATTCATATGTCGGAATGGGGTTCAAAAACCTAACGCACGAGGAATAAAGACTATAGAGCCTACAGATTACATCACTCGCGAAGAATTGGACGTGTATCTTAATAAAAAATAAGATTTTTAATTAAAAATAACTTTTTTAGTAAAAAATTACGTTTTTAGTAAAAAAAATCCATTTTCTAGTAAAAAAATCCATTTTTTAGTAAAAACTAAATTTTGTAGTAAAAAAATCCATTTTTTAGTAAAAACTAAATTTTTTAGTAAAAAATCCATTTTTTAGTAAAAATCCATTTTTTAGTAAAAAATCCATTTTTTAGTAAAAAATCCATTTTTTAGTAAAAAATCCATTTTTTAGTAAAAAATTAATTTTTAGTAAAAAATAATTTTTTGTAAAAATAAATTTTTGTAAAAAATAAATTTTTGTAAAAAAAAAAATTTGTGAAAAATAAATTTTTTTGAAAAATAATTTTTTTTATTGAAATAGGAGTCTATGAACCTAACATTTACAATTCTACTAACACGGATAATGCAGCAAATTGTTCAATGTTAGGTTAATACAAGTTTACTTAAGCGCAAATATTAAATATTAGCACATGCAACTGACCAATCAGCAATAAGCAAAAGTGAAACATATATAATAATACATGGTACATGAAAACATGAGAAGTGCATAGTAAGCAGTCTTTGATTTGAACAAAATAGTAGAGGATTTTTTACAAGGTGTGTGAATTGCATTCATAATTTTAAAGTATAATAATGAATAAAATATAACGTTTTATATATCAATGGAAAGGTAATGAAATGTAGTTTTTAAAACTTGTAATATTTTGGCAACTTCTTAGTAAGTTTTAGATGCTAATGAGTAAAATGTAAAATAAATATTTTTGAGAGAAATAACTATTGTAGAGTTGGGTTGATTATGAACGAATAAGTTCAATTGAACAATTCAGTCAAGTGAACAACGTCTTCAGTCTTGTGGTTCTTTTTGTCATTTCGGTATTGCTTTTAAGTTGTTTCATCAGTATTAAAAATCCTGTCAAATTTGTTTCCTAAAGCAAATCGTTCAATCACTTAGTTCAGTCAAACACCGCAGAATAAAAATGAACAACTGAACAAAAATAACAAACTTATTCATTTCATTTATTAATTGTGATCGAAAAGCCAACATATTCATTAATTTGTTCTGAACAATCAGTAAGAAGAGCGATTATGCCCAACTCTAAACTACGTCGAAGTCGAAAATATTTTCATTTCATAATTTTTTAGTTTCCACTTTCAATAATTCATCATCAACCTGAAATGACGTTCAAACCTTAAATTAATATTTTATGCTTAAAAAAATCTTAAATAACCTAAATTTTTGTAAACATGACATTTTGCAGAAAAAAAAACTATATGACTTAGAAATGGCGTATATTTTGAATGTGTTCTATCGGTTTCAGCGATGCGCTTCAAAAGTGGTGATTTTGAAAAGGAAGACAATTAACGCCCCAAAACAATGTTACATACGAAATGACAAACTTATTTATTCCCCCATTTACTATTGGTGGTGGGTGTTATATTAACATTAATTCTAAAGTTAACTAGTTTGCCTCTTTAACAATACTTTTTACACATTCATTATTAAGAAAAATAGCTGAGAAACAAAAAAGAATATTATGTTTTTGATTGATTTCTAAATAAACTTCAAACACTTAAAGTCACTCAAAGATGTGTCTATGTCTTAAGAACTCACATTTTTATATTTTAGTGACGATTCTGAAAAAAATAATACGGCAAATTAAACTGATTGAGCAATTGCGACAAAGATTTTCATATGAAAACTCTTCGCTAAATCGATTTTTTATCCGTTAATAATACACTTAAAATAGTACTCGTAAAACCAAAAAAATATATTATGTATGTGAAAAATAGTAAATGCTTAGTACTTAAATTAAAAAAAAAAAAACAAAATTTAAGTTTTGTCTGTATAAAAATATATATGGGGCATTTAATGTCAAGTGAACCATCTTTTGAAATCGATGTCTTCCGATAGTTAGTTCTATTAGATAGTAATTCAGACACAATTTTTCAACAAGATCGGTCGAAAACTTTCTGAGTTAGAGGGAATCAGAATTTGACATTTTGGCCAAGCAGGTGTTTTTTCTCATCCATGTAACTTATTACCTATTGTTCTTAGCAAAATGTGTCCCAAATAGTTTACATAGCTAATTCTTCAATCTTTTTTTTGCTTTTTTTATTTGCAAAATCTAAAAGTGTTGACATTATTTTCAAAATGGGCCCTTTTTAATTTTTTTTTTCCAAAATCGGCCTCTTTTTTAATTTTTTTTTTTTTTGCTCAAAAGAAAGCCTTTATAATTTTATTTATTTTTATGAATATATTTTAAAATTTTTTATTTAAAAATAAATATAAAACTAAATTCTTAATTTATAATATTTTAGCTTTTTTTTTTTGGCTTTTTTTTAAAGCAGTTTGGCTTTTTCTGGCCTTTTTTTGAAGTCAATATAGCTTCTTTTTTTGCCATCACCTGGCAACACAGCTGCTGAGTAGCCCCCAATGATTTTGCAAGCTTGCTTGAATTTGACAACAATCTTCATCAAAACTTCCTGCATACTGATGGCACAAAATTCTACATTTTCGGAGCAAAAAATAAAAACTCTGTTGTTTACACTGTCAGATATAAACCCTTTAACATGACATATAAGATGTGCCATCTATTATAAATCCAAAATGTTTAAGTCATTACCCAATATTTTAAATTAAATCCTGCAAATTAATTCATTTACTAAAAATTTAAAAAAAAAATAAATGCTCACAATAATATTTTGGTGTCCTAAGTAGAATAAAACCACACTAAAAATAACAGCCAACAGAAAGCTACAGAACAGAAACATTACAAAACGCAAAGCCTAATGTAGCCTTTATATAGCCAAGTGTGTGTTGTAGAACCGATTTTGAAATACTAATTCTGGTCAATCCTCTTAGTGCCGTATTAAATCTCTTTAAGAGAGTGCTGAAACAATGGACTCTAATGATTTCATATGCTAGCCTATATAATCTCTCATTTTGTGGATGCTTTTATCAAAGACTTCTGCCAAATAGGCCGTCTGCAGGCTTCTTCCTTTAATCCATACTGTTATAACATACCCTCCATGAGTATGATTTATCGCATGTCACCCTGTTTAAATCCTTATAAATATATGTGATGGTTGGTTGGTGTGTTTAAATGTTTTTACTTTAGCAGTGCTTGTTGTTAAAACGTCTTCAATAACTTTTAGAGCATTTCTTTAAAAAGTTTACATATGTACGAAGAGCATGCATGCATTTACCTTTAACGTTTATCGTAAATATTTGTGTGTGAATATTTGGTTGTTATTTATTTATTTTTTTTTTTTTATTTGTTGATGATGTTTTTTTTCTGTCAACAATATTATGGGATGTTGTAGCTGTTGCCATTTGTTATAAATAATATTTGTGTAGTTGTTGGTTGTTTACAATTTGTTATGCTGTTTCATTTCTGTTATGTTTATTTTTCATGTTGACATTGCCTAGTACAATTGTTTAGTTCGTTGCTGTTGCCAATGGATTTTGCGTTACGTCTTCTATTTTAGTTTTGCTTTTTGTTTCTGTTTTTGTCAACGAACTGTTCATTTAATCATGTGTTAATGTGAGAAACAGCTTCAGGAAAATGCAGTCATAGAGTAAATGAAGAAGACCATCACTTGGTTTAGGAAAACAAAATAATTAATGTTTTTACTTCCGGTCTGTTGTAGATTTGTGAGTGACCGACACCAACAAAAACAAACATGTTGCTGTCAATCATCCAAACGACGGTGGTGAAGATGTTGATAATGTCGATGGTGACAATAATTTCGAATGATGATGATGTTGTTGTTGTTGTAAGTATAAATAACAAGGATAACCATTAAAACGGAATTGGCATTGAGGTTTTTGGTAGTTAAGTTTGTGCAATTACAATTTATACACAAAAGAAAATAGATTTAATTGCTAGCAAAAAGAGTATTTGTGTATGATTTTGTAACATTTTGCAGGACTATGTTAAATGGTTGCGTTTGGATTTTTTTGTTGTTAGACAAAACAAAAGTGAAGTTATGCGAAACAAAGTTTGTGTAGTTTCCCACATTTTTGTAATGAAGGCACATTTTCCTTTTCTAACAGGCAATTCAATGGAGGCAAAAATAAACTTTGTCAAATTCATAATAATTATTTCCTTTTTGACTTTTTGGCTTAATAAACACTAAAAATTTGTATGCAAGAAATCTAGAGAACGCAGAAGGCTTTATTGTAGGTCTACGAAATTTAGCACACCATTGTAAATCGAAATATTAAAGAAATATGCGAGGTTTTAAAAACATTGGCTCCAGGAAGGAAAATGTGCCATATTTTGTACAAATTTTGCACTAAAATTCTGAAACATTATAGTATTTACATCAATATGATTGTCATTAAGCATGCATTTTTTTATTAATTGTATTGCATTAAACACATTGAAGACAGTAGGATACCGACTGCAATCTGTCAAAAATAAAATACACACGTTTATACAAGGTGGCGCAAAAGTAAACTTTCGATGTTTTTTGGCAGTAATTAAAAAAAAAAAAATGAAAAACTTTGATTCTTCTTGTGGATTATTTTTATTTGGTCTTTTAATTATTTTTACATCAAGTCGAGAATATTATGTCATGTAAATGGCCGCCGCCACAGTCTTTAAGAGCTGCAATAGTCTGAGGCTTGTTGACATAAACCCGCGACTTCAAAAAGCCCCAAAAAGAAGTCTGGAGCGGTCAAATCAGGCGATCTAGCTGGCCAGTGCAAATCGCCAAAACGGGAGATTAGGCGCCCGGGAAATGCATTCTTCAGCATATCGGTTGTGGCACGTGCAGTGTGTGCCGTTGCACCGTCCTGTTAGAACCACATGTTTTCCAATCTCAATTCATCAAGTTGCGGCAAAAAGAACTCGTTGATCATTGCTCTGTAGCGCTCACCATTCACAGTAACCATTTGGCCCGCGAGGTCTTCGAAGAAAAAAGGTCCGATGACTCCTCCAGCGAAAACAGCACACCATACAGTGACTTTGAGCGGGTGTAATGGCTCTTCGTGGGTTACACGCGGATTTTCAGTGCCTCAGAAGCGTAAATTTTGCTTATTTACGTACCCGCTAAGATGGAAATGGGCCTCATCACTCATGATTATTTTTGATGAAAAATCATCTTCCTCTTGGTGGTGATTAAGGATGGCTTGAGCGTATGTTAGACGCGATTCGCGGTCAGCAGCTAACAGCTGATGCACCGTCTGGACTTTGTACGGAAACATCTTCAAATCTTGTACCAAAATTCGCTGTAAAGACCGTCGACTGATACCCATTTGCGTGGTACGTCGCACAGTGCTTTGTCCCCATATAACGAATGGACAAAAGTAGAAGGAGCTTTCGTAGAGATGGAGCTAGGTGAAATATTGAACCGATTTCAGCCAGTTTCAGTAGGTTTGATCCTTGGGCCAAAAAAAGTATAAATACCAAATTTTATTGAAATAGCTTAAAAATTGCAACCTGTGCTTTGCGCACAATGCTTACATGGACAGCCAGACGGACGGACGGACATAGTTTAATCGACGAACCAATTATTGAAAATAACAAAAAAAAGCACGATTTTTTATGAAAATTTATTCAAAATTCGAAATACATAAATTGTACAATTGGTATTATAATTTAAATGATTTAATATAATTTTCAATGTGGGAAATTTTTAACATTTTATACTAAAATGAACAATAATAATCATTTTTTAAAAATAATTTTTTTTCAAAATTGCGGCAAAAATTCCGTTAATTTTATTTTTATTTTAAATAAATAAATGTATTAGCTATGAAAAACAATAACAAAAAAATACTACATTTTATACACTTTGTTTATATTTTCCACCAAATTGTAATATTTTTTAATTTTTAATATGCACTTTTTAAATCTATGTAAAAACATTCTAAGAGTGAAATTTCACAACAAGAATTTTTCCTTTTCTTGACTGTATACATAGTTATTTAAAATATTAAACTAAAAAACTTTTTTCCAAAAACCTAAATTTTTATAATATTTTTTGTAAGTCTATCTTCAAAAGCACTTTCGTTTCCCTGAAAAATTTTCTGACTTTAGAGCCTTCTCTAAGTAACAAATGTAGTCAAACCAATATAATTTTTGAATGAGTGTATTAGATGTCTTCTTATCTCTCAAATTACATATATTTTATTAAAATTTGGAAGAAAAATTTATTTTCGACTTTTGTCTATGAAACAGAGTACTGTGCGTCGTCTGGTCGATGTCGATGGCGCTTCCATGACATCCTCGGCTACAGCAGCAATATTCTCTGCAGAACGGCTACTCCGGGGTCTGCCACGCCTGGCAGCATCTCGTGTTGTGCCAGTCTCTTTGAGGCGAGCGGCTAAACGTCGCAGTGTTTCACCAGTAGGCGTTGGATGGCCAGGAAATCTGCGACGAAATTCACGTTGTGCCAAAGTCACCGACCGATTATTGGTCAAATAAATAGTCAGCAATATTCCGCGTTCTGGAGCAGTGTAGCGTTACATTGTTTATTAACGTGTATTTCGCATGTGTTTACTACACAAATGTCAAAACAGAACTGACATTAGGGGCCAATCGCAAAATTTATAGCATTTTCTGATAGGAGGATTACTTTTGCGCCACCTTGTATGAAGACGATTCTTTTGACGACAACACAGCTACACGACCACTCGACTACTTTTGCCGCTGCAGCCAAATTAAGCTAATTTATATTTTTGTCAACCACAAAACAGAAATAGTGCTGCTAATATAATAAAAAAATTTAGAAATTTTAGTGCTCAAAAAATAGAATTTTTTTTTACTCTATTAATCCTTATGTGTGTGACGAAAAAAAAACACCTTTAACAGGGTGACAGGGTACTCGGGTACGACATACAGAACCTATGAAGTTACATATTATTGCGCAATATATACTAATGCTCCATATTATGAAATGCTAAAAAATTTTAAGTTTAGCCTAACGTAAATTCAATAAATGGGGATTCCCATGAGCGTATACGTAATATTTTCCATATAATTTGTATGTGATACCGGGGTGTTCTGTCACCCTGTTAAGGGTGTAAAATATAAAATGATTTACCACTCCCTCCTCAGTCGAGACACAAATGTGTCCATTATAAAAAATAAATATAACAAAAAGTTAGTAGTTCTCAGAAAGTTACAAGCGCCTAGGAATTCTGCATACAATTAAATTATAAAAAGTTACCCGGGTACCCTGTCACACACATAAGGGTTAAGAGAAGTTCTGATAACTATATTGGAATAAATTAATAAAAGGTATATAAATTATTACCACATATATATTTTTACTCAAAATAATTGTTTAAATCTTAATTATATTGGAATTTTGTACCGTTATTTTTTATTAAAATAAAAACCAAAAAAAATAGATAAAGTGACACCACTGAAATGAAAGTGACACCAGCTGTTTGCTGTGTAGCTGTCGTCTGTAATGCATATTAAAGGCCTGAACAAGACAACATTTTGTAGAAAAATGTCTTAAGCTACTTACACACGGTTGTCAGATTGTACAATATTGTCAGTTAAATGCTCAGAAAATGTCTAGTAATGTAAAGTATTGTCAGTACATTGTAAGACAATACTATTGTCAGACATCTGACAATCATGCAAACACCTTACGTTGCCATTGCCAGATCATTTTCAGAAACTTTTTATTGTCATATGTGCGAAGTTTATGCATCTGACAATGTCATCATTGTCAGATAAATTATTTCTATTGGCAACACTGTGCATATGTATTTAAAATAAACAAAAGTGAAGCAACCGTGTGAACTGACAATTTTTGTTGGCAGATAAATTTATTGTTTGACATTGAAATTGAAAGGCTTTCTTACAATCGTCTAAACTGAAAATTTACCTTTTGCTAATAATATTTCATTGGCAGTACATTGCGAGCACATTGCCAGATCTGACAACCGTGTGTACGTAGCTTTACTTCAAAATTTTATGATTTTTATGTTTTGTTGTTCACTGTCATCGCGCTGCGAAAACCATGTTGTACCAAGTCATGCCTATAACTATTGATGTTACTGTTGTTATGTGTGGTAGCTTGAGTTGAATTGATGTTAACAAGTGTCGCATTGTTAGGCAGAATAAAATTGCAAAGAAGAATGAAATTGTACACAACTGCTGAACAGTGAAAATCTGAGAACTATTATTATTTAGCATTATATGTTTTTTTGTTTTAAATATTTAGAACAAATAATTTACGGATTTTTAAAAAATATAAATAATAAAGCGTAACATAGAAAAATGAAATTCATAATTGGAATGCATTTTTTAATAAATATTATTAATCGAACATGACTTTTTTTTCCAAACTTTTTTCATTCAGAATAAGAACACATAAAAATATAGATGAAAATTTAAATAATTTTTTTCAAGCCTCCTAAATTTTATTTGAAAACAAAAAATAGGAAAAAATCATACTACATATTTATAAATGTTATGAATTGAAATCAGTGAAATCAATTCATTTTATTTAAGTTAAAACTTCTTTTTTTCGGTGAAGTTTCGTAATAAAAGCATTAATAAATGGCCTACACTTTTTCTTCAAATTGTTGGGCATTTGAATTTGTTCCTTGGAAAATTTTTCGAAGATTTATCTTTTTTGTAGCAGTTATGCCGCGAAAGATTCAGAGACACTTCATTAAATTTAAACACGTTTTTACAACGAGTATAATAAACGAAGTTTTTGATAACTTCATCGTTGTTTTTAATATCATTAAATATGTTATAAACTTCACTCCGTGAATGCCTCTTCTCTGTACTCATTATCACTAAATTTATAATTATTAAATGCTCCGTTAAGAATATTCGAGCGGTTGTACATAAGTCAGATAATATTTAAAATATGTGAAAAACATTACATTTTTAACCTTCCAACGCTTGAGTCATCCGGTCCACAGGGACCTATTTCTATTTTTATGGAATTTTATATGAAAACGCATTTTTTTACATTTTTTTGTTTTGATTTATTATTATTTACTAATTATAAATGTAAAATGAATGTTTGAAAAAAATTTAAGGAACACGTTTGTGATGTGTTCAAACAATAAAACAAGCCAAAACACATTTAAACACATTTAAATCTCAATAGAAACTAAACTATTGGTCGGATCGCTTTGATTTATTTTTAAACGATTCTAGATAAAATTTCCTTGGAATACATGTGGGGGGCGGGTATACTTCCCAAGGAGCATCAAGGAGTAATTTCAGTTTGAAAATGAAAAAGGTCCCCAGGGAACTTCTCACCCACCGGAGGGTTAATTCCATGAAAATTATTGTAATTTTATGGCTTATATTCCACGTATTCCTTTTTAAGTAATAATATAACAGGTAATATTACTAAATATTTTAAAATTTTCCAAAACAATATTGAAAAACCCATTGACGTACTTTCGTATTTTTATTTTTACCTAGTATATAATATAAATTTCGGTTGTATTCTTATAGTCAATTTTTTCTTATTGCACACAATAAATACTACAATGACTTAAATGACTTGAAATTATTTTCCATGTCATTCATGTTATCTGTTAATTTTTCTTAGTGTTGTGTGTGTTGTGATGTTGTTAAAATGATGCTGCATTTGCTTTTTATTTTGATATACATTGTCTTTGCGTGTTGCTGTTAAGTAGGTATAAAGAACATAACATAACATGGCATTATGTTAAACAATGCAGCTTGTGCAGGTCTTTAATGCCTTAATATATTTTGAAATAGTTGGAGTAGATCATTTGCCCTAAGCATATTTTTACATTTTTTAACATTAATTTAACATTAACTAATTAAATTAATTTTTCTCAATATAAGTAATACAAATAATGATTAAACAATTGCAATTTCCATATAAAAAACCTTTGAGGAAAGTTCTTTATGCTAAAACAAATCCTGCAAGCATGTTAAAATAATACTGTCACTTTTCGAAATAAATTCACTTTTACGTCTTCACAAAAAAAAAAAAAATCGTGATATTTAGTTGAGAGTTTTTTAAAAACTATCTATGGAAGTTAAGCTCTTTTATTGAGTACCATTTGTTAGTTTAATATTTAAGGATGTTTGCAGAATTATACAAGGAATTGATTGAAAAAGAGCTTTTACATAATTTAAGATTCTGAAAAATGTGGCTGTGGTCGTTTCCAATTAAACTAAAAGCCAGATATTATGAAATATTATTGGGTGTATGACTTAAAAGTGCGGGATTTTAGCAAATGTTTAGATTTTATTTTGAATAATTTGTACAAAGTATTGGCCTTTTCCCATCTTTCTGGCTACATATAGATTTCGAGCAAAAAGAACTGCTCATGTTTTAAGGCCAACAACGAAACAAGCCGGTATGGGTTACTTTATTTCAAAGAGAAGCATATCCCAGTGAGCGTTCTGCATCGATCGAAATAAATAGTAGTCGTACTGGGCAAGGTCTGGACTATAAAGCGGGTGAGGCAACTACTTCATTCTCAATACTTCTTAACAGGTTTTACAACATGTAGCCGAAAGTAGTCATGATGGAATATTACGTTTTCAAGTCTGGTACCATATTCTGGGAGGTTTCGGCCAATGCTCGCTTGATTCGTTTGAATCAATTGCGTTCAGTACAGATTCTCTGTTATGGTTTGGTCAGATTTCAGCAGCTCATAATATAAAACACTCTTTTGGTCACACCAAATACAGAGCATTACTTTAGCGCCATGGATATTCGACTTTGGTGTCGACTTTGGTTTCGGCGTGTTGTTCGGGTTTCACATACGATCTATAATGCTTTGGGTTGTCTTTATGGATACCTTTTTCATCGCACTTGATGATTTGGTGCAAAAAACATTTTCTTTTATAGCGTTCAATCTGCATTTCAGACATTCAACATCTCTTTCAAGGTCGCTCAGCTTCAATTCAAATGGTAGCCAATTTTCCTGCTTTTGGATGAATCCTGTTGCTAGCAAACGTTTTGAAATTGTTGCTTGAGTTGCTCCCAATGATTTTAAAATAAGTAACTACTCTACTAAATTAATATGCTGGACCACTCGTTACAACCTAAGGTGGTAATTAGTTGCCATTACCAAAAATGACAAAATTTTTGCTGGGCTAGTTTAAAAAAACTGCTTTTAAACAATATATAACAATTAATTAAAGTTACACAGAGAAAACAGATTCGTGATAGCAATCGAATGATTCGGTTGCACACATAGAATTTTTAGGTTCTATTAACCGAAAGTCAGTTGATAAAGAAGAATTTCAGTTGAAGTAACCAAACTTTTGTTACCTCTTCCAAAATTTTGTAGCCACAACTGTAAAATTCGGTCACTAAGGTAGAACCATTCGATTGGCAATAAATTCGGTTGCTATCACGAATCAATTTTCTCTGTGTACAAACACGTAAATAATCAACCCAAAGAAACGATCTGAAATTAAATGTTAGAAAATAGTGTACGAAATGTGTTTTAAGAAAAGATAGTATAAAATTCCAGACCAAAAACTAAATTTCCCGAAAATCCGTTAAAAAAAATTAAAAAAATGTAAATTTCAGATTTGAGATTTTTTTATAATCATTTTTTTAGTGTTATGTTATAATGTTTTATCGTTGTCAGACAATTTTTATATTTTGTATTTATTGGTAAACTGTGCAACCTTCAAACATTATCTGAGTATGCTCAAGCTTATAAAACTTGGTTTTTAGATGACGAACATTTATCTAAGAAATCTTAAAGAGAATAAAACATAATTATAACTTATATTATTAGTTTTTCATAGTAATTTTACTCTAATCTGCCTCCTATATCTGCTATAGAGTGCAGCTAATCATAAATATCCAAAGTTAACCAACATTTCTTCTCAGACATGATATTTCCATTTTCATTGTAGACATCTTGCAAAAACCACTTAATGTTTGCAAACATAAAATTAGATCATAAATTGCATTCAAAATCACAGACGACAATTTTAGTATGTTTGTATTTTGTTTTTGGTGCATTGGAGTTTCAACATTGAGTGTTTTTTTATGTCCATAACAAAGAAAAAAAAAAAATAAAACGAATATTAACCGCAGCAGCGCCACAAAAAAAGCTGCCAACAAATTTATTGCTTTTGGCAATGAAAACTGTAACAAAGTTTAATGTTTAATAATCAAAGTAAAGTAGTTTAAATCCCACAAAACGAATACAATGAACAAAACGAAACTAGACTACTTAGGTTTCCATTTATGGGAATATGTTGCATTTACAGCAATAACAACAACAGATATGTTGCATACAACATATATGTAAGCAAACTATTTTATTTTTTGTTAGAAGCAAACAAATACAAGCAGCCGGTTTAAGAGATTTTTTATTTTGTTGGTTTATTTTAAATGGACTGCTTTATTTACTCTATCAACTGTGGCAACCTCAATGAAAACATTAATAGCAGCAGCATGAAAGAAGTATGTATTGAATCAGTTGTAAGCCACCGAAAAGTCAAGTCATGTTGCAGTGACATTAATCCACTTACGAGAAAAAAAAAACAAAAACCAAATCGAATTAAATGTCAGACTGCAAGCAGCCATTCAGACATCCTTCAATATTAAATATTCGCATATTTGTGTGTGTGTTTTTTTTTTCGTTGTAGTTTCCAACAACTATGACAACTTCAAGTGCAAAATAATGTTTGAAGTCGATGGGGAAGCTGTTCGTTTTAATGCGTTTAACAGTTTTGTGGAAAATTATAGAGATGGATTATGGCTAACGAGGCTCTTTTCAAAAATCTCTTCGATACCAGCTACAGAAACTATATAAAGTAAAATTCATGGATAAATTGGGTGAAGAAACAAACAAACAGAGCTCATTCACTATTTTCCCATCACCGATATTCTATATACATATATGAATATCTGCGTCCACATAAAGACAAAACACTTGGTTGCGACAACAATGAAATGTTCTACGCCGTCATACATCCCAACAGTTCTAGGAGACTGTTCCGAACTAGTGATTTTACCTATCATTTAATGTGACAACTAGATACATAATTAGCTTCGTGACTAGTTATTTTAACACGTGCATGTAATAAGCATGGGGGTCAATTGACACTTTTCGATTACAATGAGACTGTCTGGTAGCTGCTCCGAAGTACCCAATGCATTGGATTGATATACCGGTTATATAGAGGCAGTTATTTTACTTGCTACCAAACTGGTTATTGATTAGATACATATCTGATTATGTTAACCGTCAGTTTAAAAGACATCTCATAAACAGTCCAATAAAGTTCCTCTGACTACTCTCCATTAGATTTCTCCTGATAGGAGAAAGTGCCGTACTAAATAAATCTTTAAAGTGACTACACTCTACGTTACTTAGATACACTAAGTAGACAATTGAGTTCACGCTAGGCTACATGGGATGTCAGTTACTTAAGCAAAAATAAAATAAACTGTGTGCTACTTACTATTATAATAAGGAGTGAGATCGTAAAATTCTTAACACATTATTATTTGATTGATATTATTTGATTTTTTTTTTGATCAAGTTACCTTTGTAAAACATGTCAGTTATTATGTTTAACTAGCTGAACCCGGTCCGCGTTGCTGGCCCTTAGAAAACATCTGTTTTATATTGCATCTCGATCTCGATTTTAATAAACAGTGTCGGACAAAGTCGGTGATCCAACCTTCAATTTTAATACATGTGGTGGCACAGTCCGGCTGGTTCCAATGAATTCAAAAATTCAGTAGGATAACCGACGGCTTGTTCTTCGTTCATTATTATGTCAATCGATTTGCATTTTATTGTTTCGCCAGGTAGTTTCAATTGTATTTGTTTATTTGTTGGTGCCAAAATTGCATGTTCCCACAGCCAATCCAAATTTTTGTAGTTGGTTGTAAGACTTGGGAATACTTTGTCAACAACGAAATCTCATTTGTGGTGAGATCAGTTGAAATTTTTCCATTTCTGATGTCCAACAAAAGGAACTGCTTGGAAATAGGATTGGCGCCGGAAATGTAACTTAGAAGCAGCTTAGGCGGCTCAATAACTGGTGGCAGAATAAATTTACCAATCGAATAGCACATTCCCGGGGATTCCTTAGGGAACTACAAAACCCGGCAATGTAAGCAATGTTTGTCCATTGCGGCAATCAGTACTTCCTTGTGATTCCTGTAGTCTCATACATATTGTAATAAAATGCCGGCAACTTTAAATCGATTCTTTCTCTTGATCGAGCCATTCGGGAGCTATTGGCTTCTAGTCTTTCGATATGCTGTTGAGGTGTCTCCGCAGCACTCGATGAAGATGCAATGCGACGCATTTGTTGAAGCCGTGATTCTCGTTCTCTTCCCGTTTCTGCGGCTCTAGACGTAGATGCCCTTTCTAAAACAAATTTTATTTGAATAAAACCGTTAATTTATATTAAAAGTGGAATGCGGAGAGTTATTCAAAATATTATTTTTTTCATAGATTTCATATGGAAATTTCGAGACTGATATGATTGTTAATATAAAAGAACTTTTATAGTACCGGATATGTGTTGAAATGTATTCCTTTCTTCGCTTACACCAAATAATTCGCTTCAGAGTACACCACTTTGAATTAAAATTTTTAGAATGATGTTAAGCAACGAAATGAAAATTGTCATTGTTTGAACGTTGGGAATAAAAAAAAGTATTTATGTATTTCTCCAATTGAAAAAAAATTTTTGGTCGACAAAATTAATTTTTTATGCGAAATTTTTTTTTACAACAATGACTGACTTTGTTAGCCTGTATATAAGAAACTAAATAAACTATCTGTAAGAATTGAAGAAAAAGTCGATCAACAATTATACAATAATCTTTTTTTTTCTGCCACGCCATGCCGTCCATAGACCGAAAATCAAAAATCAGAATTTACAGTGTTACCTGCTAGGCTTTTCTGAAGGTTCGTAAAAATTTTATCAAAATCGGTCCAGCCGTTTTTGAGTCCATGCGGAACGTACATACACAAATCTGTTTTTATATATATATGGCGTTAAAGGTATAATGTAACAAATTGATTCTGCCACGCCATACCGTCCACAGACCTAATATCAAAAATCTGATTTTACAGTGTTACCCGCTGCTGGGCTATTCTAAAGATTCCCTGAAAATCATCAAAATCGGTCCAGCCGTTTTTATATATATATAGTTGGCATTAGCGGTGAAATGTAAAATTTTAATTTTACCACGCCCCTCCGCCCACATCTGACTCCACAGTGTTACCCGCTAGGCTATTCTGAAGATTCCCTGAAAATTTCATCAAAATCGGTTCAGCCGTTTTTGAGTTCATTCGGAACATACATACAAACATCCATTTTTATATATATAGATGTCATTTATGTTCATTTGTTGTTAACCTGATTAAAATGAGTGACCAGAAAAAAGTGCGTACTAAAGTAATTAAATATTTTCAACAAAACCCAACATGGTCCTACAAAAATTTGGCCAAGCATTCAAAGGTCTGCCGTCAAACTGTTTTCAATGTTATTAAACAGTGTCCGTTGATAGAAAACCTGGTTCAGGTAGAAGAAATGGGCCACATGATGTTTCTAAAGCCAAAAAATAGAAAGCATTTTCAAGAGAGCTTCCAACACATCCGGTAGGAAAGCAGCCCGGTTAGCTAAGTGCTCGGACTATTTGGTACGAGAAGTTAAAGCTAATGCAAGTTTAAAAACATACAAGGCTCAAAAAGTTCCTGACAGGAACGCTGCTAAAAATTTAGAGACTAAAACCAGAGTACGGAAATTGAAGTCAAGTTTTATAAAAAAATATTCTTGCTGCTGAATGGATGACGAAACGTATGTTCTGGCAGATTTTTCGCAACATCCTGGTCAAACATTTTATGTTGCTGATGCTTGAGGGCAGACAAAATTTGAGAGCAGACAAAATTTCCCAAAAAGTTCTTGGTATGGCAAGCAATATGTAGTTGCGGCAAAAAAGCCAATCATTTGTTACAACGCGCTCTATAAATACCGAAATTTACATCAAGGAATGTTTACGAAAAAGGCTGCTTCCATTCATAAGACTTCATAATGTGTCCACTTATTTTTGGTCTGACTTGGCATCCTGTTACTATGGTAAACAAGCCCTTGAGTGGTACAAGAACAATAATGTGGTATTTGTACCAAGAGAGCCAAATTCTACAAACTGCTTGGAGCTAAGGCCAGTGGAGAGATATTGGGCTCTTGTTAAAAAAGAATTGAAGAGCACAAAAAAGGTGTCCAAAAGTGTGGTAGATTTTAAACGGAAATGGACTACCTGTTCGAGCAAAGTGACAGAAAGCTCTATAAAAACGTTAATGGAAGGATTTCCGAAAAAGGTTCAAAATTTCATCACTAGTGATTAAAATTATAAAAATATTTTTTTTTTTTTGGAAATTGTAATAATAATTTCAATCAAATAAAAAAAAAAATTAAAACTATAAGTTTAGTGGTTTTGTTTTTATTAACATATATGTATGTTAAGAATTTTTCGATCTCACTCCTTAAGAACAATGAATTTCAATATTATTACTAAGCAGTTATATTATGTTGGATCATATTAATATTAAGATCATATGCGAGTCATAATATATTTTGACAGTCATCATAAAATTCAATCATAATATGATGCAGTTCGATTATGGTTACTACAATCATGTTTTTTCTTTGTGTAATTTGTTGTTTTTCAATCGTCTTTGTAAGATTATTAAAATGCTTGAGGGGCTTTGAAGAATAAAACTTCTTTAAAATGCCATAATTGAAGTCATATTACAAATTGAACAAAAATGGCAAAACAACCCTAAAATTTCGCTGCATACTGTATTTCCTTATAGAAACATGTTGCTATAGCTTTTTTTTACTGAAAAAATATCATGCCGTCTTCATAAGACTTGGATTAAATACTCAAATTTATAAAACTGACTTATTAAATGCTACAACAAATCGCATTAAAATTCCAAATGACAAAGTGTTACACTGACATGACACGAAACCTCACGATACGGATGTATAAAGTATGGCTGGTAAGAGGATTAACTGAAAATTAATGTATGAATTTCCTTTGCACAAAACTCCATCCACAAAATTATTGATTGCCTCTTAGTGGCTCTCATTATTTTACAATTACTTCAAAATATATCACTTCTTATTGACTTGTGATTTGTAGCTGTAATTTAATCCGATTTCATTAATTTGATCTCACTCATCGTTTAACAAGTTAGGTTTTTGTTTTTATTGCTACTGTTAAATACTTGATATTTAGTTACAATCTGCTTCTCGTGCACGTCAAATGATTTCATGATTTTGTTTCTAATTTTTTTTTTTGTTTTCACTCTCAATTGACTGTGTGAGTTTTGTTTTAAATGCGAGTGCCAGAGCTTGCAGCCATAGACACTGTGACGTTTTTATAGATTTTCAAATAAATCTTTGATTTTGTCACGCTACGTGTCTTTGCGGCTGTTTGTAACCGCAAAGTTTGTGTGGTTTTGTTACATTTTGCGTCAATTAGTAGTGTCACTTACAACTTACAAGGTATCTACTTAGTTAGATACAAGTTGATACAGCCAGTGCTTAAAACTGATAATCACACTCTATTAACACACTTAGATTGTAAGATTAGTTGCAATAAATAATGAAGGTAATACAAGTAATTATTGATTGGTCTAGTTGTGTGTTATACTACTACTACTACTACTTAGGAGTGTTGAAACTGAGTAATTTTAATTGTTGTTGTGAGACATTGGAAAATACCAGGACTTATTTGAGCAAGTATTATGAGCACCTATAAAAGTGTTCCTCACATTTAGTGTACGTCAAATATTGACATTGCTAATTTTTTTCATTTTTTTCTTAATTATTCCTTTTTTTTCAATCGGAACCACAAGGGTTTTTTATACTTTTTTTTGGGAATTGTTGGATTGTCAATAACATCTATCTATTTTAACAACAAAAGTATTACTATGTATAGTAGTCAATATTTCACCACTTTATAATGGCGTTATGTCCATCATAGCTACCCCCTACTAATTAAGCTTCTAAAAAAATTCCAGGATGACACTAAATCATTTATATTTTAACCCCCTTATTCATAATAAATTTTTAATTTTATAAAAGTTTTATAAAACAGAATTTCCACACAAACTTTCCGTAGCCCCCAAATAACTTACATACATTAATATATTCGGGAATCCGGCTCGTTTGCTATTTAAAATCGAGAAAATCGGCCCACAAATTGCTGAGATTTAAGGAAAAAACATACAGCCTCTATTTGTTGACCTATTTTTGATCTATATATATATATATGGATAACTAATGATAGATATTTCAAAGTTTTTTAACTAATAAATTAAAAAAAAAAATCTTTTAATTAAAGAAAAGTATTTTAAAAAAAAGTTTGAAAATAACTTTAAAAGAAAAAATTAAAAAACTATTTCGAAAAAAAAATATTTGAAAAACTTTTTTTTTTTAAATTTTAAAGAAATTTTGAAAAAATAAAATTTTATAAAAATTAAAAAAAAAAAAATTAAAAATTTTATTTTAAAGTATAATTTGGCACAGCCGAATATAGGTCTCTTACTTGTTTTAACTAATACATTCTCACCACATGAGAGTTCCCGATCTATTTATATTTATCTGCGGGTCAAACCCATTCGAGTTATTGTAAACACCAAGAATACGTTATTTCATATTTAAATAAATATATTTATTCGATTATTCTTGATAAATTGTTTGAATTATTCGTTTTTCGAAAATGACAGTATATAAAATTCGTAGAAATAAGTAAGAAATATAAAAAAAAATTTATTTTATTCTCAGTTACAATTTCACTTTTCACATTGCGGCGTATGAGTAATATTTATCAATTGTAACAAGTATACTCATGCATAATATACTTGCAACGAATATTTATGGGATTTGTCCGATTTGGAAATGTAATCCCTTTCTATTCTGAATCAAACCTAATACTTATAGCGATTGAAATATACAAGTTGTAAACGAAAGATAAACTGTGTCAAAATGAAGACAATGAACACATTTGTAGTAGATAGTTAGGAAAAATATCATTGTTGGGCTTGTCAAATTTGATGTAGTCAAATATATAAATATATATATCAATCAAAGTGTTCAAATTTAGGATTTCTAATTTAAATTTTTCGTTATCACAGGTTGGGTAATTTTATAAACCAAATTTCGAAATAGAATCATAAGCTTTTTGTTACAAATCTCATTTAATAAGAGTTATACTAAAGTAAGACAATACATTCGAAAGATTTAATCAAGTGGACTCAAAATAATTACTATTAATCTTGAAATATACGATTTCGTTACCACCCCCAGAATAACCTATAGCTATCGTGCACTGGACACTGTTCCAGCAGAAAATCCACTATAATAAGATCCTAATAAACCTCATAGTACGCACCATTTAATGCACTCTTTCTCCCTCTCGTCATCGACCGATCACTCTGTTCAACATATAGTTGTAAATACTCAATATAGAGTGGAAACTACTCAACATAGAGTTGTAACTAATAGAACTATTAAAATTTTAATTTGGGGCCAATTGTGCTACTTCAATTGGATGAGTTTATAAATCTATTGGACAAAGTGAAGTATATAAATATCTTTCAAGGCCAAGTAGGAGCTGCTATCTAATTGATCCTGCCAACAAATTTGGAAATTAAATAAAGAGAAGTGCAGCCGTCTGGACAAAGTGAAGTATAGCCAACTGGACAGTTGAAAATGGGTTTGGCCCGCCCCTATGGATGTCTTATCAATAAATATGAACAAGTAGAACTGCACACAACACGATATGATCTTTTCCTACATACGAAAGTCCTTTCTGTCATGGCACTGGGGATTCTTCAATTGTATTATGCCAAGTTTTAAGTGACTGCTTCAATGACGTTGTGTTTATTAACTGATAGCATTTTGGTCTTCTATTGTAGAGGGAGTTATTTGAAGGCAGCCAGTAGTGATTGTTAAAGATGCCATTTGACTGCTTTGAATATTTCCGCAATGGGAATAGCTCAACCCAAAAAACCACACTGGGACAACGTGACTGATTACGCACCTTGGAATTATTTCATAGGAAGCTTCGTTATACCTTCATCATACCCATGGTTCTCCTGGCTTCAATGGGTTCTTTGGGAACAATATTGTAGATAAATTACATTTCTTTCGTTCGGATGTTTAATAACGTTCTGATGATAACAGCAACTTGAGATTAGTGAAGAAATTATAGATATCGCTTAACACATGGTTGAGAGACTGTGTGGATAGCACAGATACGAGCATAGAAAAATGCCTCCTACTCATCAAAAGCAATAAGAAGGTACGTCCTATGTTTAGATGTGGCACAGTTGACTAGCTATTTTGGCAACTATCCATAAAAGTTTAATATTCATTGCCAATTAACAACAAACATTTAACCTGAAGATAACAATATCTACAAGACAGAATTTTTAAAATTACGAGTAAGAAATTTAATCAAAAGAGGTAGAAAATATATTTAAAAATGTTTAAGTGGAAATAACCAATACTAATATCGGCAGTTAGTGCTAACATTAAATTGCATAAAAAGCTACTATTTTCAAGGTTTCAAATATCAAGATAAACATTTTACACACTTCACACTACTGCGTATGTTGGCGTAGTATAAAATTACAAAAATACTCCTTTAAAAAGATATATTTAACATGAAGTCCTTGAAATAGGAAAATTTCAAGTTTCAGATAAACAAATATGATTTATTTCGTTAAATAAAAATAATAAAACGAACGGTGTTTTTAAATAACACTACAAAAGTGTTTCGCGTGAATAACCCAGCAACATTTTTAACTGCTTTCTGCCAAATAATAGTAGCACTTTTTGTTTATGCTAATATATGCGTTACTAATGTTGTGTCGTTACTTTATATTTTAAAAACAGTTATATTAAGTTAGTTCCTGACTGAACTAGAACTGAACTAGAACTGAACTAGAACTGAACTAGAACTGAACTAGAACTGAACTAGAACTGAACTAGAACTGAACTAGAACTGAACTAGAACTGAACTAGAACTGAACTAGAACTGAACTAGAACTGAACTAGAACTGAACTAGAACTGAACTAGAACTGAACTAGAACTGAACTAGAACTGAACTAGAACTGAACTAGAACTGAACTAGAACTGAACTAGAACTGAACTAGAACTGAACTAGAACTGAACTAGAACTGAACTAGAACTGAACTAGAACTGAACTAGAACTGAACTAGAACTGAACTAGAACTGAACTAGAACTGAACTAGAACTGAACTAGAACTGAACTAGAACTGAACTAGAACTGAACTAGAACTGAACTAGAACTGAACTAGAACTGAACTAGAACTGAACTAGAACTGAACTAGAACTGAACTAGAACTGAACTAGAACTGAACTAGAACTGAACTAGAACTGAACTAGAACTGAACTAGAACTGAACTAGAACTGAACTAGAACTGAACTAGAACTGAACTAGAACTGAACTAGAACTGAACTAGAACTGAACTAGAACTAGAACTGAACTAGAACTGAACTAGAACTGAACTAGAACTGAACTAGAACTGAACTAGAACTGAACTAGAACTGAACTAGAACTGAACTAGAACTGAACTAGAACTGAACTAGAACTGAACTAGAACTGAACTAGAACTGAACTAGAACTGAACTAGAACTGAACTAGAACTGAACTAGAACTGAACTAGAACTGAACTAGAACTGAACTAGAACTGAACTAGAACTGAACTAGAACTGAACTAGAACTGAACTAGAACTGAACTAGAACTGAACTAGAACTGAACTAGAACTGAACTAGAACTGAACTAGAACTGAACTAGAACTGAACTAGAACTGAACTAGAACTGAACTAGAACTGAACTAGAACTGAACTAGAACTGAACTAGAACTGAACTAGAACTGAACTAGAACTGAACTAGAACTGAACTAGAACTGAACTAGAACTGAACTAGAACTGAACTAGAACTGAACTAGAACTGAACTAGAACTGAACTAGAACTGAACTAGAACTGAACTAGAACTGAACTAGAACTGAACTAGAACTGAACTAGAACTGAACTAGAACTGAACTAGAACTGAACTAGAACTGAACTAGAACTGAACTAGAACTGAACTAGAACTGAACTAGAACTGAACTAGAACTGAACTAGAACTGAACTAGAACTGAACTAGAACTGAACTAGAACTGAACTAGAACTGAACTAGAACTGAACTAGAACTGAACTAGAACTGAACAAGAACTGAACTAGAACTGCCTAGAACTTGAACTAGAACTAGAACTGACTAATGTTAGACTAATATTTGTGGACGTTACAAACAGCAGCACACACGCATTATACGCTCCCCACGATGGTGGTGTAGGGTATAAAAACAAGAAAAAGTAAAGGATTTGCATTCCGAAAATGTAAAGATTAGTAGCATTGCTAAAAGGCTTAACAGAATCAAAGTTGAATCCTATAAAATGTATTTATCATAAGCTTCGGTGCGCAATCGGTGTCCTTCAGAAGCACTTTTTTTCAAATTAAAGAAGTAAAGCAAAACTTCCCGCATATGACGCTTTGTTGTTTATACAATAATGTTCAATAACTAAGTGAGAATAAAGACAGATATGTAGCCTTCAAAATGTTATTAAAAACAAAAACCGCGTTTAAAAGATACGCCATCTATTGTAATTCCCGCTTAGCAACTAGAAAAAATTGTGCTTACTAAATTCTAAGTCAAATGTGTCCATCTGTCTATGAAGAAACCGCTCACATGCAAGTATGACACTGAAATAATGGAGTTATTTCGAATGAATCTTCTAAGCAAATGGGTACTGAAAATCAGTAAAAAGTATCAAATGAAAATAAGCTATAAAACTAATTCTGAAACAACATGTTTATAGAGTGTGTGTGTGAAAATGAGCATCAATGTTGAAATGAGTGTAATTTCAGTTGAAGGTATTTAATAA
The DNA here is from genome assembly GCA_942486065.2 of Calliphora vomitoria. Lineage (NCBI taxonomy): Eukaryota > Metazoa > Arthropoda > Insecta > Diptera > Calliphoridae > Calliphora > Calliphora vomitoria. Next base: position 44,547,136 of record OW818029.2, read on the forward strand.
TTTATATTAACTTAACTTTAAAATACATTTGCTGGGTCTTTCCACATATCATACTTACATTGTATAAATATTTGCATGTGTGTTAAAGTTAAAAAAAATTAAATAAATAAAAATACCCATACAATGTTAGAGGAAGGAGGTAAGTTAGTTTATTATTTGTTAGTTTTAGTTTTTTAAGTAAGTTTTTGTTGTAGCAATATGAAAGATTTATTACTTTTCATTTACATAGGAAGCAAAATACTAAGTTACCGGCAGCAAAAGCCAACAACGACAACAAACTACATAATTCTTCTTTAAGTTTTAGTTGTTATTGTTGTTAATAACTTTAAGTATCTTTAAATTAAGTACAGTGCTGCAATGTTAAAGGTAGTGGAAAGATAAAAGGGAAATTTTTAAAATGTTAAGAAAATCATAAAAGCTAATAAAAGCTTTTGGGTTATTTTCAATATTCCAGACGTCATATTTCATTAAAAACCATTTCTTCTTACAGAGTGTAAAAACTAGGGCCAATTCTTTACACTAAGGAATCAGTCTTATTTTGCTTAGTTCCCTTTCTCTAAAATATTAACAAGTTATTGTTCCGCAGATGACTATGTATCCTTTCAACTAAGTCAACAATAATGCATTTTCTTAAAGAATTTTGTTATCAATTCTTAACTAATCTAGAATTTATAAAAGACTGAGTATTTCAAAGCAATTCCCCTAAAATGTACCTGTTGTTATACCCAAGAGTATACTTTAGATCATGACATACATAAACGTATACCCTCAAGTACAATATGGTGTATTTCAGGCAAATATTTACATGAGTGTAGAGTATGATTTTCTTGTTTTTATTGTATGGACATGTACTTCACGTACTTGTACTCGGATTTACGTGTACAAACCGCCATAAAAACAAATATATGTTTTCTACGTTTTACTGTAGTACAATTTTTAAGTGGTATGTATGTAAGAGTCACAAACTGTTATTGTTTATTATACCCTACATCACCATATATGGTGTTTGTAATGATGTTTGTAATGATCAAAATTATGGGTCCCGTATCCAACTTAAAGTATACCAATCGCATTATGTCGCTATATAAAATGATTTAACTATATACTTCCCTTCGACTTTCTGGCTTTTCGTAAACCTTATATTGAAAAGTATGTGTGCACTAAATAATTTAAACATTTTATTGGAAATAGCTAAATTTTTCGAAACTTTAATTTATTTCGAATGAAATAAGTCATTCAATTATCAGCGAACTTTCAATTTCCCTGCTCAGAGTCAATTTTGTGCCAATCGACTGCTTTAATTCAGAATTAAAAGGGCTTTTAGAATATTTATTCGAATTATGGACTTTTCCTAATAGCAACAATATTGCAGCGAGGCAATAGCTTTCGCGTCTTCGGTAATCCTGATCTCTTGTGTACCGGTATCAAGTATCAAGGTTAATCTTCGTAACTAAAGGACAAGCATTTTATAGCATCAGATCCCTATATGAACTCATTATTTACCAGCCTGATTTACTTTGTGTGTTTGGTAATGAGAGTGAAACAAAAATGGCAATCCTTGATATGATTGTAAAATCCAGTTGAGCGGTCTACGCACGCAGTCAATGCGATGAACAAAATGTAATCCGTGAATATAAAAACAAAATAGCTAGGGACGCGAATAGGAGACGACGACGTAAGACCCGGAAATGTACGAGAGGTTAAAGCCTTATGATAGAGGATAATTCTAACAGGACTTTAAGTGGAGGTTCTGAGACCTTTCTCACGTCGATATTATTCCATTACGAGACAATGGCATAGATAGAACAACTACGAGCACAACTAGAGCAGATGGATGCATTCTTGGCGATGTCTAGTGACTCTGTTTGTGAATCCATGCATAAGATCAAGAATGCTATTACAGTCAGGGAATAGAAAAATCTCAAGGGGGAAACGTACCAGATGCAATGGACCATTCCATAGTTTTAAGTTAGAGAAATCCGAACGAAGGAAGTTAAGGCGCAGAACGATTTGATAGATCGCAGGGATTTGACGTCGAATAAAGCAGGAAACTCCGGCAGAGTGAGAACAAAATTCGAACAATTTACGGCCATACTGGTACATTTCTGGGAATATCAACTCCAGGACAACAGCTGTATAAATGTGTACGATGTCTTAAAAGTAACACAACAATGTACGGCGGGATGGTCACGAGCAGTTTGTTAAGAAAGGATTACTGCTATTGAAAAGTCGATTATAACACTCACACATTTGGCAGAAAGTATAGGACCGAAGAAGGAGATTTTCCATCGTTATCAGTTAAGGGCCCGCAAAAGAAGGTATTAAAACACTAGGACTGAAGATAATAAGCCTTCATCATACATAGATTTCAACACCAGTGAAAATTCAACAACAAATTACAGTTTTAGAATGTGTTGAGTGCGCGATGTAACAAATAATCAAGTTTTGACTATAAGTTCAAATTTGTAGAGAATTTTCTAAATTTAAAAAAATAGGCTAAATCTATCCAGGACCCCAATCCACACTTAGTCATTTACCGAATAACATTTTCCTTTAGCACATCATAACTGAACATAGTTGACACCAATGTCAAATTTTGAATACATGTAAGGACTGAGATTGTAAAATTCTTAACACACGTTTTTCATTAAAACTTTTAACCCAAGTATTATTTGATTTTTTATTATTTTTTATGATCAAGTTACTTTTGCAAAGTATGTCAGTTATTATGTTTAATGTCAGTTATGTTCATTTGTTGTTTATCTGATTAAAATGAGTAGCGAGAAAAAAGTGCATACTAAAATTATAAAATATTTTCAACAAAACCCAACTTGGTCCTACAAAACGTTGGCCAAATAATCAAAGGTCAGGTATCAAGCTGTTTCCAATGTTATTAAACAGTACTGGGAGAACTTGTCCGTTGATATAAAACCTGGTTCAGGTAGAAGGAATGGTCCACATGATGTTTCTAAAGCCAAAAAATAGAAAGCATTTTCAGAAGAGCTCCGAACACCTCCGGTTGGAAAGCTGCCCGTTTAGGTCAGTACTCGGACTATTTGGTACAAAAAGTTAAAGCTAATGCAGGTTTAAAAACATACACGGCTCAAAAAGTTCCTGACAGGAACTCTGCTAAAAAATTAGAGGCCAAAGACAGAGCTCGGAAATTGAAGTAAACTTTTATACAAAAAATATACCTGCTGCATAATGGAAAATTTTTCGCAGCTTCTGGTTCCATTTTTTTTATGTTGCAGATTCTCGACGGAATGTTGAAGAAAAGTTTAAGACCCAATAGCAGACAAAATTTCCCAAAAAGTTCTTGGTATGGCAAGCAATATGCAGTTGCGGCAAAAAAGCCAAACATTTGTTACAAAGGGCTTTATAAATACCGAAATTTACATCAAGGAATGTTTAAAATTATGTTTCCATTCATAAGACTTCTCAATGTGTCCACTTATTTTTGGCCTGATTTGGCATATGCCACTATGGTTAGAAAGGTCTTGAGTGGTACAAGAACAATAATGTGGTATTTGTACCAAGAGAGGCAATTTCTCCAAACTGCCTGGAGCTAAGGCCAGTGGAGAGATATTGGGCTCTTGTTAAAAGAGAATTGAAGAGCCCAAAATAGTGTCCAAAAGTGTGGTAGATTTTAAACGGAGATGGACAACCTGTTCGAACAAAGTGGCATAAAGCACTATGAAAACCATCTGTCACTATGGTAAGAAAAGTCTTTAGTGGTACAAGACCAATAATGTGGTACTTGCACCAAGAGTGGCCAATCCTCCAAACTGCCAGGAGCTGAGTCCAGTGGATAGATATTGGACTCTTGTTAAAAGAGAATTGAAGAGAACAAAAGTGCATTAGTGATTAGAACTATAAAAATATTTTTTTTTTTTGTAAATTGGAACAATAATTTCAATCAAATAAAAAAAGATTCAAAACTGTGAGTTTAGTGGTTTCATTTTTATTAACATATATGCATGTTAAACATTTTTCAATCTCAGTCCTTATATATTTCATGTAAAATAAATCACTATCTGATTAGGATCAAATTTGAGCATAGCCGAAAATAACTCAGAATTTTATTAACCGGTTATAAGTGTTGATGTTGAGATAAAATGCCAGAACTGGCGTAGGGTATGTTATGGTTGTGCTTGCCCTACTACTATACTTTCTTATTTTCTTCTTTTTTTTTTTTTTTTTGAGGTAATTTGTTGTTTGTACCCCCGTATTCGTACTTTGTTTTGTGTTTTATTTATTGCAATAAAATGTCTAAAGTAAAGCCAATTTTAAATAATGACTTCATGACTTTATAACTCATTATAAAAATTAACATTTGTTTATGACTCTTTTGCATTTTGTTGGATTTGTTGTTTCTATTTCATTTTACAATTAGTTTGGTTTATATATTTCTTAAGGTTTTTATTGCAAACTTTGTTTTTACTCGTACCATCCATCCATCCCTCATAATTTTCACATGCTATGGAGGTGGAGGCAACATAATTATTTTCATTTGCTAGTTTAAATATCGGATTTGAAAATATAGTTGAGTAAATTAGTTTAATTTACATTTATGAATATGTATAATATATAAGTAAGAACATACTTATGTGTGTAACTGCGAAATATTTTTTGGTTAAAATATATGTGAGATGTTGAGAAAATGTACAATATTTAAAAAAAAAATGGTAATAAATATTTATGTTCTAAATTACAGATACAATTGAAACAATAATGTAAGTAGATGAAAATTGTATAAGATGTAAACAATATGTTAATAAGGACTGAGATCGAAAAATGTTTAACATACATATATGTCAATAAAAATGAAACCACTAAACTTACAGTTTTGAATCTTTTTTTATTTGATTCAAATTATTATTAAAATTTACAAAAAATATTATTTTTATAGTTCTAATCACTCTTGATGAAATTTTGAACCTTTTTCGAAAACCCTTCCATTATGGTTTTTATAGTGCTTTATCACTTTGTTCGAACAGGTTGCCCATCTCCGTTTAAAATCTACCACACTTTTGGACACCTTTTTTGTTCTCTTCAATTCTCTTTTAACAAGAGTCCAATATCTATCCACTGGGCTCAGCTCCAGGCAGTTTGGAGGATTGGCCACTCTTGGTGCAAATACCACATTATTGTTCATTTACCACTAAAGACCTTTCTTACCATAGTGACAGATGCCAAATCAGGCCAAAAATAAGTGGACACATTAAGAAGTCTTATGAATGGAAACATCCTTTTTTGTAAACATTCCTTGATGTAAATTTCGTTATTTATAGACCCCTTTGTAACAAATGTTTGGCTTTTTTTGTCGCAACTGCATATTGCTTGCCATACCAAGAACTTTTTGGGAAATTTTGTCTGCTTTTGTATGCTAAACTTTTCTTCAACATTCCCTCGAGCATCTGTAACCTAAAAAAATTTACCCAAAAGCTGCGAAAATTTTCCATACGTACATTTCGTCATCCATTATGCAGCAGGTACATTTTTTGTATACAATTTGACTTCAATTTCCGTGCTCTGTCTTTGGCCTCTAAATTTTTAGCAGAGTTCCTGTTAGGAACTTTTTGAGCCTTGTATGCTTTTATACCTGCATTGGCCTTAACTTTTCATACCAAATAGTTCGAGCACTGAGCTAACCGGGCTGCTTTCCTACCGGATGTATTGGGAGCTCTTTTGAAAATGCTTTCTATTTTTTTGGCTTTAGAAACATCATGTGGAGCATTCCTTCTACCTGAACCAGGTTTTATATCAACGGACAAGTTCTTCCGGTACTATTTAATAACATTGGAAACAGTTTGATAGCAGACCTTTGATTGTTTGACCAACTTTTTGTAGGACCAAGTTGGGTTTTGTTAAAAAAATATTTAATAATTTTAGTACGCACATTTTTCTGGTCACTCATTTTAATCAGATTAACATCAAATGAACATAATTGACATTAAACATAATAACTGACATGCTTTACAAAGATAACTTGATACAAAAAAAATAATCAAATAATACTTGGGTTAAAAGTTTTAATGAAAAACGTAACCTTAGTAACCACACTATTTATACTCAGAGAGTCATTCGCACGACAGCCGGTTCTACGTGCTGGAATGACTCGAGGGCTGTCAACTCAGCAATCAATGCTGCTACAACAACAACAACTAAGAGAGTGAAATGGCATTACCATTCTTAATAAATGGTTTATTTTCTAAAATATTGCTAGGAATTCTATTCAAACCATCAATCAAGTAGGGCTAAAGTTGTTTACCATTCAATATAAGTACCTGAACTTTAAAACTTATATTTAGCCACAGAATACATTTAAACATTAAACATGTGTTATCGTATATCTACACGCAGAAAAAAAATATAGTTGTGCATTGTTACTGTAACCATTTCAACATTTGTGCATGTTTACTGTAACCATTTCAAAATTGTTAACAATATTATAGTCACAGTAACTATATATATGATTTTGGTAACAATAATATGGTTAATTTACGATTCACATGATTGTTACCACAATCATTTATATAGTTACTGTGACCATGTATATGTTTGTGACAACCATTTATATGATGAAGGACTTACCATATTATGATGCTCTCGACTTATGGATATCATAATCTGAGAACAACATATTATGATAAAATTATTCATCATATAAATGGTTGTCACAAACATATACATGTTTACTGTAACCATATATATGATTAATACAATCATGTGAATCGTAAATTAACCATATTATTGTTACCACAATCATATATATTGTTACTGTGACTATAATATTGTTAAACATTTTGAAATGGTTACTGTAAACGTGCACAAATGTTGAAATGGTTACAGTAACAATGCACAACTATATTTTTTTCTGCGTGTAGCAACCAATTTTTTAAATTTATTTTTTAACATCCTCGTTTACAGGCGGGTCAAATATTTCTGTTAAATAATATGTTTGTGTAACATTTTTAACAAATATTTTTATACTACATATTTTATATGTTTTTAACTTTAACAGTTTTTCTGATTGTTTTTTCTACTTACTTGATGGTAGGTGTATTGAAAGGTTTCACAAAAAAAAAAGAAGAAAATAACAAACGACCATAACTCAAATTCTACATCGATACCTTTAAATGTAGTCACATGTATGTATTTCGGCATTTTTTTTTCCTTTTTCTGAGCAAAAGGGAAAAACGCATAAAAAAAAATTATTTAAAAAACAGATTGAAAAATATACGTAAATGTTGGCGTAAATCATTTTGTGATTTTCTTTTCATTGTAGTGGGAGTGAGAGAGTGTGTAAAAAATAAGATTAATGTTTCCGACAATTTAAAAGCTTTTTTCCCCAATATTGAATAATAAACATTTTAGACAAATAGCGAAACGACATAAAAAAAACTTTGCAAAAAAAAGTAAAATATTTTAACAAAATTTCATAGATTGAAAACTAAAACACACAAACTGCTCAGTAAATGACCAAATATCTATGTATCACGTATGAGGAAAAAGTGTTGCCATCAGTTTTTTCAAACTTTTCTGATGATTTTTTTTTAAATACCTTCCACCACCACTCGATACATTTTTGTTTCACTTTAAAATATTCATCAAAAAACCAACAATCATATCAATTTTTAACTGGATTACACTGCTTCACTCTGTCTGTTTGCGTAAAGCGCAAACATGTATATATATATGAAGCCGAAATAAATAAGATTCTCTTACACTGTTTCTTTATATCATAGCTGGTTTGGTATTGGAAATCACCAAAATCGGTTAAGTATAAAAATAATTTTATAACAAAATATAAGGTAGGGTAAAAGGGGTACCATTCGCCATAGGGGCACATCTGCCAACAACGAATAACTTAAAAACCGAGTAATCTATTTTGTTACATTATCAAGTTATGTTTTCGTTTATCGATTATTTACCATCCATGAAAGTTTTTCCAACTTAATTGTTTTTCAATAAGCTATGAAAATATTTCATCGTGTAAATTTGTTGTGGTAACTTCTTTAGTTTTTGTGATACAAAAAAGATATTGGTTGAAGATAGAATGTCAATAATAGTGAACAATAATTGACAATAGTCTTTTCGATCATTTAATTTGAAGTAAAAAAAAAATGTATATTAAATCTCAAAACTCCCCATGGGGCACATTCGCCAGATACAAGGAATCCCTGTGATGTAGAGTAAAATGTTGATAAACTATAGAAAAAATCAGTCAAAATTTTTTAAATTTTTTTGTTAAGTATGTGAAATAAACAATAAATATCTAGTTTAATATACTTTGTTTTGTGAATTAAGGTATAAAACCGTAAAATACGTTTATATTTTTGGATTTTTTTGTTTTATTTTACAAATGACAAATCAGCCCATCCCATTGGCGTATTTACCCTGTGGGTGGGGACGTTTCGCCGTTTTTGGACAGTCTAGAAATGATAAAAAAAATATGTATATCATGATAAGATAGACAAGATTGAAGTGGATAAAACTAAAGCCAACATATCTAAGTATCCGAAGCAGGAAAAAAATTAAGAATATGTATTGCGTTTTTAATTTGAGATCGCGTCAAAAAAAAAGTGGCGTATGGTCCCCGTTCTACCCTATGACTTCAGGATAATTAAAAACAAAACAAAATAGTCAAGGTTCAAAAAAGTACAAAAATTTACACACGTTTTGCTAAGAACAATAGGTAGTAAGTTACATTGATGAGAAAGAACACATTCTTCGCCAAAATGTCAAATTTTGACCACCTCTAACTCAGAGAATTCTTGACCGATTTTGTTGAAAAATTGTGTTTGAATTACTATCCAATAGGACTAACTTGGTGCAAATTTTTTATTTTTAAACATTTTTAGAGGTCTTTCTCTCCTGACTTGGACAATTCTGAAAATGTAAAATTAGGGACTCGAGATATGTGTGTAATTTTATGTCGGTGTCAGAAAAAATATCTATGGGTAAAAGGAAAACAAATACTATTTATAATTGGGTTTTGTTGCAGCATTTATTTAGCGTGTTCACTAACACAGGCGCGAATCCAGAGGGGGTGAAGGAATTTCTCCCCCCAAAAACTGAAAAGAAAAAAAGAAAAATGTATAACAAATTTAGATTGACCAACCCCCCACCCCCCAAATAGTTCACCTGAATCCGCACCTAAACTAAGAGGCCTTGACCCAATAACTCGAAACCTCAAGTAAAATGTGCGACCCCTAAACGTCATCCGATTTTGATTTAATTGACAGCATTCGGTTTTTAGTGGCAGAGAAAGTAATTTTAATATCCATATATACGCAGAGAAAAAATATAGTTGAGCATTTTTACAGTAACCATTTCAACATTTTTAAAAGTTGTTTAAGGGTGAATATTATAGTCACAGTAACTATTTACATGATTGTGGTAACCATAATATGGTTAACTTACGATTCACATGATTGTATCAATCATATATATGGTTACAGTATATATCTTTCTATGATTAAGGTTTTACGATATTATGTTGTTCTCGGCTAATTGATATTATAATCTGAGAACATATTGTTGCGAATGTGCAATAGCGATTTGAATTTAACGATCGCAACGACTGCCTGCAACATTCATCATGTTTATAAACACGTCTATCAGTAGAAGCTTCTACTTATCAACAATGTTGATAGCATGCGGTTGATTAGCATTGTTTTTTAAGTATGGCAACACTAAATGGTAAGCTGCATACATTAACATAGAAAGCTCTAGAATTCGAATATACGAGTCTTGACCGTTAAGAACAATCTAGGCTACTCACATGAAGATGGCAGTGTGTATAAAGTGACTGCGGTTGCAGTAGTCAGTGAGTTTATCATAGGCGCTGTTAGAGTTAACGTCAACTGCGTTGTACATTTAAGTTTGTACGTTACAGAGTGTGTGTGCATTTCTGCGAATTGATAAACGTGTATAAAGACACTGAGTGAATATTTAGACTGTTGTTGCTGTACATTTGAATAAATAAAGAGTTGTTACAATTTTAAACTACTAAAACTGCTTTTATTTGCAATCAAAAGTATCCGGTTTATTTAAACGAAATAAAACCCGTTTTTAAAAGGTAAAAACGTAACAATATTATTATATAAAGATTTATCATAACAATGGTTATCACAAACATCTACTTGTTTACTGTAACCATATATATGATTCATACAATCTCGTGAATCGTAAGTTAACCATATTATGGTTACTACAAACATGTAAATAGTTACTGTGACTATAATATTGTTAAAATAAAGTTTTAAAAATTTTGAAATGGTTACTGTAAACATGCACAGCTATATTTTTTCTCTGCGTGTATATTGATACTAAACAGAATTCAGGAAAAAATAAGTTCCATGGAAAAAGAAATTACAAAACCATATTTTGTTTGGATCGGTCCATATTTGACCATAGCCTCCATATAAAGTCCACTTCCAAAAATCACTTAAACAAGCATTAATTGTTATCAGGTTAATGTTCGACATCAGTAATCCTAATATATATAGAAATTACCGCATGAAATTATATGAAAATCAGTACATAATTGGCTATAGCTTCCATGAAAGGACCACTTTCAAAAAACCTACATAAATATCTTCAAATATTGATTTCGAACCAAAATTTTACACAGATAAGTAATATGTAAGCAGGAATCAAACTGCAGGAGCTATATATATATTTGATTACAGCCTCCAATTTAGGTCCACTTCCGATAATCACTTAATTACGTATAAATCTCTAATAAATGTAGTAATCAGTTTGTAGTTCAGAATTTAGCTATTGTATTGGTTTAAAGTTGTGGAAAATTATATATACAGTCTTTTCAATATTCAATACGTGATATTTCATAAGCCAATGATTAGAATGACACTTATATAATGTCAAATTCGAAAATAGCTATTTTCTGTTAATTTTGTAATGAATTAGTCCTTATATTCTTACAACTCATGATTTTGTCAAGAAATAGGAATAAAAATCAAAATTTAGAAATGTAAATTTTTGTGTATTTCTAAATGCATGTTTATTATCATTCAAATAATGTGTATATTACATTTATTTGGCAACACTTTCGGGATGCTATTACTTATAAATAGGCAAGTATCATATGCATAGACAATTTATCATAGAGTGATGTGTGTCAATAGGTCGTTTTTAACACTTTTTTTTAACAATTTAAATTTCTTTTTGTTTAATGCTGGTATGCCCGTATAATAGCTTTTGTTTATATAACAGTTTTTCTGGAAAACAAAGTTTCAAATATGTTTCAGTTAAGCTTAAAAGCATAAACTAAAAACAAGCAGATTTTAAAACATTGTATTCAAATTAAAACCATCTTAAAGAGAATTGGTTAAAAAAAATTTAATGAAAGAGAATCTAGCATTGTTTAAATAAAGTTTGCTCTTTTTCCGGTCTACATTATCACTTTTCATCTTTTTAAACAAAATGTTAAGTAAATTAGTTAAACTTTCTTTCAATTAAATATGAGAAAATAAATAAAATTTAGTTTTTTAGATTTCATGTCTGCTGTCCAAATTAATTGAACAGTTTGCGCTGTTCAACACTAATGATGGCTTTTTAATGTTTTTGCCAAACAACATCTTCCAAATGCCCTGTTGGCTGCAGTAAAAGTCATGTCAAATCGATAACTTAAACATCGATTTGATTTTAGTGAACTAGACAAATAAACAAAACTCTCAACATAGGCTCTAATCACCTAGGTAACTGATGGTCCTCGATGTTGAAGACAAAAAGAAAATTGATTTTAAGCTAACAGTGGTGAACAAAATTATTAAGATATATAAATAAATAAAAGTAAGCTAATAAAAACAAGTAAGAAATTATAGTTGGGTAAGCCGGATACCTTACACCGAGTATATGATTATAAACAGTATTCTTTTGATACAAAATTTATTTGTATTGCATCTTAATAAAATTTTCGAGAATGGTGCTTATATGGGAGCTATGGAACTTTGTGGACCGATCGGTTCAGCTTATATAAAACATATTTGTCATAATTAAGATATTTTTGAAAGCTTAAATATTTTTAGATAGGGCAGTTGTATGGGGGCTAGGAGAAATAATGGACCGATAATGGACCAAATATTAAAGTTTGTGATAAATTTTGTCGAATTATCTTTAAAATTGCGACTTGTAATTTGATTACAAGGTTTACATGGACGGACAGACAGACGGACGGACATCGCTTAATCGACTCAGAAAGTGTTCCCGATTGGTATATTTTAAGGTGGGTGTTAGGACAATATATTTTGCACGTTACAAAAAACAACATTAGCCAAATGGCCACCACGACAACGCTTACAGGACCATATCCTTTTCATGAAATTTTTCGTAACCAAATCGCAAAGTGGCTGCCCTATGTTCTCGATAGCCTCACGAATTCTATCTTTGAGGTCTTGAATCGACGCTGGGCTGTTGGCATAGACCTTATCTTTCACGTGGCTCCAAAGAAAGAAGTCACAAGGTGTGAAATAATTTCAAATGTATCAAACATATATATGGTTACAGTAAACATGTATATGTTTGTGACAACCATTTATATGATGAAGGATTTACCATATTATGTTGCTCTTATATCATAATCTGAGAACAACATATTATGATAAAATTATTCATCATATAAATGGTTGTCACAAACATATACATGTTTACTGTAACCATATATATGTTTGATACAATCATGAGAATTGTAAATTAACCATATTATTGTTACCACAATCATATATATAGTTACTGTGACTATAATATTGTTAAAAATTTTGAAATGGTTACAGTAACCATGCACAAATCTTGAAATGGTTACAGTAACAATACCCAACTATATTTTTTTCTGCGTGTAGTCAAGTTTTATTAAAATTTAAGTTAAATCCTTTAAAAGTAAAAAAGAAGATCTCATTAAAATCCTTAAAAAGACTAACATGTATATACACAGAAAAAAGTATCAACATAAATATTATGATTTGATTTCATTGATTTCAATTCATAACATTTATAAATAATTTCTTAAATTGAATGATTTTTTTTTTCAAATAAAATCTAGAATACTTGGAAAATATTATTACAATTTCATTTATATTTTTATGTTGTTCAAAAATGTTTGAAATTTTCCTTGGAAATTTTTTTATTTTTTTATGATTTTCAGCTACAAAAAGAGAAAATATGCGCGAAATTGCCTCAATTTTGTTAAGAGGATGAAATGCTTTAATGTTTATGTATATTTTATTATGATTAATGATATTTTTGAGTTTCATATACTGTTAATTCATCTTAAAATATTGGCCAATATACAGTGAATCACATTAAAAACGGTCCAGCTTTAATATTGATACATTTTTTAATATTTCTCATATAATAATGAAAAAAACTAATCAATACACTAATAATTTAAAATTTAAACAAAAAAAAAAATTATACTTGCAAAACTTCTTTACAATAACAACAACGTAAGGTAAGTATAAAAAGAAAATATACATTTTTTGTCTCACAGTGAAAATGGCCCGTTTTAAAAAACTGAGTATTATAACGGGAAATTTTAAAATTAATTAAAGTAAGCTAAGCAATATTGTCTCTACATCTGTGTAAATTAATTTAATATTATTAAATCATAATAAAATGTATTTTTAAGAAAATGGGACGTCATACTACTTTCGAAGTAAGAAAATTGGTTATTGACCACTTTTAGGATGGAAAAATTCAACGGCAGATCGCAGAAATTATCAAAATAGCACGGGGAACGGTTAAAAATATTATTAAAAGATTTAATGACGAAAATCGAATTGCGAACAAGCCAAAAATTAGTCCTAAAAAATTTTTTTCTGAGAGGAATGAACCTGGACACTACAAAAGTCGCGAAATGATCCAAGGTTAAGCGCCCCAAAGCTGTGAGACATGGTTCAGGAGTATTTACATGTAAGTTGCAATCCAGAAACCATACGAAGAGTGCTCAGGAAAATTGGCTGTAATGGCAGAATTGTCCGAGAAAAACAAAAAACAATGACTCGAGTTCGCCCACAGCTACTTAATGAAAGATTTTAATTTTTGGAAACAGGTTTTATTCGTGGATGAGTTCAAATTTAACATTTTTGGTTCGGATGGTAGAGTTAATGTGTGGAAAAAACCGAACGAGGAGTTAAATCCCAAACACTTGAGGCCTACAGTAAAACTTGGTGGTGGGCACGTTATGGTATGGGATGCTTGTTCTGCGACAGGTGTTGGAAATCTCCACTTTGTGGAAGGAAATATGGATAAATTTCAATATATATAACCATTTTAAAAAATAATTTGAAGCAAAGTCCAGAGAAATTGGGAATAAAGAACCTTTTCACTTCTATCAGGACAATAATCCGAAACATACCGCAGGAATAGTAAAGGAATGGTTATTATATCATTGTCCAAGGGTTATTAAAACTCCAACGCAGTCTCCAGACCTAAATATAATAGATGGCATAAACTGGAGTTGGAAGTGCAATTTCTAATGTGAACGATCTCAAACCCGCTTTTCTAGAAGAATGGGAAAAAATCTCTCCCGATTTTACGAAAAAGTTAGTGGAAATTATTGCTAAGCGCCTCAAGTCTGTTGTCCTACAAAAAGGATTCCCAACAAAATATTAACAAATAAGAAACTTAGGTCTTCCGAGACTATAAATGCGGTGGGCCACTTTAATTGTGAGCTGAATTTTGTAATGAATTTATTTTCAATGTGATTTATTAAATGCTAAACTAATGAAATTAACAAAAATTTATTTATCTTCTTATACTAAATAAGCTTTTATTAAATGAAAAAATATTTCCAAATTTTCTTTTTTAACAAACAGATATTAAGCAAATATTAAACATATATTAAATTTTTTTTTTGGTGGGACAATTTGACTGTGATTCACTGTATTGCTATTATGCAAACATTATAATGCAATTTATTATAAGATAACATACAATTACGTAAAAAAAGCAAAAATTTTACAATATTTATGAACATGTTCTTATTATGAATGAAAAAAGTTTGGAAAAAAAAAAAAATTCATATTCGATTAATAATATTTATTACAAAATTCATTCTAATTCAGTGTATAAAGAGGATCTCATATACCACCTTTTTATACCCTTCACCTTCGTGAGAAGGGTATATATAAATTTGTCATTCCGTTTTGTAATTTCCATAATATAACTTCATCAAAAAAATACAATTTATTGCATGCTTTGACAAAAAGGCAACAAAGCGTATGTGTGGATGTGTGTTGGTTATTGCTTTGCGTATTTTGTTTTTGTTTTTATACCCTTCACCATGAGAGACAAGGGTATATATAAAGAGAGAGTTGTTTATAATGAGTTTTCATATGAGCAACTCTATCATACGTAAACACCACACACCCAACAACAACATTCTACAACAATGGTGCGCAGCCCATAGCACAATTCCCAGCAGTTAAGCAAGTAGTCAATATATCCCTTATAGACAGTAATCGTCAAAAATGTCTTATCACTTGGTTGACTCCAATTTATATATTTTGGTCATTTGACACGTATGTACTCTTTGTGGTGCAGATAGAAGACAATTGTTTACTTTATACATCCCAGGTAATCTAACGTGAAGACAGTAGTCACTTAAGTGTCTCTAAGTAATCTGGAGTGAAGTCACTTCAAACGTTTTGCTGATATAATTCTCATACAGTTAATTTTTATTTTTGTTTAAGTATTCTGATATCCCATGTAACAAACATGAAGTCAATAGCCACTTTAGTGTCTCTTAGTAACCTATACTGAAGTCACTTTAAACGTTTATTTTGTACTGCACTTTAGAAAGTAGTTATTTTACCCACCATAAGCAATCCATTGGAGATTTGTCGAAGAAAGGTTTGTTTACAAGCTATCGTTTATTGGACTGCCTATGATATGTCTTTTATCTGACTATATGAGGTCAATTAGCACTCGTACATGTTAAAATAACTAGTTATGTAGCTGTAGCTCAAGTTACCACTTAGGAAGCTAGTAAGGTAACTGACGTTTTTCAACCAATATGTGAATCCAACGCATTGACTACCTTGGACCAGCTATTAGACAGTCTCATTGTAGTCAATAAGGGTCAATTGACCCCCTGCTTAGGACAAGCACGTGTTAAAATAACTAGTCACGTAGCTATTGAAGTAACTAGTTCCCACCCTAAATTATGGGTAAAATCACTAGTTCGGGACTGTCTCCTAGAACTGCTGGGTTGTGCAAAATCAAATCACACGTATACTTATGCTTTTACAATTTAGTAGTCGTTGTCCACTCAACGAGACAACTACAAAAGCGCATGAGCACGGGTGTATGACTTTTTCTTTATTTTTTCAGTTTTTTTATTTGTTTGTTTGTAGGTGTACTGAACAAAATAAAGAATTGAATGTGTTGGTGAGAAAATTTACTTTTGCGCACCTCTGTTCTACAATGTGGAATGAGATGAAATAAATAAGAATTATAAATCAAACACACGCATGCATAATTTCGTTCATTTTAATTTTTGTTATTGTTTGTTGTTATTTTTTCAACATACAATTGTGCAAAATAATTGTGTTTATTTGGTTATCAGTGAGCTGTCAACGTGTGCATATGATTATCGGATGTTTTGCAATTGCATCTGATATAATATTATGATTTTTTCTTGTTGTTGTTGCTATATGAAGAAATTTGTATGGGTAAAGGCAATGTACGTAAATATGTATACTTAGGTGAAGGGTATATAAGATTCGGCACAGCCGAATTTAGCTCTGTTACTTGTTTTTTGCTATTATTTATTTTTTTTTTTTTTGTTGAAATGCTTAAAATTCGTGGTTTTATTTTCAATTTAAAATTAAAATAGGAATTATTAGGTTAAGCGAATAATTTAAAATTTACTTCTATTAACCAATTAAACCAAAAACCCGATTAATTGAATACCCTAGTTTATATGGATTCATGATGACATCAAGTGTTAGTTTTATTTTTGTTTTAATTTTTCAGAAAAAAAAAAAAAAAACATTTTCCATAAAATAAAGTAAGTGAACAAATGCTGTAGCAAATTCAAAAAAAATAAAATGTATATCAAATATGTTAACAACGATTCAGCAACAAAGAAAGAAACCAAAATCCCCCCCCCCTCCAAAAAATAAAAAAAACAAATACAGTTCATGGGAAACATTTCGTTTGAAAACAATATACCATTGCTTGTTTAAATTGAAATACTTTCTCCCGCATAATACAACCGAAAAAAGTGCAATAGTTGCGATAACAACAGCAGCAAATTCACCCTTCAAAAGGAAAAAAAAAAAAACACCAACAACAACAGCAACAATGACAGCGATGAAATCAGCAACAACAAAAACTTAATCAAATTAAACCAAAATTGTACCACGAGAGCAAACATAAAAGAAGATGTGTTAAAAATACTATTTTTTATTTTTTTTGCGTCATGTATTTAAAAGATTTATTTTTTTTACCCACAATGCATTTTAAAGACAAAATGCAGAGAAATTTAAACAAAAGTAACACAAATTGTATTACACTTTTTTTGTTTCTGTAAAAATTCAATTAAAGTTTATTTTTGTGCATATTTAAAATTCATTCAACACTGCAAAGTAAGTAAGTCTGCATTTGTAGGTATGAACAGGTAACAATACATACAGCATTGTTTACCAAATTAGCACATCCATCAATTTGTGTGTCATCGGTTGTGTAATGGGAATGGATGATTGGCAGGCATCTCTATTACTTGTCAAATTCAATTAGAGCTGGGTTTTAAATATATTAAATAAATATATTTGGTCAATTCACATGGTCTCCTATCGTGTCATATTGATCATGTATTTTACAATGGTTTGATAATGTTGTTATTGCCTTGCAAGCAAACAATTTAATAAAATAATACTACTCTGTATGCTATATTTATTGTGTTATCATAATTAACACGCAGAGACCTGCGCCGAACGCCTAAGAGTCGGTTAAGTCGAAATATTAGGACATTATGATAATACGACATGATGGGAGACCTTGTGAATTGACCAATTTTATTTATATTAGCAATAAATAAATTATTTTATATAACTTTAAATAGTTATTGATGTAAATAAGCAGTGTTGACTAATAAATTAGCATAGACATGACGATTACACATATATGTGTTAGTAAGGTAAGTTAAATTGTGTATCCCATTTCTATAACGTGTGAGATGGTTTCAGATTTTAATAGCATGATTTAGATAATATTCAACACATTAAAAGTATAGACATAGTAAACGATTTACTCTTACTCCTACTGTGTTTAATAAGAGGCTGAGAAATATCTGGAATGAACAATTTCTACACACAATATAGAGACAAGGCACTGGTGACGGATATGTGATTATCCGACATCACAAGTATACTTGTGTCCATTTAAGATCTTCTCAAAGCGGTCTCTAGCATAAATTAAGATAGCGAAAATCTCCGCCTTAAGGTGATGGGACAAATTAAGCTTTGACTTCGGATGTTGATCTTAACCGATGAACAGTTCTTCTTGGAAATATTGGCATACGCTTGCACAATATTATTTACTTTTACTTTACGTTTTTTAATCTCTTAAATTTGCTATTGCTCTTTAAATGGATTTCAAAAATGCATACGAGATGATTGATGACTTTATAAGTAATTTCATTAAAAATAAATTTAACTCGTTAAGTTATTAATATATATAAGTAAATTGATTCATACCTTACAGAAAATTTAAATTTAAGGTTAAAATTTTAAAGGTCTTCTTACCTGAAAAGAAAAACATTATTTAGTTTATTTATTAGTAGTTTTGTATAGGTAACTAAATAAAATTTACTTAATTACAGCATTTCCAATTATTGTATTTCAGAATAATCTATTTGTATTTCAGAATTTTGCAATTACATTTTAGAAATATCCGACATACAAAGGAAAAATTTTGAAATACAAATTGGAAATTCAGAAATGCAAATTGAAAATTTCAGAAATAGAATTTTAAAATTACATAATTCTATAATTCAATAAACATTCATAAATGTTATCATTGGCCAAACCTATCTTACCAGTTTTATTAAAATGCTCTGAATAGTGGCAATTGAGACTTACCCTACCTATATTATTAAGTACTTGTACAGTAAACTAGTTTCCTGTGGCTGCTAAATTGGTAGTTAAATGGTTATCATTTGCTCTTCATTTTGCCTGCATATTCAGTAATAAACTATAGTCAGATATTCGTCTAAAGTTTTTCAAAATAAATTCGAGAAAAATAAATTATACCTATTCAATGGCCACATGTAATAAAAAATGTGACCGATCGTGTTTTCGTTCTCACTGATGATGCAGAAAATGCTAAAATTGAGTGTAGACTCACATGCAATTCTTAATAACAAGTAGAGTGCCGTACGTACAAATAATAGCTCTGTGGCTTAGTGGTTAGATCATTTGAGACTAGAAAACGAGAGTTTATTGGCCAATTTTTGACTTATGTATTTAAATACATATTTAGTTAATTTTAACTTAAAACAAGTAAGAGAGCTATATTCGGCTGTGCCGAATCTTATATATCCTTCACCAAATTATACTTTGAAATAAAATTAAAAAATTTTTTAAATTTTTTTTTTTTTTGAAATTATTTTTTAAAAGTTTTTTTCAATTTTTTTAATTTAAAAATTTATTTCTTTTAATTTATTAGTGAAAAAAATTTGTGACAAAAAAATATTTGTTGTGAAAAAAAATTCGGATTAAAAAATATGTTTTCCGATTTTGACCCATTGTAGGTCCAACCTAATATAGCCTTATATACATCGTTGCAATGGACTTTGAAATATCTATCATTAGATATCCATATTGCTTATATTTATGAATTAGTAATCGAGATATAGATCAAAAATAGGACAAAAATAGAGGTTGTCTTGGATTTTTGCTCATATACATAGACAGACAGACATGGCTAAATCGACTCCGCTATCTATAAGGATCCAGAATATATATACTTTATAGGGTCGGAAAGTTATATTGTGGAAATTACAAACAGAATGACAAACTTATATATACCCTTCTCACGAAGGTGAAGGGTATAATTAAGTGGTATTTAAATACAGTTTAAGTTTTTCAGTGCTATACAATTTTTCTTATTTAAATAAGATAAAAGTATGGTAGCACTACTAAATATCAAAAAATTATCGACAGTTTTGCATAAAACAGCTGTTCAACCAAAACAATAATTTATACATTTTGCACAATACGAAAAAAAAGGTTATTAAACAATAAAATTATTGATAGGAAAATGCACAAAAGAATACCCAATTTCCTCGCATCGGAAGTATAGTTTTAGCTAGATGCTGTAAAAAAATACAGCGCTACAATAGAGTGGAAAAAAACAGACGACGAAAGTCAGCTGCCAGAAACATATGGTAGTTCATGAAAGTTAAATATAATTTAAATGACCAACGTTTGCCATTTAATTATCATTTAAAAAATCACTAATTTTCGTATTTAAATAGCACTTAAATATAATTGATATTTAAATACGAATTCAAAAATTGGCCCTATGAGTTCAAACCCGCTCTCTGATAAATTTATTTTTTCTTTAGTGCTATTGAATTTAATTGTGAAGCATTATGCAGAGTGTGGCAAATCGGTCACCAGCAATGACATCCTCAGTCATCACTAGTAGTAGTACATAGTGGCTAACTAATTGGACGTTTCGGAACTAGTTCAATGAACGGCAGGGTATTGAACAAATTAATATCTGTTTTCTTAACCTTCCCTTCTCTCATAAGTTTGCTTAAAAACGAGCGGGTTCGGCAAAAATGGCCCTTAACTACAAAGCAAATAGTTATTTTCGAATATCTAGAGAACTATAATTTTAAAACTATTCAAA
Source organism: Calliphora vomitoria (assembly GCA_942486065.2). Taxonomy (NCBI): domain Eukaryota; kingdom Metazoa; phylum Arthropoda; class Insecta; order Diptera; family Calliphoridae; genus Calliphora; species Calliphora vomitoria. The sequence continues at coordinate 44,568,022 of OW818029.2, forward strand.
CTGTGTCCCATCACTTTCTTACTTTTCTACGTAGTTTGGCTGAAAATTGGCTGGATCGGATTAGTAGGCATGGTCTCTCTCATTTATTATTGAATATCTGGAAAACTATAACAGCTAAAGCCTTTAAACATGGCATGAGTTGAATCGGAACAGTGGGGGTGGCACCCTGCAACCCGCGCACCAAGTAATTAATCATTTTAGAATATTTAAAGAACTGTAACAAAAAGACTTTGTGTAATTTTCTTTGATTTCAGTGTCAGCTGCGTGAGTTATTTTGTTACCGTTGTTCGTGGTTAGTATCAAAATGAGTGGAATAAGAGGTATATTCCCTCCCATAGAAAGCTTATACTCTTCATTAACGAATTTTTTTTTCAAATTACTTATTTTAGTAACTTTTTTAAGGTTCGCTTAAATTGCTTTGTTGACAGTATGACCCATCCCATATAAAGAAAATAGTTATTGCTGAATATATGGAGAACTATAGTAGTTTAATACTCAATACTTAGCATAAGTTATTATTGTTACTATTGTATATAGTTGGGATGCAAATGGATGTGATCTTTATGGTGAGCGCGATAACTCACGCACCAATGAAGTAGTTATTTTCGAATATCCGAAGAACTGTAATTGTAGGAGCCTTCAAACTTTATGCAAATTACTTTGATACCAGTCCGCTATTATGCCGAAAATGACAGAAATCAGTGTAGGTGGTCCTCCCATACAAAACATGTTAAAAATTAAAAATTTTATAAACTTTTATTTGTTGCCAGTATCCGCTATTAAGTGGGAATTGCAACATCGGGCGCCACCACTTCCATATAAAGTAAATATTTATTATTAATTATCAGAAAAATTCTAATAGTGTGATTCTAAATACTTTTCATGATATGAGGATAACATATAGTAGGATATTTAGGATGTGTAAACAAATATGAAATTAAAACGGTTTTATGCATGGTAATAAGGATACTCAATTAAACGCTCCCATTTTTAGCTAATTTGAGCGACAGATTGCAAAGTTTGCATGAAGACCCTTAATATATAATTTTTTGATTTTTGAAAATAGCTAGATAATATTTTTACACTATCGATAGCAAAAGCATAATTATTGGGAGTCTGACTTAAAGATGGCGCATCTTTTGAAACCGATTTTTGTTTTTAATAACTTACATATATGTATTTTTGAAGGGTACATAACAGTTATGTATTCTCACTTAGTTATCGAACATTATAGTGTAAACAACAAAGTTTTTTTTTGCTTCGAAAATGTCGAATTTTTTACCAACAAAGTGTTATATGCGGGAAGTTTTGCTATATTTCCGTAATTTGAAAAAAAAGTGCCGCTGATGCACACCGATTGCTCACCAAAGCTTATGGTGAATGTGTTCCGTTGGTTTTAACGTACGAGAATGGTTTGTTCAGTTGAGAAGGGGTGATTTTGAAACGGACGGCACACATCACCTAGGCCAGCAAAAAAAGTTCAAAGACCAATCATGAAGATTGTAGTAAAACTCAACAAGAGCTTGCAAAATCATTGGGAGCTACTCAAGCTGCAATTTCAAAACGTTTGCGAGCAGCAGGAAAATTGAGTACCATACAAATTGAAGCCGAGAAACCTTTAAAAACGATTTTGCATGTCCGAAATGATGCGTGAACGCTATAAAAGAAAATCATACTTGCACCAAATCATTACTTGCGAAAAAAATGGATACATTTCGATAACCCAAAGCGTAAGAGATCATACGTGAAGCCCGGCCAACCAGCCGAATCGACACCAAAGCCAAATATCCATGGCGCTAAGGTTATGCAATGTATTTGGGTGGACCAAAAAGGCCAGACTATCACAAGGAACCTGTGTCGAACGCAACTGATTCGTTTAAAGCCATCGTTATTCAAAAATACCCAGAATATGCGGCCAGGTATGAAACCGAAATAATCCTTCATGACAACGCTCGGCCACATATTGCAATACCTGTTAAAAAGTGGTTGGGAAGTTTAATTTGTTTAGATCGATGCAGACCGCTCTCTCTGGGATACGATTCACAGAGAGTGAAATTCGTGGCACATCTTATTAAAGTTGTCTGAAAACCAACGGTGTTCAAGGGAATATATAATAACCTGAATCTCTTATAATTATACTAAAAAAACATGTATTCAATAGTGAAATATTCCTACAATTTCATCTCTATACTTCAGAGCCTATGTCGCACTGGCCAGCGGTATCCCATCATCACCAGCAGAACATGTTTTGAACGAACCATTCTGGGACATGTTTTGAGAGTATTGAATTTGCTGGAATATTTTAACATATACATACATATATTAATTGCTAAATTGTAATTATATACTACATATGTATGTATCTTATTACAATCTCATTATCCAAAACACTTCTGCTTCCTAAAAAAAAGCATAAATTTAAAAACAATTCATGCCACCTCAAGACTTAGCCAAAAAAAAAAAAAAAAACTTTTAAAAACTAACAAAATCTAATTAAAATTAATTTCGTGCAAATGTACAGCAATAACAGAAATACAATCTCAGCACAAAAAAAGAAAAAAAAAAAAATACAAATAAGAAATATTTCAACGACTTTTGTTAGCTGCACTTAGTTAAGAGATTTTATAACATCTATGTAACTAAAGTGAAGGTAATAATTCAAGGAACTACTACTACTACTTGTGCTATTTTTAAAATTTTTTTTTTACTTTACCAATTGTAAAACGTACTACTTACTGCTAAAAAAAAACTAATAAAGAAAGAGATTCACAAGGTTTGGTTTAAATTTGAAAGAAGGCAAAGACGACATCAGCCGGCAGCCAATGGAAGCTACAAAAAATAAACCAAAATACAAGATGTACAAGGAAAAAATAATACCAAAGTTCAAATGATATTTAATAGTTTTATTGGCAGATATTATGTATGTTCGTTTTCATTTTCTATTTTTTCTTCATGTTCGTTAACTTTCAATGGATTTCAGATGATTTAAGAAAAATTATCGACACAAAAAATTTATTGGCGTTGATTTATTGTATGTTTGAGGTTAAAAGGATAAAACTACATGCGGATGATGTTGATTGCATGACATCACATCACAAACACACTCAGCTTTTCCTTTTGCATAATTTTCGTAAATCGCATTATATTTTATATGTATTTATAGGAAAATAATTTACATAATTTCTTTGGAAAATCAATTTCTTTTAGCGCATTTATACGTAATAAATAATTTTACCATTAACATTACAGGTATTCACTTGTTGGCCAAAGAAAAAACTATTGAAACAATATATTTAAAAGAGTGAAACGAAGAGCAATTGTACCTGCTTCTAAATGAGAACTCATTATATAAAAATCTGGTTTCTGTAAGTATGTTTGCTCTTATGCTTCCGTAACGGTTACTCTCTTCCTTACACTAGAAATGTTTTTGTATGGCGAATTCCCACTTGAAAGTAGGTTTTGTGTTTGGTTTGTTTAAATCATTGCTTTTCCCCCCCTTAGAATTTATCGTTTATTTCACTACCCTACTGCCCCTAATAAGTCCATTTTATTTGACTATGATTTTCCTGCAAAATGCAATACCATAATAGGTTATACAAAAGTCCAAAGTCTAGTGTTCGAAACACAAAAGAATTCAGTTGCAACAATTCTTCAACATTTTTGGTTTTCCTCATATGTATGTATATATTTTCATTCTTTGTTATTTATTGTAATTGTAGCTTATTTAGCATTTCACATTTGCCTTGTTTACATGTAAATAATTTAAAAACAAAGCTGTCCTTTGGAGTCGAAATATGGTTTCACAACAGCTAATCTTCAGCTTCCACTGATTGGGAACTTTATGCGCACTTTAATCTGGTCTCACGACTTAAGGAGGGAATAATAATTACACTCAGCTAAAAAATTAACACATCCGCACGCAGAAAAAAAATATAGTTGTGTATTGTTACTGTAACCATTTCAACATTTTTAACAATATTATAGTCACAGTAACTATATATATAATTGTGGTAACAATAATATGGTTAATTTACGATTCACATGATTGTATCAACCATATATATATGGTTACAGTAAACATGTATATGTTTGTGACAACCATATGATGAAGGACTTACCATATTGTGTTGCTCTCGGCTTATGGATATCATACAAATTATTCATCATATAAATGGTTGTCACAAATATATACTTGTTTACTGTAACTATATATATGGTTGATACAATCATGTGAATCGTAAATTAATCATATATATAGTTACTGTGACTATAATATTGTTAAACATTTTGAAATGGTTACAGTAACAATGCACAACTATATATTTTTTTTCTGCGTGCGTGTACGATTTGACAATATTTGGTGCCAATAGTGTATCAACGGTATCAATTTGGCAACGAAAAATTTACATCATTCCGTTATCGATTTGACACCATAATGTTGTCGGTTTGACACCACACTGTTGTCAGTATAATATTTATGGCGATTAAATTAAAAGTTAAAATACTACATCTTTAATTTTTTTTAAATTTATTTGATAAGAATGTGTAAAAATACTTTAATTGTTGTGTTCAGGAATTGTTGTACTTGTAGTCACTTATATTAACTATCTCCTGATATTTTTAGTTGCCCTGCTGTTATTTTGTTCACACTGTTTTGTTTACAAAATATACTTTTTTTTAGCACTTATTAAATAATTTGAACTTTTGCAACGATCTATATAAGGCTATAGTAGTTTGGACCTACAATGGGTCAAAATCGGGACAAAATATTTTTTATAACCCAAAGTTTTTTTTATAAAAAAATTTTTTTCGTCATAAATTTAAAAAAAAAAAAATTAATTAAAAAACTATTTTAAAAAAAAAAATTTATTTTGAAAAAATTTTTTTTTTTAAATTTTGAAAAAAAAAGAATTTAATTGTTTCTAATATTTTATTAAAAAAATTCTGATATTTTTACATATTTAAGAAGAACTAGCTTGATAAATTACTATTAAAATCTAGCTTTTAAAGTTTTCATACATATGTATTATAGTACACGTATTTATCATAATTTAGCTGCATTTTAATTGTTAGCGTCCACTCAAAAATGTGAAGCGTAGAGTAGATTTTGTAAAATTCAATAGAATTTTATTCAAATGCATAAATATTATACCAAAATGTATTGCTTCGAAATTATTTTTACTATTATTCATTAAAAACATAACAGTCGGTTTAAATTTCAAAAATAATTACAATCCCTTAAACGGTCATATCTTTACGACCTTTCAAATCCAAACAAAAAATATGTATTTTCTTAAAGCCTATACATAATTTCGCAGTAGTTTAGAAGATTCAGATTTATTACAAAATGTTCCTAAAAAATTTTCACAAAAGAGTTTTATTACTACTTAATAAAATGCAACAAAAACCCTGTTCTTATAATGCCTTAATAGTGTAATTCCTGTTTCTGTGAATACCCCTGCTGCAACTTTACAATATTTAATGCTAATCGAATACATGTATGAATGAACACTAATGTTTGCCGATGTGATTTGTTAAATACTACAAACTAATGTTGTTTTCAAAGATTGTTGCAAATAGACTTTTCCCATTAAACAAATACAATTTCATAGCATCGCATTAAAAGCAATGTATGCAAATATATTTGCATATAATAAGCATTTATGTGCAAGTGTGCATATAAATGCACACATAATAATAAACATAAATAAGTACGTGTACAACATATGTTCATTAGGGTGGCTCTCCGTTTGTATGGAGGAAATAAGTATAAGTTTTCATTGTTCCCAACATAAATGAGAGATTATTTTTTTGTGGAAACATTTACTCAAAATTTGAGTTTAGGTGGATCGGAGGATAAAAATGTCCTGTGTTAAGTGTTTTGAGATTTTTTAAATTTTTTTTCGCAAAGAAATCATATGAACGGTCTTTGAAAGTCGCTTTCAATGTCCTATCTGAATTCTAGTGTAAGTCCAAAAATACATCTGGCATCATTATTTTTCCACACGAAATGATATAAGCAGCACTTCTTTCGCATGAAATTAAAACCAACAGCTGATAATTTGTTGCATATGGGCAATTCCACGAAAATGACTACCACGACTGAAAACCCAAAATCCTTGAAACTTTTTTTCAAGATGATTTGAATAGGAGAAAACACTAAAATATTACTATGAGTAAGTATTTAGAGCTTATTACAACATTTTATTGGCAAAAATAATAGTTTAAACTGACTATATTTAATTTTTTAATTTAATTGGCATGTTTTATGCTAAAATTGCGGTTAAAACTAAGCTCCCAATTAGCATATAGTGTGAAATGAATTTGAGTCTGATTGTTTATTTGCTATTATAAAATTGTTTATTGAAACCGAATGTATATTTTTTTATTATTTTTTTTAGTTTTTGTATACATATACTTACAGAATATATATTGTTTAATTATAAGAGAGAAATCTGTCACGTACGATATTAAATTTTATCAATTATAAAACCATCCAAAGATTTTTTTATTTAAATATGATGGATTGTAAAGGAGAAATATTTCGTTTAGTGTAAGAAATTAAAAGAAATCATAACGCCTCTCACGATTCGAAAATTTTCGCATATTTTTACATATACCTCAATAAGACTTCCGTTTTATGTCACGTATGATCTACCCTTATTTTGCTCGATATTTTAGACAACAATGTTTCGAAAGAACTTATTATTTTTAAAAAATAGAGCACCCTTTGCATGGAACATAAAGACCAAGTTATTTTTCAGATACTATTGTTTTTGCAAAATCTATTCCACTCTATAGGCGTACAGATGTCACGTACGTTGACATGGAATTGCCCATATACAATTTTTCTCATGAAAAAACCAACATGTTTCGCAAGTATGAACAGAGTACTAGGCTTTAAAGATAAAATGCAATTTGTTTCTTTAATATAGTACAAAACTGTCATAACGTGATACTTTTTATACTATCATCCAGCTCACCAAATACTGACGACAGAACAAACATTTTAAAAAGCGGTATTAGAGAATAAATTAAACATTTAAGTATATTTGTTGGGAACATCCACAACTATATGTTGGTGGGTCACCTTAATGTGCATATATTTTAACATATACAGGCATTATGCCTTTATGCTGGTAGTTTTTATTGTTTATTGATTCTGCAGATCTTCACGAAGAGATACAATTATAATTTATTTGTAATAAGTTTGTGGCATTTTATATGTAACTATGTAGTTGCGAAGGCAAATTATAATTAACAACTGATAATTTGTTTAAATTAACAATTTGTTAATTTAATGGTATGTGGCATTAATTTTAGGCCTTTCTCTGATTCTTATTAATATGTCAATATAACATTTAAATAATTTCAAAATTGCTGTTTGACTTCTCTTGCTTTATTAAACACCCTTCTAAATCTGCTGTAGGATATTAAATAACCAACCTTGACCGATATTATAAATCTGTTTTTATTTTAATTTTTGCTTTAACACCACTCTATAATTATGTACCTGTTATGTGTTTTGTATTTACTTATATAAGCAATGTTGTAGCAGTGTTGCCGGTGTTTTTACTTTAAAAATGTTAAACATTTTGTGATCTGTTAAAGAACTTTAAAACACATTTTTTTAACGTTTAAGAATAAATAGCTTAATTTAATTCATATAAACTGTTCTTAAACATGATATTTGTTATACATTTATTATGGAAGAAAAAAGTCAACAACTATGAAAAACGTATTACAATAAGGTTTGAAATTTGAGCAAGCAAAATTCGACAAAATTAAACCCAAACGGCAACACTGATTTTTATTAATAATCCGTCGGTTTGAATGTTTCTCCTTTATGGTTTGGCTTAATACCATTGTCTTGTTGTGATATTTCGTGGTCATATGTCATTCCGCTTTATTTCCCCCTGAATACCTTATACAACTAGCATGTCATGGAGTGAGTACTGGCATATTTCTTATAATTGTTGCTTCCTTTTCCTTATGATTTCTGGCCAAAATGCGTGTTGCTCTTTTATAAATATTATATAATAATGACTTGTTACGTTTATAACAACTTTACGGTTGACGCTTCTTTCATTTGTCTGTGCATTGGAGGGCTTATTTCATCCTTTACATTCAATTTTATTTTAAACATGTCACGCAGAGTTTTAAAAGAATGAAATGGAAAAGGAAGATTTAGTTCTTATATTGGATTGCTACATTCTCCCAGAAATATTTCGTTGTTTTTCCTTATCCCGATATTTTGTTACTATCAAAGAAAGTGTATCAAAAAAATACCTTAAAGTCTTAACTTAGTAACACTAAGTTCAACTTTTCCAGATTTTCACTGATAGAGGACTCTGAGCGGCTATAGGTTAGGTTAGGTTTCCAGGCAGCCGTGAAATTGAAGAATAGAGGAACAGCTCACGTGGGTCCAAATCAGTTTGTATATCATTCAAGTGGTAATAATGTTTTGTAGTACTTTTATAAAAAAAAACCAAATTCTGAGTTATGACACCTTTATTGCAAGCGTATATTAACAAAATTATCAAAAATAGTCCCCATGAAATCGAAAACACATCAACAATTCTCCAATTAATTCAGCATAGACGTTCTTGGTCACATGTATATCAAATGTTAACGTATCATATAAATATAGCGTTATAGTTACATTAACAATTAAGCTGATTTCTAAAAGAAACCTTGAGAAACTTCGTTCAAACGTGTTTTATAGATTAAGATTCATTCCGTTCCCCTCCGACCATCGACAAATTTTTCCCAATATTCCCAATGCTAATAAAATTAAAGTAGTCTATCATGGATATATCTCTCTTCAGGAAATACAGTATCTGTATCTGTTGTAAATATGTTGTAAACGTGAAATATGTCCACGGTTCACACAAGACACGAATGCGCTATACAAGTCTCGGAAATTGTATTATTATAATTGAAGAGCCGACAGACTTTACGAAAGTAAAACTTGTTGTATATTTTTGGAGCAATACGAGACCTTTGGTGAAGTATTGAATAAATTACGTACACAGTGACTTCGGTTTTCTGTTCCTACAGTGGCTTTGGATGTCTGTTCTCACAGTGGTTTCGACTATCTGTTCTCACAGTGACTTCGGTTGTCTGTTCTCACAGTGGCTTCGGCTGTCTGTTCTCACAGTGGTTTCGACTATCTGTTCTCACAGAGTCTTCGGTTATCCCTTCTCACAGTGGCTTCGGCTGTCTGTTCTCACAGTGGTTTCGACTGCCTGTTCTCACAGTGACTTCGGTTATCCCTTCTCACAGTGGCTTCGGCTGTCTGTTCTCGTAGCATAAGCAATCATTGTTATTATTTAGAATTAAAATACTAAGAATTAAAGATTGTAGTATTCTAAAAACCATCCCAATCAAAGCACCCGATTCTGAATGCAGAACGCGGAACCTGCGTTAAGTCGATCCTGATATAAACCCGAATGCACAACGCCGAACCTGATATAAACCCGAATGCAGAACGCCGAACCTGATATAAACCCGAACCTGTTAGCACTGATCCCGATTGCTCAATCCGAACCTGCGTTCAGCCGATCCTGATATAAACCCGATCCTGTTAGCAACGATCCCGATTATACTACCCGATCCTGAACTTAAACCGAATCCCAACAGTAGCCGACATTAACCCGACTGAATGAACGTAGCTATTCCATCGTAATTTATTTAATAAATTGATTGTATGTATAAACAAGAAAGTTTTCAATAAAGTACTATTTTTAATTAAACCCTAAAAGGTACATAATAATCGTCTTGTTAATTAAGGTTTGTGGACCCGTAAGTAAGCCCTGGCCACGACTAAGTTGCCTTAGCCGACGACAGAACCACGTTACAAAATATAAGTTGGGTTATAAAGGGAACCAGTGATAGCAAGCTCAAGAATCATATGTGCATTTTTGGCAACTGCCCAATATTGTAGTCTTATTTCCAAATAGAGCTGTATAAAGGGTCGGTATTCCAGCGTCTCCTCCTCGTCTTTTGCAAGAGTAATTAGAAGGACAAATAAATCTCCGAGCATCTGCAACTATAGACCTATCAAAACGGCTTCCACAACCCATATCCGAATTTGTGACAGCCCAATCACAGACGATGATTTGTGGGCAGTCCTATATAGACCATGTTAGCTTTGATTTTGACCCATAAAGTTTCCCCTGTACAAGTGACTTACAGAATGAAATCAGAAAACCAATCGATGTCGATTTCGTCGCCTTGCAGACGAGAACCAGTTTTGGCCGGTTTGATTTAAATGCAAGATTGCTGTCGCTACAAATCCTGATATTATCTCAACATATCCTATAGAACCTCAGCCAGTGTACTGTTCTCCTGATGATAGAAATCTGCAGCCTGAAGCAGAACTGAACCGAAAACGGAGTTCAAATTGTTTAGCACAAATGAGTAAAGCACTCACTCGTTTGAAAATGTCATGATTCGTAGGATACTTGACTTTCGGGAAACGCATTACCTTAGCTAATTTCCAACTCTATGGAAATTATGATAGCATCAAAATGGTGTCTTATCATCAAAATGACAGTTTTGTTTTGAGAGCATGAAAACTTCATTCAATTACGAAATTATTGAAACGAGTTTAAAAAATAACTAGTTGTTTCTGTGCATTTGGGAAAAACCATAATTGCCCGTGACTTCAAAACCTAGATCTCCTAAACTCAGTTGCATGGAAAGTTCTCCTAATATTGAAGGTTATCATCCAAATAATCATCGAGCAAACAATCTGGTTCTAATATAAAACATTTGTTCAGCTTTTAACTATCAATATACACACAAGTAGTGTCATTCAAAATTCATATTAATTTGTTCCAAATATATAGAGGACATTCTCTTCTTAAAGCTCTTTAGTCTATTCCTATATTTGCCTACCGCTTTGTACTATGTAATGACCTATAAACCCTATATTATGTATTCCTCCAATCCCTGCCACTTCTAACTTAAAGTTGATATAATGGCTCCATTTTTGGCTATTTATTATTCAGTACAATTTTCTAAATTTAATAATTTATTAATTTTGATCCGGACCGTGTTATCTCTCGATTTGATCACAATTTGCCACCGAGATCTTGTGATTTAACACCTTGCAACTTCTTTCTTTGGGGCCACGTGAAAGATAAGGTCTACGCCAACATCCCAGCGTCGACTCAAGACCTCAAAGATTGAATTCGTGAGGATATCGAGGACTTAAGGCAGCCACTTTGAGATTTGGTTATGGAACATTTCATGAAAAGAATATGGTTCTGTAAGCGTGGTCATGGTGGTCATTTGGCTGATGTTGCTTTTCATTATTAACGGCATACCTTCCTCTTTATTATGAAATAAACATCCGATCAATTATCTCAAAAAATTTCATTTTCCTTAGAATACCAAAATAACACCTCTTGTTGAAAACCCTTTATGACTGAGCTAAATTTGATTTCCTTCTGAATTTTCATTCCCTTAATGTTAGAATTTTTAAGAACGTTCCAAAAATCTGAGGCCGATTTGACGCATTCGAGATATACGGAGCTTTTGAAAAGAAAATTACTATACATTTTTGACGATCACGGAGTGAAAATTTCCAAAAAAAATGGTCGCCATTACTTTTATTTACGCAAAAACCTTCAACAAAATGGTGACACCCGAAAAACAAATGAAGTGACCGGGTCGCTAAACGAACTCTAATATAGCTATATTTGTTCCCTTGGTTCGAATAAGGAGCATCCCAGCTTTTCTTTGACATCACGCCCTCCTTATTGACCTGTCTACTCCATGTTTGGCAGGACTACGGCTGCCTTGGAACTTTTATTCGATTGCAGTACGCGTTATATCAGCAGAATCTTTCTTTCGGGTGTGACCAATCCAATTCCATTTTAGCTGACCATAGCCTGGAGTTAGATAACGTAATGGACTGAATATTTTTAGAATTCTACGCAAACAAACAAATCTCCAAAGCGTTTAAGTCGCGAAGAGCTGCATTTCAGGTCTCGCAACCATAAAACATGATTGATTTTAAATTGGAATTGAATTTTGAAGCTGTGGGATAATGATGTTGACATTGTTGAGACGACCAAAGGACACCTCGGATCCCCCAGATTTCATTAGAATACTGCCTAAGTCAGTCGGTTTTGGGGGGATTTCTATTTTACCCCCTCTGCATCCGCGCCTGTCCTAAATAGCAAAAAGGATCCACGTCTTTAATGATGTTTTCTTGAGTTTAAAATATTCGTTTTCATTAGTATATAGAAAAATTTTCCTCTTATGATTCAGTTTTCCGAGGGGGAAATTTTCAATTCGAATTTCATAATTGTAGCTTTAGACGTTTAAACAGAGCGATGATTTTTCCTGAAAACTAAATACCACATTCTTTGAAGCCTCTGCCAGCCCCGAGCTGTCTGGCATCCTTATAACTAGTTGTTCTTGACATGTCGCAACTCTTACACTCTGTTTTATATTTAATGATGGTTCACTTGTCTTGCATAAAGACAGATGTTTCTTTATATTTTGCATTTATTTATTTCTTTTTTTTTGTTTGAGATCCTTGCTACATCTCCTTTTAATGAAGTAATAACCCCTAGTGTTAAATTAATATGCATGTTAAAGAAAAACGTATTTTATTTTCTGGAATTTATATTTAAAGTCTCTTCAAAAAGCTCTTGTCTGTTTTTCTGTACATTTTTTTATAAGGCTTCTTTTGGCATGTAACTGGCAAAAAAAAAAGATAATAAATCATCAAAATATTTTCGTTGTATCTTTTTGGCAGTCATTCGTGCATTTTATTGGGGTGTCTCTGTTGTCGAAAGGTGAGATATTAATGTATTTAAAAAAAATAATAATTTTTTCTTGGAGTTTTTTTTTTGTTTGCCGATGGTGGTGAACACAGGAAATTTATGTTTTATTTTATTGCTTTTCAATTAATAAACTTTATTTGGTTTTGACTTTATTTAACGACATCACGACCAAAAAAAGAGAGGCACATTTCATAACATGGTTACAGGTATTGATTCGTATAATACGCTGCGGGATGTTAAACAAAAATCTCAGCAGATGTATCAGACGGAACTGTTTTAACTGCTAGCAACAACTTTGTAAATGATATGGATTAAAGAAAGTATGTTGATAAGTTCAATAGAGCTATAAATATTGTCCTTAACCTTGAACTGAAAATGTTTGAGACTTTCGAAAATTATACATGTTGGTTAAAAGTATTAAATTTCCTGAAATTTATCTTAAAGCTGGAAATTTCAGTCACAATGTTAGTCACAGCTAAAATGACTTAATTTTAGTCAGCTTGATTTAGCACAGATCATTTATTGTTTTAGAATAACGCCATTAAGGAGAACATGTTATATAAATCATGTTACTTACTAACCTGGTCTCTCTAGTCACTGCACCATCATTAAACCTCAAAAATAAAATTATTATATACTTGGTTATTGAAGTACACAATAGTCAAAAAAACAAATAAATTACAACAGAAAATTTAAAATTAACAAATAGACGCAAAACTAAAACACATAAATTTAGACACAAAGTGGCAAAAACGCCACAGTAGACAAGATAGAAACAGAATAAGCTTTACAACAAATTGCCAATGCAAATATGGATGGATGAACGAATGGCAGCATTTGTTAATACTTATAATCAGGGCAACCACAAACATGCAATATTTTATTTTTAGCTGTGTGTAGTATAAACATATAAGTTAGTTATCTATCCGTTTCAGACAATTTTAAAAATTTTGGCACCTATTTTTTTTACAGCTTATTTTAGAATATTTTTTCTTTTTATAGCATATTTGACACTTAACTGAATATTTTTTTAGCAAATTCTTTTCAGTTTCATTATACAGTTTTATCGTTTGCGTTGCATTTTTTAATTTTTTTTATATTTTACCAGTTTCAATATCTGTTAACTTAAGGAAGCTTAATTTACTTCGATTTAATTAAATTGCTGATATTAGGTGTATGATTTTTGTTTTTAATAACTTATCTATCATTTATCTCACTTTGTGGTAAACAGCTAAGTTTTTTTTTTTTTTGTTTCAAAAATGTAAAATTTTGCACCAACAATTGGTCATATGCCGGAAGTTTTACCTTACTTCTTTAAGTTGAAAAAAAAGAGCCGCTGAAGCACACCGATTGCTCACGAAAGCTTTATGATGTATGTGTAGCATTACTCCGTAAAGATTGTTGTCAAACTCAACAAGAGCTTGCAAAATCAGTGGCAGCTACTCAAGCTGCAATTTCAAAATCTTTGTGAGCAGCAGGATTCATCCAAAAGCAGGGAAATTGGGTACCATACGAACTGGAGTCGTGAGACCTTGAAAGACGAAGTGATGCTTGAAAGCTATAAAAGAAAATCATTTTTGCACCGAATCATTACTTGCGATGAAAAATGGATCCATTACGATAACATAAAGTCGATTTGGCCAAACCGCAGACACCAAAGCCAAATATCCAAGGCGCTAAGCTAATTTTCTGTATTTGGTGGGAGCATTATGACCTGCTGAAATCTGACCAAACCATCATAAGGAATCTGTACCGAACGTAACTGATTCGTTTGAAGCGAGCATTTGCCGAAAAACGCTCAGACATGAAATCGTTATATTCCATTATGACAACACTCTATTTAGAAATAAGTGGTTGAAAAGTTTTGCCTCACTCTCCTTATAAACCAGACCGTGCCCCGTCCGAATACTATTTGTTTCAATCGATGTAGTACGTTCACTCTAAGATATACTTCTCTTTGTAATGGAGTACCCGATATTAGCTTGATTCGTTCTTGGCATCAAAAGAACGATGGTAAAAGGTCATAGCCAACAATGCACAGTGGTATAGAAACTTTTTTTTTTTTTTTGGAAATAATTCGGTATCTCGGAAACTATTTGTGTTATTGTTACGAAATTTCACATGGTTGGAGCTGAGGTGTTTCTGAGTTCATTTGCATTTGTTTAGCTTCCTAGCACTAATAAGGGCCAGTGTGTGGCCCCTCAAAATTGGTCACCTCGGGTCTCAAAATTTTAAAAAAAAAATCCCCAAAAATCCATTTATGATCCAAATAAGCTGAAATTTAAAATATAAATAGTCCTTACAAATACCTTATAAATACACTTACATATGTAGGTTATCTCTATTAGTTGAAGAGATATTTAGGTTTATTAATTTATTTTTTTTAATTTTCGATCTTTTTATGGTTTTTTAAAGATGACGGGCCAACGGATTGTCGAAATTTACTTTTAAAATATTAGCTATATTGGTGATAAAATTCTAAATAAATTATGAATAACTTGTTAACATTTATCTTGTTCCTATAAAAAGTTACACTCATCCAAATTTGGAACATGTAAAAAGGGCTGTTTTTTCCCAAAAAAGTCCCTATATTTTTTCTTTTGCAGAAACAATTTTTCTTCGGGACTGTACACAATTTTTATATGATCTGGAAAAGGAACATAAAGCTAAAGCGTGTATAGTAAAAGTTGGCTCACTAATGCAAACACAACACCCCCCAGGCCTATCCAAACTTGGCCAATTTTAAAAAATAATTTTAGGTTTGAGTAAAAAATTCTAAAAAGGCAAAGCACCGATCCTGGAAGATGTTCCAAATTTGTATAACCCTATAT
This sequence comes from Calliphora vomitoria, assembly GCA_942486065.2. NCBI lineage: Eukaryota > Metazoa > Arthropoda > Insecta > Diptera > Calliphoridae > Calliphora > Calliphora vomitoria. The sequence goes on from OW818029.2 coordinate 44,583,656, forward strand.
GTTACTTAAACAATTACAATGGTTTTTTACTATCACACTGTAAATAACGTCACAGTAGGTACTTTTCTAAAAAAATTCAGTTTTTGGAACAAATTTTTACCGGTTTAGAAATTTCGATATTTAAAAATAAACAATGTAAACAATTATAATACCGTTGATTTAAGAACATTTGGATCTACATTAATTCCAAATTTTGTTATCGTATCTCTAACCGTTAAAATTTTAAATTAATTCAAATTTTATATTATTTTTCATGGATAATCACCATATTTTATTATATTATATTAAGGGAATGTGCTGTTGGTACGGTATTTTGTTATTTAGCCACCAATTATAGAGCTGCCTGAGCTGCTTTTATGTTACATTTCCGACGTCAATCCTATTTCCAAGCACTTCCTTCATGATATCCAAAAGTTAAATTCATGTTTTCAAATAACGTCGGCTTCATGTCCACCTTTAAGCCAAATATATCACAGAATTGGATCATTACTCCCGCTTCCCAATGATAATGAGAAGTTCCTTCAAATTTATTTCACTGGAAATGAAGCTACATAAACTGAACGCTATCGACGAACATGCGTGTGCATTTGCTGCAAAATATTCTCTGAAATATTCTCAAAACAATTGATGGACATCGGAAATTGAAAAATTCCAATTGATCCGCCACAAATTAGATTTCGTTCCCGAACTTCTGTGAAACGCAAATGAATATTCAAAACGTTGTCGACAAGGTATTTCCAAGTCTTACAACCAACTACAAAAATTCGGATTGGCTATGGGAACGTGCAATTGCGGCATCATTAAATGTTTGTGTAAACAAGCTCAATGAGTAAATTCAATTGAAACTGCCTGGCGAAACAATGAAATACAAACCGATTGACATAGTAATGAACGAAGAATAATCTATCAATTATATTACTGAATTTTTGAATTCATTGGAATCAGCCGGAGTGCCACCACATGTATTTACATTGAAGGTTGGATCACCGACTTTTTCCGACACTGTATATTAAAATCGAGATCTAGTTGTAATATAAAACATATGTTTTCTAAGGGCCAGCGACACGGACCGGGTTCAACTAGTTGAATATAATATAAAACAATTTTATACTTGTGTTCTTTCTTCAATAATTAAAGCCTTTATAATTGAAATACAATCCTATAATAATCAAATTTATGAACCCAAGATTTTATTTTTAAAATATTGAGTTTTAAACAAGCTTATTTTTGGTTGCCCTGCTTATAATAATACATTTTGAAATATTAGGCAATTCGCCTAATGACCCAGGTTTTCGTTATTATTGTGGTTATTGTTATTATTTTGTTGTTTATTTGTTTTTGTAATATGTAAAACGACAACAAAATAAAAAATAATGTTATTTTTTAGCAAACTGTATAACAAACAATAAAATTGAAAAAGTTATGGATTTGAAAATGTTTGCCAATGCAAAATATATGATGTTTTTATGGAAATTGAATGTAAATTTTTATTATGATTTTTTTTTTAGACATATGTATGTAGATTTAAATGGCCTGCTCTTTTTGTGAGTGCTATAAAAGAAAATCATTTAAGACATATATATGCATGCGTTTTTAAAACTGGTTGGAATTGCAGTAGGTTTAAAAATATGCATTTTTAAAAATATATTGTACGATTAATACTGTGATGACTTCAAAGACGGAGACAAATTTCAAAGAATTTTTTCCCTCTAAAACAAATATATTCGAGACCCCTCCATGCCCAAGATTCTGGAGAATTGCTGATAATTTCAATATTTACAACTATTATAGCTTACCCATTCAAGAACGCCTATAACTTAAAACATTCACCGTGTACAATACATTTGTCTGTCTGTCTGTCTGTCTGTCTGTCTGTCTGTCTGTCTGTCTGTCTGTCTGTCTGTCTGTCTGTCTGTCTGTCTGTCTGTCTGTCTGTCTGTCTGTCTGTCTGTCTATCTGTCTGTCTGTCTGTCTGTCTGTCTGTCTGTCTGTCTGTCTGTCTGTCTGTCCGTCTGTTGAAATCAATTTTCTGAAGACCCCAGATATATTCGGGATCCAAATCTTCAATAATTCTGTCAGACATGCTTAACGGAGATATGAGCAAAAATCCGAGACAACCTCGATTTTTGGCCTATTTTTGAAATATATCTCGATTACTAAGTAATAAATATAGACAATATGGATATCTAATGATAGATATTTGAAAGTTCATTGGAACGATGTATATAAGGCTACAGTAAGTTGTACCTACAATGGGTCAAAATTGCGAAAAATATTTTTTAACGCGAATTTTTTTCACAAAAAAACATTTTTTTGTCATAAAACAAATAAATAAAAAAAATAAATTTTTATATTAAAAAAAATTTTTTAAAAATTTAAAAATACTTTTAAAAAACAATTTCGAAAAAAAAAATTTTTTAAAAAGTAAAAAAAAAAAATTTTTTAATTTTATTTTAAAGTATAATTTTCTGGAAAAAATAGTAGAAACGCGTAAAAGGAATCAATTTTTAGAGGCATATCTTTTAATTTTTTGTTAAAAAATTGTTCTATTTTAATATTTAGAGGCTCTACCTTTGTTTTTCATATCTTCATTGCATCTGTGAGTCATGGAATATACCAATTTTTTTTGGAAAAAGTCCTTGTTAATGAAAAACCACTTTTCCTGTTTTTTTCCCACAATTAGTCCTTATTTTTCCGACTGATGCCCTCCAGCTTCCTCTTGAGCAATCCCCAAAGGTGTTCTATTTGTTTAAGGTCCGATGGATGGGAAGGTCATTACATAAGATGTACTTTGTTGACAGCAAACAAATCCTTTGCCAATTTTGAAGAGTGATTCGGATCACTGTCCTGCTGAAATTCCCATCTCAAGGACATTTCTTCCTCAGCAAATGGAAGGATTATGCTTTGCAATATATTTACGTAGTCCGGGGCGCATATTTTGATCTTTATCCAAAATATTGAACAGAAACCAGAAGAAGAGAAACACGCCCATATCATGATTGATCCACCGTCGTCTTTTACGGTCTTCTTGGTGTATTTTGGATCATATGCCTTATTGTGAAGGTGCCTAACATAATGTTTCCCATGGGATCCAAACAAATTTATCTATCTTTCGTCTGACCACAGCTCAAGAAGACCGTCAAACACAGCGGTGGATCCATCATGATATGGGGGTGTTTCTCTTCTTCTGGTGTCTGTTCAATATTTTGGATAAAGAACAAAATATGCGCCCGGACTACGTAAATATATTGCAAAGCACAATCCTTCCATTTGCTGAGGAAGAGATGTCCTTGAGATGGGAATTTCAGCTGGACAGTGATCCGAATCACTCTTCAAAATTGGCAAAGGATTGGTTTGCTGTCAAAAAAGTACCTCTTATGGAATGGCCTTCACAGTCACCGGACCTTAAACCAATAGAACGCCTTTAAGGAGTGCTCTAGAGGAAGCTGGAGGGCATCAGTCGGAAAAATAAGGACTAATTGTGGGAAAAAAACAGGAAAAGTGGTTTTTCATTAACAAGGACTTTTTCCAAAAAAATTGGTTGATTCCATGACTCACAGATGCAATGAAGTTATGAAAAACAAAGGTAGAGCCTCTAAATATTAAAATAAAATAATTTTTTAACAAAAAATTAAAAGATATGCCTCTAAAAATTGAATCCTTTTACGCGTTTCTATTATTTTTTCCAGAAAAAATATTGACTCTTTACATTGTTAGTCATATAGTGTATTAAAATCTTAATGAAAAGAGGATTGATTTTGTTTTTTCTTATGCTGTATGTCTGGTAAACAAAACTGCATATAAATCTTTTTTAACAAAACTAAACTTGACAAATATACTTACAAAATTGGAAAAAAATGCTATCGTTTCTATTATTTTTTCCAACACTGTATATGTATTAATATTTTAAGATAATGCAAGTGATGCTGCTGATCGCCTCCCTATTTACTAAACTTTCAACCGGCATTAATGAAATACAACTCCTAAACGAGGACCGTTGCATATTTACCGCGTACAGTTAAGAGTCGCGTTAAATATTTTGTCTGAATATATGGGATTTTTCCATAACTTTTGATATGTTCACACTTCCAAACAGTTCTTGGAAATTAATTTTGTTATTTGTTTCTATTAAATCAATCACAAGTAAATCTATGCACACAAATACCTTATTTATCCTGCGCTCCATTAAAACAACACGACAGATTGCAAATTATATTAAATTTCTTAAATAAATAAAAAAAAATCGCGATTTTATTATAAGCAATCATCACATTATACCCTTATCAATCAAACACCTTTCATGAAAATTATTTTTAAATATATAAATACTTTTAAAATTAAATGACTAATAAAAAATTAAAAACAAACAAAAGCAAGAAACAAGTATGAAAAATTAATAAATAATAGGAAAACTGAAAAGATGAAGAAAGGACACGCTTCTTTCTACAGACAGAAATTAGATTTTTAAGCTGCACGGTAATGAAAGAAAAAATATGTGAAGCAAAATATTTATTTAATTTATAGCAAATATACAATTTTATACAAACTCGTGGCCATAAAACCTTTGTAATGATTTTATTTTAAACGAAATGAAAAAACCAATATTCATAAATATTTCAGCTCTTTCTTTTCATTATTTTCTTATAGGTTGAAAAGTTGAAAACTTAATACAAAATTCAAACGTTTTAATTTTGTGGCTGTAACAAAAAGGGAAACCATAACAATTTTGTTATTGAAAAAGAAAACATTTAGAGAATGTTAAGTCCTTACAAAAACTTTGAAAATAGTTTATAGTTTTCATTTAATTAGTTATACGTTCAGAGGCTAAGTAAACTTTTAGGTTTCACAATGAATATAAAATAAGTTACAAACAAATGTTAGTTTAACAAGTAAGAGTGCTCTATTCGGCTATGCCGAATCTTATGTAACCTTCACCTTTGTTGTGGATGCATTAATTGCCCATTTTCAGCGTATAGCATCCTAAATATATTAAGAAAACTTCTAATTGCTGACGACCAGATTATATTGTAGAAGTTACAAACGAAATAACAATCTTATATATACCCTTCTCACGAAGGTGAAGAGTATAAAAATAACAACGCCAAACGAAACGAAACACCAAAATAAAGAAGAAAAACAAAATACGCAAAGCAATGAAACCAACTCACATCCAAACATATGTACGTTTTGTTGCTTTTTTGTCAAATACCAAAATAAAGAAGAAAAACAAAATACGCAAAGCAATTGTCTTTTTTTGATGAAATTTTCAGGTGTTGTCTCGGATTTTTGCTCATATCTCCGTTATTTATGGACGGATTTTGCTGATTTTAAATAGGAAACTTCTCGAAAGCATGTCTGAAATAATTATTGAAGATTTGGATCCCCAAGATATCTGGGGTCTTCAGAAAATTGATTTCAACAGACAGACCAGACCAGACCAGACCAGACTACGATTCTTTATGGTCATACAAATTTTGAAGTTACTTAAAAATATTAATAACTTTTGAACGGGCAAGGTCCTAGTTTACAAAGCCTTACAAAAATTTATAAATTTTTAAAAATCACACATTTTACTAAATTTTATCACAATTAATCAGATATTAATGGCCGTCAGAGATACAATTTCCAACAATTTTAGTATAAAGGGGTATTTTTAAAAATTAGCCATTTAAGGCTAACTGTAGTAATCCAACAATGCCTGGGAGATGTTGGGTAATTAGAAAACAATAGCCTTGTTAAAATTTGGTTAAATTATTTTATTGCATCGTTGAGATGACGTTCGTCGAACATCAATGAAAACTAAACACAAACACTCAAACGAAAAAATTGCATAATTTTGCAATAATTTATTTTTTTTCTTGACTGGTTACAAACAATTTAATATTGTAGCCATAAAAAGCCAATGATGATAATGATGATTGCATGTCGTCGGCGATTTTATTCTAAAGATGCGTATAGTAACAAATTTACTGCAAATTTAATGTTGCACCACGCATACACACCGACACTTATACTCATACACATGCGTTTGAAGTTTGCCACTCAACGGCAAACGGCGACAAAATATCATAAACCTTTCAAACAAACACACAAGTCCGTCCATCTGTCCGTCCACACAAGACATGAAGAAGATAAAGTGGTCAGACTGCATATAATACGAGCACAATCTGAGATCAGAGATGTGCACTGCACTGCACAGTGAAACAAAAGTGAAAGGCAAACCAAAAATGTAGAGGCGGACAGACAAGCAAATGCAACTGCAAATGCAGCATCATCATCAATACAACCAACCAACATTGATTAAAATTTATGTCATTGAATTTGTATGAGTTTTAATTATTTTCAATAAATTTAGTTTTGGATAGTGTGTGAATGTTTTCGTGTGTATTTAAGTGGTTTAATCTATGAATTAATTTAATGCCTTAATTATATAAATGAATACAATGTTTTAGAAAAATTCTTAATTACAATTAATAATATGAAAAAATATTTAGAATTTTATTTTGACATTAAAGACATAAACTCAGCATTAGTTTAGTTTTGGCTTGTGCACCCTACAGTGAACATTTTTATAAAACAGAGTATAAGGCAATGCCACGACAGCCAGTTGACCATACCGGAATGACACGAGATCACAACAACAGAATTTAACCTAAACTGAAATTAAGAGTGTGATATCGCTAGCTTAGTATACAAACGTGTTAATTCCATTATCAAAAATGTTTCAGGAAATACAAATAACGTTTTAAAATCATTTGTTTTAAATATTTTTGGAATTAGCTCATTTTCTTATAATAATTTTTCTTTATTCTTATAGTTTTATCTCTGTTATTTGATTTAATTGATCCCGAAGGTCATAAATTTCAAAAATAATTCCTTAAAAAATTTATGATTTATTACTTTATTAAATGAATAAGCTAAATTTAAAACCAAGGGTCTTCCAGTAGAATCTTCCGAACCTTGATTGCGGCCATATTGTTGCACATACATCTGTTGGATTATACAGGTCAACAGCAAAAAAGGCTTGACCAATCACAGTATAGATTTAATACATCATGGCTACCTATGTACAAAAATGGTAAAATATCTCCATTCTATGCATAGATTTTTTTTTTTAAAAATGTTTAAGTAAAATTATAAATTTTGTTCGGCGGTTCTCAATATAATTAATGATAACTCAAAAAGTGTTAGTCCGATATTATTAAAAAAAAAAACTTAGAAAAGTTGATATTTACATAACCTTTAATCCGTTCATATATTACTTTTCAATTGGCTTAGTACTTTCGGAGTTATAATAACAAATTGAAGCAAAAAATATATTTTTTAAGTGAAATTAGCAAATTTTTGTGTTTTAAAAAACTCATGAAAAATCGAAAACGACAGAAATTATTCAAGTTTATTTCTTTATCTCAAAGCGACATATAATATCAACAAAATGAAGTATCGATCATAAAAATCGATTGATTCTTTTCGAATTTATTTACAATTAAGTGAATCTGCTCATTTTCAAAAAAATTTAGTTTTTTGTTTGATATACATAAAATTGTGTAGATAATGTTCTTCTTTCGATTGATTGAATTTTGAAAACATTTTCCTTATGCTGTGTACAATTTTTCACACATATATTGTATTTCAATCGGCTCCGTAGTTTCGGAGTTATAATAACAAATTGAAGCAAAAATTATATATTTTACGTGAAAATAACAATTTTTTTTGTTTTAAAAAATCATGAAAAATCGAAAACGGCAGACATTTTTCAGATCTATGGCTTTATCGCAAATCCACATGTAATAGGAACAAAATGAGATATCGTTCATAACAATCGATTGATTATTTTCGAATTTATTCACAATTAAGTGAATTCGCTCATTTTCACAAAATTCGATGTGCTTATAAGCGTGTACTTTGAGTGAAAATTTTACTTGTGTTTTTGTTACAATAACAAAACAATTACAAATTAAACACATAAAATTTTGTGAAAATGGGTGAATTCATTTAATTGTGAATAAATTTGAAAAGAATCCATCGATTTTTATGATCGCTATCTCAAAATTCAATCAATCGAAAGAAGAACAAAAAAAAACTTTTCTAAGTTTATTTTGATAATATCGGACTAACCCTTTTGAACTTATTATAAATTAACTATGTGGAGAAACGTCTAAATAAATTCACAATTTTGCTTAAACATTTTTTTTTTAAAAAAACCTCCAAAGAATTTAAAATTTTACTATATTTGTACTACTGGAACCACATACATTAAAATTGTGTAGTGGTTTAAAAAGCCTCTGAATTTTTTTCGATTTTATTGCGCTGTGTTATCTGTCATTTATGCAGTTCATGCTGCAATATCACCATGGACGGTTATAGCGTTCAACAACACGTACAAGTAATAAAATTTAATGGGTCTTGGAACAGTTTGAAATTGACCTTAATTTTCGTCAAAAAATCATGTTCAGCGATGAGGTTCATTTCTGGATGAATGAGTACGTCAACAAATAAAATTGTCGAATTTGAGAGGATACCAATTCACAGGAGCTCCAAGAGCGTATATTGCATCCCGAAAAAATCACTGCTTGCTGTAGATTTTGGGCATCGGTCCATATTTCTTTGAGTATGACATTTTCCAGGTCATCACCGTCAACAGTGAGAGCTATAGGTCCATGATTACCAATGTCTTATGGCCTGAATTGTATGATAGGGACACCAACGATATGTGGATTCAACAGGACGGTGCGCTACGTGACACACACCACATGGCACATTGGACATTCTGCACGAGCGATTTGAGGGCATGGTCGTTTTATGTGGTGGTGATCTGAACTGGCCACCGACATCGTGCGATTTGACTCCATTAGACTTTTTCGTATGGGGATTTCCTAAGTCGCAAGTACTTATATGTGAATTAGCAAAAACCCACAGCGGCCCTGAAAGCATATATAACCCATGGCAATGTTCAAATTTAGCCTGATTTATGCGCCAGAGTTATGGAAAGTTATGTATTAGTGTATAAAAAAGTGGATTCATTCAACTCATTGTTGGCATCAATTAATCCAATATATCAAAAGAAATATGAGTTGAAAAAGATTTATTTGAAAATTAGTACAAATTTGTTGAAACTAGTCCTAAAATATATAAATATATATATATAAAATATATATTCAAACAAAATATTGGAGGTAAATCTGGTGTCTGAAGTAAGTTACTACCATAAAGTGATGGAAACAGATATTGAAATGGTTCTTTGATTGGCTCCTAGGGATAGGGACCCGTTCTAGTTCTAACACTTTAAATAGAGCGGAAGTCTCACGTTAACATGGCCATGGCCTAGGAGTGGGTAAATGGATACCTTTTAAATACTTAGTGACTGGTCATATAACTAAAATTCGGTTAAAATCAATTTATAATAATTTCACCTACATTTTTTTTAAAATTTTTTGATTTATGTATTATCAACTTTATGCCAAAATTACGGAAGTTAAGTAACATCACTGGAAATTGACACATATTTCCTGCAGTCCTGAGGCAGTAATTTTCTCTCTAAAACTTCAAGTTTGCAGTTTGTATAAAAATCAAGATAAAGTGTTTCAGAAATTCGTTTAGGCCCTATATGACATCCCATCATTTGCTTTAAATTGATTTGGTAGCAAAAATAACTTTGACATCATCACATGCAACATTCCATCAATCAGGTTTGCAATGATTTGAGTACTAGTTTTTGTTCGCATTTTAAAGTTTTGCTTTGATTTGAACATTAATAAGTAAATTGATGAGTTTTTTGGTGTAGCATAATACCGGATAAAAATGTTTAAAAAATACATAACAGAAACTCATGAGATCTATAAGAGCCAATGTACCAAGTATAGATATTTATATATTAAGACATTTTTACCCGTATTGTTTATTTTCATATTACCTACTTTGTTTGTATGCAAGTAAGTGTTATACATATTACTTATTTAATTTATTTAATTGAAAATTATAAAGTCAATTTATGTTTGCATTAGTCTCAAAGCAGACATTCTAATATTGGTCTTGAAATCGAGACATCTGTTCGTTCGTTTGGCTCTTTAATGTCAAGTGTAGGATTGTTGAAATACAAACTTTTTGTTTGCAATTATTATTATTTTTTTTTTTTGTATTGCTTTAGATTTTGTTTTAGATTTTCTTACCATAAATTTATTTATTTTAGTTTTTTTTTTGTTAAAGTTTTGTTGCTCTTAATTTGATTGGTTTTTCATAAGAAAAAGAAATATGCAACAACCTTTAAACTTTTTAAACAAAAAATCTATATTTCAACTTAGAACGTGAATTTATTAAACTTATAAGAATATCAATATAACAAATTTGGAATAAATACTCAAATGAATTTGTAGAGCAGTATTTATTGTGGTTTTCGATTGGTTTCACATATAATAAGCATGTAGCAATAGTTGCTTTAGTGAATTGGAGCTATGGCGAATGCAGCATGAACGAATGTAAGTCATAAAATTGCATCTAATTTAAAATACAAAAGTTTACTAGTTGCTTTAATCGATGAGCATTAAAAGCAGCCTAAAATAGCATTTTCGATATTTTGTTAATGTGAGAGTTAGGTCTTTGACAACAGACTTAGGGTCACTATGTTACCCTATGTTTCCATTACAAAATTTGCATAAATTTTTTCTCTCTTTATTATAAATCGTTACATGATACCAGAAGAACGTAGAAAATCTTCTAAAAAAAATTTCGTCTTTTAGAAAAATTGATGTTGTGAAGTCCGCGTATATCTAAAGCTGCACCTGTGATTCTTTAAAGTCCATTATTTAGATTTTACGATAAATTCTTTAATAATATTAAATTCATTAAGAAAATTTTAATAGAAGTTTCTATGTAGGCCCACCAGGAAAAAAATGCAGTAAATTCGTAAACGAAATAAATTTTGTACTCCTTATATATTTTTATACCCTACACCATCATAGTGGAGAGGGTATTATGCGGTAGTGCTGATATTTGTAACGCCCAAAACTAATGTAGTCTAACACCCACATTAACGTATAGCGATCGACTCAGGATCACTTTCCGGCACATGTATTCTCTTCGGCCCAAAGACGAAGTCTATTGAAACTGATAAAAGTCGGTTCGTTATTTCACCTAGCCCCCATACAAAACTACTCCCAAAATAGGCCTTTATTGGTGATATATATAGATATCCACAAACATTTTTAACATACAAATAAAGAACACCATGTAAGGCCCACAGTTTTATGTAGAAGGAAATCACGCGCCCAAATTTTATGGCGATCGGTATAATTGATCATAGCTACCAAACAAGGAACTTTTCCGAAAATCACTTTAACGAGCATCACTTAAAAATCTTGGTATGTTAATAAAATTTAACAGAAAGAAGTTTCACATAAAAATAAATCATGCGACCTAATTTCATGGCGATCGGTACATAATTGCTCATAGCTTTCCGGAAATCACTCACGAAAATAAATTATTGAAATTTTAAGAGCTCAGGTTTGACCAACTATACTTTCATACTTGTTTTCTTTCGAATAAAATTCTTACTCTATGTTTTTATAAAACTTATACCGCAATCAATTCTTTGTCACAGTAACGTAGAAAATTTAGTTTTCGTCTTTATTAAAATAATCATGATGTAATAAGTAAGGTGAGAGCGTTTCGACAACAAACACAATATTTCTTGCTGACAAGTGCATAGGTTTTGTAAATAATTTTTGACAAAACCGTTACCAATGTAAACACAAAGCTTTTGTTATTTTTGCATATTAACTAAAAAACGGCCGTTAAATTTAAATTATATTTGAAAATGAACAACGGTTTAACAGTGCTTTATCCAAGTTTCATTATATGAAATCTTTTTATTCACATTTTCATTCATGTTTTTTTATTTAAAAATTTTTTTCTTTGAAAATAAAATTTATTATTTTTTCCAAATAAATTGTGTTTGACAAAACCCAAGCATTTTCAAAATCTATATATATAAAAGTCAATGTGTGTTTGTATGTATATTTGTTTGTCTGTTTGTTTGTTTGGACTTTATAGACGGCTAAACGGCTGAACCGATTTTCATGAAATCTTCACAATGTCTTCCCGTATCTCTGGAAGGAACTATAGGCTACTTTTTATTTTGAAATTTTACGTGGGCGATGTGCCACGCCCATTTATACAACATTACCTCCTATTTCAAGTCAAAAACAAAATGCGTATATTTCAAAAAGTATATCAGCTAGAGTTCCCAAATTTTGTACAAGGAACTTTAGTTTCAATATAAATATTTTGGACAAAAATGGGCAGACCAGCAATAGTGGGCGTGGCACCTCCCATAATAAGTAAATACTAAAATCTGAATGTCAGGAAAACTATAACACCTAGAGTTCCTAATTTTTGTACAAGTAACTTTAGTTTCAATATAAATGTTTTGGACAAAAAGTGGGCGGACCATCTGAAGTGGGCGTGGTACCTCCCATATGAAGTAAATACTAAAATCTGAATGTCAGGAAAACTATAACACCAAGAGTTCCCAAATTTTGTACAAGTAACTTTAGTTTCAATATGAATGTTATGAACAAAAAATGGGCGGAACAGCAAAAGTGGGCGTGGGACCTTCTATATGAAGTAAATACTAAAATCTGAATGTGAAGTAAACTATATGAGCTAGAGTTCCCAAATTTTGTACAAGTAACTTTAGTATCAATATGAATGTTTTGAACGAAAATGGGTGGACCACCGAAAGTGGGTGTGGCACCCCCCATACGTAGTAAATACTAAAATCTGAAATTCTAAGAAACTATAACAGCTAAAATTACCAAATTAAATACAAGTAACTTTAACTTCAATACAAATGTTTTTAACAAAAATGGGCGGACCAACTAAAGTGGGCGTGGTACCTCCCATATGAAGTAAATACTAAATGTGATGTAAACTATAAGAGCTAGAGTTCCTAAATTTTGTACAAGTAACTTTAGTTTCAATATGAATATTTTGGATAAAAACGGGCGGTTCAGCAATAGTGGGCGTGACACCACCCATATGAAGTAAATACTAATATCCTAATATCTGGGAAACTATAACAGCTAAAATACCCAAATTTAGAACAAGTAACTTTAGATATAATATAAATATTTTGGACAAATATGGGTGGACCTGCAAAAGTGGGCGTGGTGCCTTCCATATGAATTAAATACCAAAATTTGCATATCATGGGAACTATAAAAGCTAGAGTTTCCAAATTTTCCACAAGTTACATTAGTTTCAACATGAATATTTTGGCCAAAAATGGGTGGACCAGCAAAAGTGGGCGGGTCACCTCCCATATGTAGTAAATACTAAAATCTGCATACCAAGGAAACAGCTAGAGTTTCCAATTTTTTTACAAGTAATTTTAGTTTCACTTGAAATATTTTGGACTAAAATGGTCGGACCAGCAAAAGAGGGAGTGGTGCCTCCTATATGAATTAAATACTAAAATTTCCATATCAGGGAAACTATACATGTTAGAGTTTCCAAATTATGTACAAGTTACTTTAGTTTCAATATGAATATTTTGGCCAAAAATAGGTGGACCAGCAAAAGTGGGAGTGGCACCTCCCATATGTAGTAAATACTAAAATCTGCGTATGAAGGAAACTATAACAGATAGAGTTTACAAATTTTGTATAAGTAATTTAAGTTTCATTAGAAATATTTTGGACGAAAATGAGCGGACCAGCAATTGTGGGCATGTCACCTCTTATATGCAGTAAATACTAAAATCTGCATATCAGGGAAAGTATACATGTTACAGTTTCCAAATTTTGTACAAGTAACTTTAGCTTCAATATGAATATTATGACCAAAAATAGGCGGACCAGCAAACGTGGGCGTGTCACTTCCCATATGTAGTATATACTAAAATCTGCGTATCAAGGAAACTATATCAGTTAGAGTTTCCAAATTTTGTACAAGTAATTTTAGTTTCAATAGAAATATTTTTGACAAAAAACTGCATATCCTTATATTAAGTATCAATATGAATATTTTGGAATTTGACAGATCGAAAATAATGGAACTTCACCTAATATTGGAAAAAATTTAATACATAACTATACTATCAATATAAATATTTAAATTCCTATATCTTGAAAACTGTAATAACTGAAGTACTAACATTTTGAAAGAATAACTTTACTATCAATATTGTCTGTGCGATGCTAAATGGCTGGACTGATTTTTATGAAATTTTTACGTCTTCCTGTATGTCTGCAATAAACTATGAGATACTTTTTTTTCGAAAAACAATGTATATTTTAATTACTAAATAAATATATTTTTTAAACCTTTACTTAATATGCATTTTACTTCGAGGGGGTAGCGAAGCGCACCGGGTATTAGCTAGTAGATAAATAAAAATCAGCTGTGTTGTTGATTTCACCTTACTTAGTGCATCCTGAAAATAATTTTATAATTTTCAAACGAATGAATTTCTTTGAAAATTTTAAATTTTTACATAAAAAAAAAAAATTGTTGAAAAAATAAAAAAATAATAAGGGTCCCCATGTAAACGCTTAAATGCCTCGCAAACTGTGCAATCTGTGCATTTTTACACTCTCGCAAATGAACTGTCAAAAAATGTATGGAAATTCGTTTGCACAACATTTGTAACATATTCATCTGTTCACGATTAGTTCGTTTAGAAATTTGTCAATCTTAAATTAAATTCGCTCAAACTAAATTCTTTAGTGAAAGAAATCAATTCGAGCATTCTCGGTACTCTGCCATTTTTAAAACAGTGCACAGTGGGGCAGAATCAAAAAATTTTTGAAATAAATCTGACATTTCTAAACGGCTGGTCCGATAGGGATATAAAAAAAGTAGATTTTTTGCTGTTTTTTTGGAAGGGAAAAGGTGACTTAACTTAATTAAAAAAAACTTGCTTTAAGAACATATAAAAATTTTATGGTTTTCTGTAAGGTATCTTTACGTTGAAGACTTGGGTATAAAAAACATGTCCTACTTTTTGAATATGCCGCCCAAATTTCAACTTTGGGCCACATGTTCTAAAATCTCAAAGCTGGGATCATTTATCCCCATAGTATTTTACTAGCCCTGCACACAAAAAAATATTAGAGGTAATATTATCTTAGCTGGCATAGTAAAATTATTTTTATATGAAACTAAATAAATAAGTTGTATTACCTATGCCAATAGTTAATTTACACAATACATTTTAACTAAAATCTATGTTAATTCTACTATTGTTGTTAGGTATCTTCTTCGAATATTTTTATGTGTATGTTTTTTCAACTTATTGTCATTTTAAAAACATTTGTGAAGAAAAAAGGTTTGTACAAATTTATTATTTAATAAAATTTATTTTAATAATCGTATATTTTCAGCAAAATATATTAATTCTGTTTGTATAGATTTCATAAGGTAATTAATTACATAAATATTCGTATTTACATTAACATATTAACTTTATGACACAAATTTTATTTTTTCAGAGAAGGATATGTCTCATATTATGTTGTCGAATATTTTAATCTTCCTGGCCACTGCAATCTACAAAATAAATCAATGTAATCAGTATCCTTTTAAATATTTTTCGTCTTTCCATCTTCGTCAACATCGCTATAAACCAGCCACTGTTTTTCTAATTAATTAATTCATATCCAAGCCTTTGAATGTGAATGGTACTATGTGGAATGTCCATCATTATATATTGATCTGTTCCAGTACTAGTCAGATTTGCAGGTTTCAATAAAAAATTGCTGATACTGTAAATAATTAGTTGTTAGGTATATTATTACTAAAACAAAACCTGCAAATCTGACTAGTACTGGAGCAGATCAGTATATAAAGATATATATAGTACAGAACAGATCAAGAGATGGGCATTTCACATAGTGGCATTCACATTCATAGGATTGGATAGTAATTGTTTTCCACATAATTTTTTTTTTTTTTTTGCAATATTTTACTCCATTAAGTAATTTTATGAGATCTAAACATTAATGTAACCTTTTTATTATTTAATAAAGACAAATTAAATAAAAAATAAATTTTATTGTTATTAGTACTACAGCATTGATAAAATAGTTAATTTAACTAAACAGATATTTTATTACATAGTTGATTTACCAAAAATAAAAGTATAAATTAGCTTTTCTACACACAAAAAAATAATCGAGGCTATATTAACTAAGCTTGCATAGTTAATTTATTTTTGTATGAAAATGAAAAACTAAGTTTTATTATCTATGCCAATAGGTTATTCAAACAATACACTTTACCTAAAAACTATGTTAATATAACTATTGGAATTAGTAACATCTTCTTCGAAGTTGTTTGTTTATTTAATTGTCAATTGAAAATATTTTTGGTGCAAATGGGTATGTATATATTAAATTAACTTTAAAAAATATAAAAATTTAAATAAATTCTATTTTTAGTAATATAATCAAAAGGGAAAAATATGGACGCATTAAAACTAGCGAAATTAAAATCTATGATTTCTTAGCATTTCGCCAAATATTACTTTGATGTTTCTGGTGGCTAATATATGGAATCATCGGGTAGTGAATCAAGTAAAAGTGTTATTCAACTTCAGCAGTGGGAAAACAACAATTAGAGTAAAGGCGTTCAAAACTTCAAATAAATTTGGAAACGGGAGAATCTATGAAACGTTTGGCGAAAAAGTCCCAAAAAGAAATCAAAATTCCACAATACCACAGCAGACATCGTCTCAGATGCGAATCACGTTCACAAAAGCATCTGCAAGCAATTTGTATCCAATTTCATTTATATACACATAAAATTCATTTTGTAAATAAATTTGATTAAATAAAATAAAAATTGTTAAATATAATTTGTTACAATTGTTCCATAGTTAAATTATCAAAAATTAAACTATAAATTTACTTTGCTTTCATCGGTAAATTAAAAGGAATTTTAACAAAACATTTTAGTTGAATTTTCGAACATTGAAATTATCTAAAATTTTAGTCATATTAACTAAGAAACTTTGTAAATGCCATTCTACCCTTGCGCTTAGTTAAATTTATACTATATTCTTAGGAAATATAACCTATGGATTTTTTTGTGTGTATCATTTGTAATTTTGAAAAGTTTATAAGCTGGTTTAACAAAAATTTTTGTTGATTTTTCGAACAAGGAAATCAACTAAAATTTTAGGCATATTAACTAAATAACTTTGTAAATGCCATTCTACCCTTGCGCTTAGTTGAATTTATACTATATTTTTATGCAATGTAACCTATAGAATTTTTTGTGTGTGAAGGAATTGTTGATTCTATGGATAAAATTGTAAAAAATACCATATCTGGGATTTTCGCTCCAATTTTTAGGAATTGCTGGATTCTCATTGACATTTTAACATGTTTTTTTACACTTTTTTTTATTTATTGAGTTTCTAAAACGAAAATTTGTATCAAAATATTTATAGATGGATTTGAGAGTTAACTAGGGATGCCAAACGGGACTGCGTTTTACAAATCCCCAGATTCGGGATTTCAGAAATCCAGAGATTTCGGGATTTTTCGGGACTTCGGGATTTTAGTTTAATGTCAAAAAACATATTATATTTAAGTAAAAGTATAACAAAGCAAAAACTAATTAAAATAAATTAAAATAAAATAAATTTCACACAAAAGACATTTCATATTTATATCCGTATTCTGAACTTTTGTATTGAGTAAATAATCTATGTTTATAATAAGTATGTGACAAATCGTGTAAAAATTGGTAAGGCAGTTTAAAAGTTATTCACAATTGAAACTGCACAATTTATAATAATTAATTATTATTAAGTTTTTAAATAAATATAAGATTCTGGTGGGTATACAAGATTCTGCACAGCCGAATATAACACTCTTACTTGTTTTATATTCATATTACTTATTGTATGGAGCTGACGAAAAACATCGTTCATAGTCAACGCGAATTTATTAAAAAACTTCTGTATAAGTCGGTCAATGAAAGGGAGATCTGCTGTTTCCCGATTAAAATTAAAAAATTTGGCTCCGTTTGGATTTGAAGCGAGATTAGTATTATAATTTATAATTTAGCTTTCTAGGTATTTTGGGAGCTTCAAAAATCTTCCTAAAATATCAAAAGTCTCGCAGTTTTTCGGGATTTGTTAATTCCGAAAAATTCCGTGTTTTTTCACAAATCCCGGGATTTCGGAATTGGCATCTCTCGTGCCGACCAATGATTTACATTTAGTTCATTCTGGCATAATTTTTGATCCTTATCAAATTATCCATAAAAAATTCTGCGAAGCCTTTTAGCGTGCTAGAGTCTTTGGCGGGAATCGAAGCCACAATTCTTAGAATGATAGTCCAGCATACTACCATCTAGTCTATCGGCCACCCATAAACTTACTTATTATCGTTTATATTAAGTATCGAATTATAAAAACATCTTTCAATCCCTTAAACTTTGTAACATTTATTTTATTTTTAGGTGTTTAGGTTGTCTGTCTACATAACTTTGTTGAACATAAAGTTTAGACATCATTTGGTTTATGGGTGACAAGTTAAATACAAAATTCAGTCAATAAATTATCATACATATTTGTTTATCCGAAGAATTTCATAGTCATCGTTACTAAATAAATAAATTTTATATTGTGTGGCAACAAAACACATCTAATATTCATTCATATATGGTTGCAAATGTTATACTATGTTGCTACACTGTAGCCTCTACAGACAAATTATTTAAGACATTTATTTTTAGACTTTAACAATCAAATTTATGGCAAAATAATTAATCGTACAATACACCGGTAACTGACTCTAAACTAGTTAGTTTCTTTTACTGGATCTTCGGGTAGAGACCGGTTTTAATTTGTATGCTTTATATGAAAGGAACATGTCACTCTAACAAAGTCTCGGCCTGGAGGGGTTGAATTGACACAAACAAATTTGTTCGGTTTTGATTGTTATAGTGGTAATAAAATTTTAATAAATTATGTCTATAATAAATTTTACCAAATTTGTTATAAAATTTTCAGACACGGGAAGGGAACCGACTCAGAAATGGTTCTAAAAAGTTCCAGTTTTAACATTTGTTATAGAAGGCATATGTTACTTTACCATGTCGTTGCCCTAGAACTATGACTTTTATATGCACTCCCACAGGTCTCTGAAATAATCAAAGCGTACTTATTCTGTCTGGGATAATATAATATTGTTCGAAAGCTCATTTTTCTTAAACCAACAAACTTTGAAAATTCCATCTACCGTTAAACATGTCCTCAGTGTAAGTATACAAAGTTATTAATTCATAAAGTAGAAGAATGTATCATTGTATAATAGACACAGACTAACAGTAGACTGTTAAGGCATGGGAAGTAGTAGCAGAAGCAGCAGCAGTAAGTAGTGGCTGTAAAATATCATCAACTCTCTAATGGCAACTTAATTAACACCAAACAACTAGTGTGGAAATAATGAAACATTAAATTGTTGCCTGTCTTTGTAATGAGTTTTCAGGCAGCAAAATTACCAAGTAACCAAATGAACAAACGACCACTTCATCAGCACGACCACCATTTAGACAGCACAATCATCAGAGAGATGTTTTTAATCACAGCAATGAAGTGTCAGCAATTGGAGTACCAAGTACTCACTCGTATACTTATGATCACTAAGTCACTCACTCACTCAGTCATAAATATGATTGTTGATTGGTGGTGTGTGATCCATTAACCTAAATTTTCAGCAATTACTTTTAGATGGTCGTTGCTAGTGATTGTTGTGGATTTTTCTTTAAGTAATAGTAAAAACAATATTAAATGAAATTAAAAGATTAGATTAGGCCTGTCAGGTTAGTGGGTACTTAGGCTAGCTTAGTTGCATGCTGACAAATGTGTTGTATGGAAATGTTTTATTAACACTAGAGTATGCTACAATATAACAAATAATTACATTTTATTAAGTCATATTTTAGTGTTAGTTTTAATGAATTGAAACTATTGTTGGTTTAAAATGTGAAGGCTGTTAAACAGAGGGAATAATAGTTATTAAATTGTTATAACTATATTTCAATAAAACAATCGTAAATTGTATATGGGCAATTCCATATCATCGTATTTGCACAAATAAGAGTATCTGAAAAATAATTTGGTCTTTATGTTCCATTCAGAGGGTACTACATTTAAAAAAAAAAAAACAATAAGTTCTTTTGAAACTTTGTTGTCCAAGATATAGAGCGAAATAAGAGTATATCGTACGTGACGTGAATTTTGAGGTACATGTAGAAATATGCGATAATTTGCGAATCGTGAGAGGCATCATGCTTTCTTTTAATTTTTTACACATATGTAATTAATTAGAAAATTAAACTTAAAACAAAGCTTGATTATTTAAGAGATACGAATTTAAAATAAGTATGAGTTCTGATCACATATTGAGCTAGATTCAGTAACTGACGATTACATTTTTATACCCTTCACCTTTGTGAGAAGGGTATATATAAGTTTGTCATTCCGTTTGTAATTTCCATAATATAATTTTCCGTCGATTTAGCCATGTCCGTCTGTCTGTCTGTCTATCTGTTGAAATCAATTTTCTGAAGACCCCAGATATCTTCGGGATCCAAATCTTCAACAATTCTGTCAGACATGCTTTCGAGAAGTTTCCTATTTAAAATAACGGAGATATGAGCAAAAATCCGAGACAACATCTATTTTTGGCATATTTTTGATCTAAGTCATAAATATAGACAATATGGATATCTAATAAAAAACTTTTTTGTCATAAATTTTTTCACTAATAAATTAAAAACTTTTTTTTTAAAAAAATTGGAAAACACTTTAAAAAAAATTTTTTTCGAAAAAAAAATTAAAAACAATTTAGTTTTTTATATATTATTTTAAAGAATAAATTACTTGTTATATTATTGAAATATAGCAATAGTTTACAAGGTCTTTGTTCATTATGTGATACATTTATGGTTTCGTTATTTTAGGTCGTCAAACTTCCAGAAAAATTTTGAAGAAAATCATTCATATTTATTAAGAAATAAAATACTAAAAAGAACATTGAAATTGGAAAAGAATTAAACAAGAACAGTGTTAATTCTGTTTTCATAAATAGTTTCACTTTTCTCCCTAACAACTCTCCAACTAGGAGACTAGCTTATGCTGGTCCCAAAAACCATGAAAATTCCGTTCAAATCCGGCACATTGGGGTCGATCAAATGAAATATTTTAATGAAACTGAATCTTCTAAGATAATGGTTCGATTGAAAAATGATGTTCAAACAAATCAAAAAGGAGGACATAATTTTTCAGAAAATTAAATTTTTAAATACATGGTGAGATAATTAATTTTCCTTATATAGCCAACAGGATAATAAAAAATCCTTTTTATTTCACTAAGCTATCTCTTTCATATATATATGTTTATTTAAAAGGCTTATAAAACATAATTATAATACAAGATTTGTTTTATAAATCTTTGATAAATTTAAAACATTTAAATTTTGAAATTTTATGTTTCAATTTTGAGATTTTCGATTTTTACCTTAATTTTTTTTTTTTGTTTTTTCGCAAATATATTTTGTAATTGTTGTCAAACATATTTTCTAAAAACAGTATTCTATATCTGTTACAAACCAAATAAAGACATAAACATTTTTTTGGAAAAAACTCAATCCGACTAGCAGTGAAAATAATCAAATTCAAAATTTTGAAATGTTTAAAAAAAATTCATATGTTTTAACAAAACTCAGGGACCGTAACCATTATGACATTTATAATAAAAATCACAACACAATTGTTATTTTCTGATATTTAATTTTTGTCTGAAATATTTTTCAAACTATTATTTTTATTTTTCAGATATAAAAATTAATTATTGAGTTTTATTTACATATTTGTCAGACTCTTGCATACATGTAAATAAAACGCAATAATTATTATTAATGTTTATATTTGCCAAAAAAGAGTGTGCCGAATCTTATATACCAAGTTACACTTTAAAATAAAAATTTTAAATATTTTTAGGTAAACAAAATGATTTTTTTTTCAAAATTTAAAAAAAAAAAAAAAAATTTTTTTCAAAATTAAAAAAAAAATTTTTTTCCAAAATTGTTTTCATTTTTTTTAAATTTTTTAAAAATTTATTGAAATTTTTATAAAATTTTTTTTTGTGGTAAAAAAAAATATTCGTGTTAAAAAATAATTTTCCCGATTTTGACCCATTGTAGGTCCAAATAGCTATAGCCTTATATAAATCGTTGCAATGGACTTTGAAATATCTATCATTAGATATCCATATTGTCTATATTAATGACTTAGTAATTCAGATATGGATCAAAAATAGGCCAAAAATCAAGGTTGTCCCGGTCCCGGAACGATTTTCTCGTTTTTAAATAGCGACCGAGACGAATTCCCGATATATTGATGTATCAATTTTGTTTGTAAGTTATTTGGGGGCTACGGAAAGTTGATTTTAACATACAGACGGACAGACGGACATGGCTATATCGACTTCGCTATATATATACTATGTGGGGTCGCAAATGAAAAATGTAGAAATTTCAAACGGAATGACAAACTTATATATAATAACAAATATTTCTTACAAAAAAATAAAAATCAAGAATGTAAAAAGCATGTTATTTTATGAAAATATGTATAGTTGAAAACGATCAAAATGGTATGCTTGATGGCTTTTTTCCTTAGAAATTTCAAGAATAATTATTATTTTTGATTCCTGATTTATTTTGTATCTCAAAGATTTAAAAAAAGTTTAATATTGAAAAGAACTAGCTACAAAAATTACTAATTATAAACATCTAAATCGATATAAACGTGCATCCTACTTCAGGCAATGGTTGAATATAATGATTTTTTTAACAAAATTCTAAGTTTATCATCAAATAAAAAAACATAGCACCAAGTTTTTCAAATAACTCCACAAATTTTAATAAATAAGGAACCAACCAATCACGGGATAAGTTCAGTCTCGTTTTCTCTATCTCTTGTGGTATGACAAAATGTTTTACGCACTCGTACATTAACATGATTTCAATGATTTATTTCATTTAAAAATTCTAAAGAGGTAAGAGCTATATTATGTATTCAACCAACTAGGTTGAACCGGTAAACATTTTTGGACCAAAGTATATGAAAAACTTTGTACGGACTTACCACTATAACATTTAAATACATGACTCTTGTAATGTGGAACTTGTTACTGATATTATTAGGTGTATGACTTACAAATACGGCAAATATGTCGAATGTTGTGTCAAAAAAGCGTCATATGGGAAGTTTTGCTCTGCTTCTTTAAAAAAGTGTAGCTGAAGCCGACTGCTCACCAAAGTTTATGGTGAATGTGTTCCATCGGTTTCAATGAGATGTTTTGTTCGGTTTAGATGTGGCCACAAGAAAGACAAAGATCGCCCAAAAAAATCATTCAGAACTACTCCAGCAGCAATTTCAAAACGTTTGCGAGCAGTAAAATTCATCTAAAAGCAGGGAAATTGGGTATCATATGAACTGAAGCCGAATGAACTTGTAAGACGATTTTGCATGTTCGAAATTATGTTTGAACGCTATAAAAGAAAATAATTTTTGCACCGAATCATTACTTGCGATGAAAAATGGATTCATTACCATAATCCAAAGCATAAGAGATCGTACGTGAAGCCCGGCCGAATCGACACCAAAGCCAAATATCCATACGCAGAAAAAAAATATAGTTGTGCATTGTTACTGTAACCATTTTAACATTTGTGCATGTTTACTGTAACCATTTCAACATTTTTAACAATATTATAGTCACAGTAATTATATATATGATTGTGGTAACAATAATATGGTTAATTCACATGATTGTATCAACAATATATATAGAGTTACAGTAAACATGTATATGTTTGTGACAACCATTTATATGATGAAGGACTTACCATATTATGTTGCTCTCGTCTTATGGATATCATAATCTGAGAACAACATATTATGATAAAATTATTCATCATATAAATGGTTGTCACAAACATATACATGTTTACTGTAACCATATATTAAGTTGATAGAATCATGTGAATCATAAATTAACCATATTATTGTTACCACAATCATATATATAATTACTGTGACTATAATATTGTTAAAAATGTTGAAATGGTTACAGTAAACATGCACAAATGTTGAAATGATTACAGTAACAATGCACAACTATATTTTTCTTCTGCGTAATGATCTGTATTTGGTTATGAACTACTGAAATCTGAGCAGACCATCGCAGGGAACTGTACCATAAAAAACTGATTCGTTTAAAGCGAGTATTGGCCGAAAAACGCCCAGAATATGCGGCCAGATCTGAAACTGTAAAATTCCATCATGACAACACTCGGCCACATGTTGCAATACCTTGTTAAACAAAGAGTATCCGATATTGTCTTGATTAGTTCTTGGCCTCAAGAGATAAGCAGTTCTCTTGTCGCGGAATCTAGGTGTTGCCAGAAGGATTGGAAAATGCCATAGTTAACAATGCCAAATACTTAAAGTTATGTTGCACAGAACATTTTTTTAAATAAAATGTTTAAAATTGAAATATTACGTATTTTTAAGACTTACACCCAATAACTAGTAATAAATCATAACAAATTAATAAAATCGTGATCACCAGATATTTTTTATACAAAATCCACATAAATCGGTGTCCTTAATAAACTGGTGTTGGGTATATTACATTCTGTTCTGCTGAATATATTTCATATGCTGTTTATTTTAGAAATGCAAAAAGCACTTACATTAATTACACCCCAAGAACCATAACATGTAATTATAACTATTACCAAATGTAAATATTTACTAGAACATACAAACCTACATATGTCAGACACGGATCCTGGTCAACAATATGGGAGGGGGGAGGAGGTGTTGTGTAAATAAAATAAAATTTATTTTACATTTTTCTTTTTTTTTTCCTTTTATATATTAAAACTTTTCGGTTTTGGTTTGGCAGGGAATTTCCTTTTTTCACCCCCCTGGATCAGCGCCTGACATATGTATATTTCCACCTATAGATATATGTACAAGATAATAAATACACTGTAAAGTTCTTTAGATACATACTGACATACACACACACATGCAATTAAGGCCATTATAATGCTCTATTTAACAAATAGTTTTTTAATGTTTCATAGCACTTTCACATGAGAGAAGGTACATGAATATGGAGAATATTTAAATTACAATATGTAAATTAAGCATTTTTGGTAGAAAGTACATTTTCAAGATAGCAAAATTTATTTAAAAAAAAAAAAAAAAACAATTGATTAATACATACATAAATAATTCTTAATTACTCAAAGCGAATTAAGTAAGTATTAATTAATTTTAATAATAAAGTTTCGATATTTTGGAATATTAAAATATATAAGTACACACAGAGAAAATATCGATTGGAAATCAGTTGCCATTTCAAATATAATAGGAATTAGAAAATAATAATTTAAGTCGACTTAGGGTTCTGACTGTAGTAAAGTTATGGTATTAATTCGTCCACAGTAACCAAATTTAATTCAGCAGTATGCGCTCAAATTCTAATTATTAGTGGTTAGAATCGAAAAATTTGATTATTGCTCAAAAATTCAAATTTGGTGCTCTCAACAGACTAAAGTTTTGGGTGTCCGTCAAAAAAAGCTCCAATGAAAACTCATTAAATTTATGAAAAATATATGTTTTATAGTACTTTACTGTCGCAATGGAATTTGTATCACTTTCATATACATTGAGATATTCGGTACATAGAATTGTAAGTAAAATCATGGTTTTAATTAATCTGAGGTTCCAACAAGTAAAACCTTAGCTCATTGAATAGAATTGAGCTTTTAATAAAATGTGTTTTTTAATTCGTCTACTAAATACAACCAAATTGAATTCTGCATTAAATGCTATTATATATTGGTGGTATGACTTAAAAATGCGGAATTTTTTTCAAACTGTAAGCTTTTATTTTGAAACATTTCTACAATATAAATTTATTCAAAGGATGCTAAGGAGCTATGACCTTTTCACATCTTTCTGGCAACATATTGTTACGAATTGTGCAATGACGATTTGAATTTAACGGTCTGTAACTACTGCCTGCAAACATTCATCATGTTTATGAACACTTCCATTAGTGGAGACTAGCATTGTTTGTAAGTATGGCATTACTAAATGTTGACATCGAAAAGCTCTAGAAATCGAATGTACTAGTATGTCCGTTAAGAGCATTGTAGAAGATTCCCGATAGATGGCGCGTGTATAAATAGTGGCAGAGCTGGCAGTCGTGAGTGGAGTTTATCATTGGCGCTGTTAGAGTTAACATCAACTGTCGTTTTAAACTACTAAAACTGCTTTTATTTGCTATCAAAAGTATACGGTTTATTTAAAGGAAATAAACCAACCCCGTTTTTAAAAGGTAAAAACGTAACAATATGTATTCAGAATTACAGTGAAGCTTATCCCAGAGAGAGAGTGTTCTGCATCGATCGAAGGTCTGGTCTATATAGCGGCTGGGGCAAAACTTCCCAACCACTTTATTCTAAATAGTTATTAACAAGTATTGCAACATGTATCCGAGTGGTGTGATGATAGAATATTACAGTTTAATGTCTGGCCGCATATTCTGGGCGTTTTTCGGCCAATGCTCGTTTCAAACGAATCAGTTGTGTTCGGTACAGGTTCCCAGTGTTGGTCTTAAATTGAATGAGTTTACATCTGTATGGTGTAAATCTATAATATTTCTGTGTACGATTACATCATAGAAGTTAATTTGTAGCTATTTTAATAAAACTTTGAAATTAATTTGAAATTTCTCCAACAATTAAACCTTTATTTGCCGTAGAATAATTCATTGTGTTTTGTACACAATAAACAATTCATTATATTCCTACTTAAACCCTTTATTTTCTTTTCTGCTTCGTTTAGTGAACATCCGCTATTAACTTTTGTAAGCTTTTTCCACTCTGCTCTAAATGGTTTGGTGTCATTTCCATGTTCTTGTAATTCACTTTTGTGTTATTATAAATAGGCTGTTGTGGTTGCTATTCTATTATTTCTTCTTCCGCCTAATGAAATAAAATAAAATTTAATTTTATTGTTGTCGAGGCATCCTTTTCATAGTGCAGTTTTCTTGCTCAGTTGTACTACAGTCAGTCATTGGGTACATACATACATATAATGAAAATCCTACACTTTACTCAACGAGAATTTTTTCTTCATAAATTACGTTTCAAGTCTTCTGAGTGTTTACGCTCATAAGATTTGCAATGACTACATCTGAAAAACTGAAGGACAAATACTCACAACTCTCTGAAAATATCACAACTGTTCGACTTATATGAGAATTCATATAAGTCCTAGTTCGGCTGCTACTTTGAATTTGTAAAATTGGTACACATGTGGCTGAGATGTTAGAAAAAAATCACTCTACCTCGTTTTTTTTACCTTTTCCTTTATCACTATGTCATGTTCATAGACAAAATGTATATTAAATAAAAGGCATTTCAAAGACTTTTCCAATCACTACATAAGCAGAAATTCGCACCAGCACCCGAATATTTTTTCACCAAAAATGTTTTTCAATCGTTATCTTAAACTGTATTTTGTTGAAGGATATTTAAGCCTCATTTGTTTTTATTAAATTTAATTGTAGGCAAAATCGACTTCATTTTATTGAAGTGTGTGCCAACAGTATTAAACACAATCGCTTTTGACCGACTACTTAGAAGAAAAAGGAAAACATGTTTGTTTTATTTTTGTTCCTACTTGTATTTTTTTTCTTCTTGGACCAGCACTCAGGGGATGACCCCTATTCATGCAAAGTATTGTGTTGGAACTAGGAAAATAGGTTATGGGAGGGAGGAAAGTGGGAGTAGTGTTTGTGGAAATTCAATTTGAACTTTCCCACATTGGAAATGACAGGAAACACTTCGGCGGGAAGTTTGTTCCACATACGTACAGAACGGCTAAAGAACGAATTTTTCCTGTAACGTGTTGTGCGGTCCACTGACCAATCGACCACAAAGGGATGTGTTCTTGACGAAAAACGTGTATTACGTAACAATCTGCGGGTATCAGGAACAAGTTCCCTAATTTCATCAGAACACATTCCATTGAAGTAACGAGAGAACAGTGAAACGCAGCCCACATTGCGACGGTGCTCCAGCGAATCAATAGAGTTGGACACCCTACTGTCACCAATAATCACCTTCGCCCTCTCCTGTACACGGTCGAGCAGCTCCAAAATAGCTCCAAAGCACCGGCCCATACATGGGAGTTGTATTCCATTTTCGGTCGGATATAGGTGGTATAAATAGTGAGGAGATCAGATGGAGTGAAGTAATTCCTACACCGTTTCATAAAACCGAGACACTTGAATGCTTCTTTCGACACTTGAAAAATGTGTTTAGACCAGCCGACATCACATTGTATTTTCATTCATCAAGAGCGTCTGATTCCACAATATTTACACCATCCATAAATACAAATGAAGCAACATTGTTTGTCGTTCGTTTTTGTGTCAACATGCAACACTGAGTCTTGCGGGCGTTGAAAGCGACTCTATTCGCACGACCCCATTCTGAGATTTTCACAAGGTCCCGATTAAGGGAATCATTCATGTTTTGCCTCATTGCCCCAATCTCCGACAGGCTTGGTCTATAACTTAATGAATATGAATGACAAATGTTGCTGTCATCTGCAAAAGAATAGATAGGGTTGGAAGTTTGACGTAGAAGGTCATTTAGAAAAATAAGGAATAGAGTAGGAGAAAGAACGGAGCTTTGCGGTACCCCTGAATTTATCTTGAACTCGTTTGATGAGATCCCATCTATAACAACTCGTATAGTACGATTTCTGAGAAAGCTCGATATAAATCGAGAGAAGTTATTACCGACACCAAAAGCAATAAGTTTCGATAATAGTGCACCGTGCCACACTCTATCGAACGCCTTGGAAATATCTAGAGCCACCACTTTACTTTTGCCAAAACGGTGAATGGAACGACACCATTTTTTCGATAGGAAGGCTAGCAAGTCTCCCGTAGAGTGTCCTCTACGGAAGTCATACTGGCGGTCGTTAAGCAAATTGTTGGATTCTAAATATTTAACCAAATGTTAGTTTACCATACTTTCAATAACTTTGGAAAGTGCAGAAAAAGTTGCTATTGGACGGTAATTTTCAGGGTTATTAGCCTCTCCCTTTTTAGGAATTGGCGTAACATTAGCAACCTTCCAAAATACAGGAAATACGCTGGCACGGTATGAAATGCTTAAAAGGTTGGCTAATGGACGAGCTAACGTCGAAGAGCACTGCTTCAAGACCAGCGCTGCTATGCCATCTGGCCCAGGAGACTTATTAAAGTTTATATAAAAATTAACTTTAGCACATTCGAGGATCGCTTTATCAAGGCATCAGTAATTTGCACACATGTAAAAATCTATATATCGGCTGTCATATATTCTTATTCTTGTATGTACATTTCTATAAATATATTGAAATACAGTCAAAAAGTTTAGAAAACTTATAACAGACTTAGTGAGAAACATGTTACTTTAAGAAGAAGATTAAGGCCATGAATAAGCCGTGGGTTCCAAGCATTGTTTGTTATGTGTATTGTGAACATGTAAGACAGTGCACAGTGGTTTGTTGAACTTCTGAGAAGTAAATAAGGCTTTTTATATAAGTATTTGATATTGGTTAACTTAAGTAAATTTATGAATTTTTGGGACATGATTTACCTTAAAAACTAAAAAAAATTATAATATAATCACCATATTATATTTATTTTTTTTTTTTTTGGTTTGAAGAAAAATATAAAATTTTAATTAATGTAAAATTTTAACGGTTAAAGATATCATAACAAAATATGGAACCAAGATAGACTCAAATGTTCTATAAAGAATGTCGTTATAATTTTTGAAATTTTTTATTTTCAAATACCAAAATTCCTAAAACGGGAAAATGTGTTCCAAAAACTGAGTTTTTTAGAAAAGTGCCTACTGTGACGTTATTTATCGTGCGCTAGTAAAGAAACGTTGTTAGTATTTAAGAAACATATATGGTTATACAAATATAGAGCTTTTTCGAGGATCGCTGGTTTGCCTTTTTCGAAATTTTCGTCTGTCAGACATGCTTTCGAGAATTAATTAAAATCAGCAAAATTCGTCCATAAATAACGGAGATATGAGCAAGAATCCGAGACAACCTCTGAAAATTTCATCAAAAAAAGGCAATTATATGCATGCATGTGTGGATGTGTGTTGGTTATTGCTTTGCGTATTTTGTTTTTGTTTTTATACCCTTCACCATGAGAGGCAAGGGTATATATAAAGAGAGAGTTTTTTATAATCATACGTAAACACCATGAATGAAATAAACAAGATTGCGACATCGACGATACCGTTATTTATTTTAGTGTACTCTTTTACTCTTTTTTCGTGACGTCAACAATATTTGTTTTCTTATGTTTTTAATGTAAAATACTTACTTTTTATATGAAATTTCAAAATAAATAGTGAAAAATAAATAAAAAAATTAATTAAAAATTAAAATGTGGTGTGCTGTCAAAAATTGCAATAATAATAATAAAAAATCAATATCGTGAATTTGTACATTACAAAAAATTGTTAAATCGGTATTTTATTACCAATTACAGTGTTATAAAATCTATGTTGGAACAGGCTCACCACATCGAATGTGATGAAAAAGTAAAAACTCTATTTTTTCGTTCAAGAATGTACTTCAAAATAAGAAAACTTAATGAAGAACTCAGAGATAGTACGACAGCAAGAAAAAGAAAATATAAAAAAATAATGACTTGAACTAAAATATAGCAAAAATATTGAAAATTAATAAAGTAAAATATGTCTAATAACATAAAACCTAAAATATATTTTATTTTATTAAACATAAATAACTTTAAAACATAATTATTGGCTTTTCCATTATAAATCACATACAATTTTCATATAATACAATCAGTTTTAGTCAATGTTGACGTCACTGAGCCTAAGAGAATTTTTTTAAGAGAGCCATGTCGCCATCTGTGTTTATTTCTTTATGCGTAAACACCACACACACCCAACAACAACATTCTACAACAATGGTGCGATCACACGTATTCTTATGCTCTTACAATTTAGTAGTCGTTGTCCACTCAACGAGACAACTACAAAAGCGCATGAGCACTGGTGACTGGTGACGGATGTTTTGCAATTGCATCAGATATTATGATATTTTCTTGTTGTTGTTGCTATATGAAGAGTTTTGCATGGGTAAAGGCAATGTACGTAAATATGTATACTTAGGTGAAGGGTATGTAAGATTCGGCACAGCCGAATTTAGCTCTGTTACTTGTTTTTATTTAACATAGAATTTTATCTCCAATATAGCTGATATCTTAGAAATAAAGTTGGACCCTCCGTAGGTCCGCCAAATCTAAAAAACTTTAAAAAGATCAATAACCTTAAATATCTCTACAACTAATGGAGATAACCCACACAAGCGTATTTTTTGTAGATATTCTCAAGGACTACTATTAAAATTTCAGCTCATTTGGATCATAAATGGATTTTTGGTGATTTTTGAGACCCGAGGTGACCAACTTTGAGGGACCACGCGCTGGCCCCCATTAGCGCTAGTAAGCTAAACAAATCTTAATCAACTCGAAACACCTTTTATATAGATTTTTCCAAGTGTATAGAAGAAATATTAAAATTGTTAGAGCGTGCTATTGAATACTTATGGCATAAATTATACAGATATTAATCAGCTGGTTTTAGTAGTATGACAATAGAAAACCAACAAAAGAAAATGTCAAAATGGTTGTGGTCTGGAATGAGGGACAAATATATAACACACTCGTTGTCTATTGAAATGTTATTGTTTCTCTCGCTCTGCAAACCACAGCCATTCATACATTTTTGTATAATATCAAAATAACCATACGGTACGTATCTGTAATAATCTGTGACGTATGGTGAATGTTTCAATAATTCAAGAAAAGTTGAACTTAAAATTAGACAAACTCACTTTTATTTGCCTTAAATTGTTTAAATCGAAGCAGTCTTTGACAACCCTATGGCCTCATTGATACGATTTTATGGGTTTATTGTTTATGCTTTTTCATCTGCACAAATAAAACTGTAAATATTTGTTTAGAGTCTGACAGACAATATGAAAACATTATGTACGGTAATAATATTTCCATAATATTATTTTGTTATCCTATAGCCACATTGTTGCCACATTTTCCATAACCATTTTGCATAAATGTTGACTTCAAGTAAGCGCATACAAATAAATCCAGAGGTTTTAATTTACACGATCAAATTCTGATCACCGAAACAAGAGAGTACAATACCACCTAATGTCTCATGCTGTATTTTCAAAAAAATCACGGATTGTATGACATGTGGCACCATATTGTTGAAACCAATACCATCCAATAATAACTGTGTTATCACGTAACAGTCAGCATGTTTCATCACTTAGGCTGATTTTTGAAAAATTATTCTAACATGAAATGCAGTTTTTCTAACCCCAAATATTGCTTAAATAAAAAAAAAAAAATCATATCTTGGTATAAAAAAAGATATTTTAAGAAATTGTTTAAAAATCCTTTTTACAAAGATATCTTTTATGTATTACATACTAGTTTAGTCGTTCGGTAGTGCAGCTCACGTGGGTTCATTTTATTGCTACACACCAAGGGTAAAAAGAACACCAAACAGTTTTAAACATTTACTTGTTTATTTTCGGTTTAAATTTCATTTAAGTTGAGCATTTTGTTTCATCTGGTAAAACTTTTTTCTTCATTTTCCTTTTACAGCTACAAGTATTTACTTGTAGTTGTAAAAGGCAACATACCTAGCAGTTCTACAAGTAGTCAATGTATCCCTTATAGACAGTAATTCTCACTAATGTCTGACTACTTGGCTGACTCCAATTCATATATTTTGGGATATTTGACATGTATGAGCTGTTAGTAGTGCAGTGAAAAGTCAATTGGTTTCTTTATACATCCCAGATAATCTAGCGTGAAGTCAATTGCCACTTAATGTCTTCAAGTAATCGAGGGTGAAGTCTCTTTAAACTTTTATTATCCGTCTGTCTGTCTGTCTGTCTGTCTGTCTGTCTGTCTGTTGAAATCAATTTTCTGAAGACCCCAGATATCTTCGGGATCCAAATCTTCAATAATTCTGTCAGACATGCTTTCGAGAAGTTTCCTATTTAAAATCAGCAAAATCCGTCCAGAAATAACGGAGATATGAGCAAAAATCCGAGACAACCTCTATTTTTGGCCCATTTTTTTATCTATATATCGATTACTAAGTCATAAATATAGACAATATGGATATCTAATGATAGATATTTCAAAGTCCATTGCAACGATGTATATAAGGCTATACAAAGTTGGACCTACAATGGGTCAAAATCGGGAAAATATTTTTTAACCCGAATTTTTTTTCACAAAAAACATTCTTTTGTCATCAATTTTTTCACTAATAAATTAAAAAAAAATAAATTTTTAAAATTAAAAAAAACTTAAAAACAATTTTGAAAAAAAAAAAAAAATTTAAAAAATTTAAAATTTTTTTTTTTTATTTTTAAAGTATACAGTATTTTAAAGTATAATTTGGTGAAGGGAATATAAGATTCGGCACAGCCGAATATAGCTCTCTTACTTGTTTTGTACTGCATTTTAGAAAGTAGAAATTTTACCCATCAGTAATCAATTGGGGAGTTTGTGGTCACTTAGTGTCCCTTTGTAGTGTGAAGTGTAGTGTCTTTAATTTTTTTAATTTCATTTCACATTAGCGATACATTATTTTTCTCACTACACCATTTTAAACAGTAATTCGGAAGAAAACAATTGAAAATGAGATTTTTAATTTGATATTCAGAAAAGTTAAATTAGATTTTTCATTTCATATTCAGAAAAAAACTATTAATAGTGAAAATTGTCATTTATAATTCTGAAGAAAAAACAATTGAAATTGAGAATTTTAATTTTTAGTTCAAAAAAAAAAAAAAATTAAACGATTGTTTGAAATTAAAAAATTAAAATGAGATTTTTCATTTGATATTCAGAAATAACAATTGATAATGAGAATTTTCATTTGAAGTTCGTAAAAAGTTTGATAGATGAAGCCATTGCTCAAATAACAGTTGGCGACTGCAGCAGAGCTATTCAGCACTCGACAACATTTCATGCAGCAGCAATAGAAATGCAAAGTATGCCCGTTGGTCATTAATGTTTTATTGTTTAAATGTTTTATTAAGTTTTACTAATTTTATAAAAATTTAATTTTCAATTGTTAGTTTCCTAATTTCAAATAAAAAATTCTTATTTTCAATTGGGAATTTCTAAATTTGAAATGAAAAATCTCAATTTAAATTTTTCTTTTCCGAATTATAAATGAAAATTCTCATAATGATTTTCAATTGGTAACTATTTACATATTTTGGTAATCATAGTATGGTTAACTGATGATTCACATGATTGTATCAATCATATATATGGTTACAGTAAACAAGTATATGTTTGTTCTTTATATCAAAACGGTTGTCTCAAACATATGCTTGTTTAATGTAACCATATATATGATTGATACAATCATGTGAATCGTTATTTATGGTTACCACAATCATGTAAATTGTTACTGTGACTAGAATATTGTTAAAAAACTTTTAAAAATGTGGAAATGGTTACTGTAAACTTGTACAAATGTATTTTTTTCTCTGCGTATAGTTATGGACAGTCAGCCTGAACTGCTGGTTATTTATAAAAATTTAATACAGTTTATTTTCTTTCAATTGTCACTTTAGTGTCTCTAAGATATATAGAGTGTAGTTGATTCAAAAGTTTATTACGTATAGCTCTTCAAAAAGTAGTTATTTTTACACACCATAGGTAATATATAGGAGAGTAGTCGGAGGAAAGTTTGTTTACAAGCAATCGGTTATTGAACTGTCTAGGAAATATCTATTAACTGATTAGCTTCCGCTTATTACATTAAAATAACTAGTTAAGTAACTAGTTAGGTAGGTAGTAAGGTAACTGACTCTATGTAATCGATATGTGAATCCCATGACTACTTTGAACCAGCTATCAGACAGTCTAGTAGTAACCTATGTATGTATGGTCAATTGGCCCTGTGCTATTCGCACATGTTCGCTACAGTCATCCAGAACTGTTAGGTATCTTCATACATGCTCTTCCTGCCACAATTTTTATACTTGACGTGGCAATTGAATACAACTACAACAATTCATCTAACTTTTTCTTTTTCACAAATTTTTAAAGTTGGGTAATAAAATTTATATTCATTTTTATTTGGCCACACAAAAAGAAACTTAAAATAACATTTTTTTTTTTTTGGAATTCTTATAGGACGATTAAAGATTTTAAAAATTGTAAAAATAAAATGGGCCTAATTTAAGTGCAAATAAATGTTGAAAAATAAATTTAATTTTAATAAATTTTTATGGTTTAATAAAATGTTCAGCAACTGACATTTACACTGATGTTTTCAATAGCAAATACTGATTTCAAATTTTATTGATGAGGTGATAAAGAGAGAAGAGATAAATATAAAAAAAGATTTTCAAGAATTTTTTTTTTTTTGTGCTTAAAACACTAGAGTGAATCTTCCAGGAATGATTTTATTGATTGGGTGATAAATAGAAGATAAATGTTAAGAGATGTTATTGTTTATTTCTGCTTAAAATACTTGAAATAAAATGAAAAATTTCCAGGTTATTGAAATGTAATATATTGTGTCATTTGGCAAAGCAACAAGAGGAAAATTTATTAGTATTACGCTCAAATGCATAAAGAGAAGTACATATTTAGTTGTGGTTTTATATAAAGGGTGATAAGAAATAGGGACATTTTAAACATTTAAAAAGTTATATTTTTTAACAGAGTTTTGTAACTTTATACATCTACAAATAATAAGAATAAATAAGTTAAAATATAATACAAAAAAATATTGGAGAAACCGCGAACTATTGTGGGAAACACCATTTCTGTATTAAAATGTTCATCTCACTCTTTATTCAAACTGCCAATATGGAATTACCTTAATAATAAAATATTAGACAATTTCCACATAAAATATTTGGTCAATTCACAAGGTCTCCTATCATGTCATAATGTCCTAATATTTTACAATGGATTTTATTGCTTTTCAAGCAATATTGCTTTCTATGCTATGTAACGAACCAGACCAACGCCGAATGCCTAAGAGTCCCTTAAGCCGAGCCGGCAAGTCTTGAAATATTAGGACATTATGACAATATGACATAATAAGACCCCTTGTGAATTGACCAACTGTGTGAAGTAGTTTACCTGACAATAATTTATTTGTGAGTGCAAATATGTGTAATGGTCTGGTCACCAACTGGAATCCTTTTATTTCTAAATATAAATTGTGCAACTTTTCGCTGTCATTTGCAAACAAATGGAACAGAAATACAGCACAGCAATGTTATATCATTATTAATAGAATACAAAAAGGGGTAACAACACATCTTTATTACCAGCAATAGTCACAGTAAAAGTTATGGTTGACATCAGCACAATTATTTACAGCAAACAAAAGGAATGAATACTATTTAAAATGTAAAATAAATGGGTCATATTTATCTGTTCAAAAAAAAGTAAACTATTATTATTAAAGTTAAAATGCTACAAAATGAAATTATCTTTAATTTTAACTATTTAAACATAATTGTAAGTATGATATTAACTTATTAAATCTACACCCCCAACCCCCTACAATTAATTCCACAACAACTCTGCTATTAGGTATCCTTGTACAGCAGTACTGACGACACCACATTGTGGCAAAAGATAAATACAATCATTTCTCATATGAAGTCAACTTTGTTTTTACGCTTCAATGGGTACGTACCCAACTACTTATATTCCCTTTTATATCTGGTTGGATTATTGCAAAAATCTACAAATATTTTGGACCACAAAAAGTAATTTTCCATAACAACTGTCATGAAGGCAACTTCTAATACAGACTCTCGAATAAGTGTGTAACCAGGACAACAACTGTGAAGAGCGGAAGAACTTTAATTCTGAAATATATAATGTCAGTAATGATGATGATGATGATGTAAATGAGAATGAGATTGGTAATAACTGAGAATGCTATTTATTATTTCTTGTTGTTGTATAAAGGTTGTCATCGTGTAAATAACACTTGTAACTAATTTGCAAAGATGACATGTTGATGTAAGTCAAAAGTCATCAATAGAGTCAAACATTTTTTCAACATGTTACTGAACATAAAATGTGGGAATTAAATGGCTATGGAAATGGAAATATTAAAGTACTGTTGCTGTTGTTAACTACTGTGGAAACAGAAATACGAATGTTGTAATTTTTTACACCATATCACTCAAATGCATGAATTTTATTAACAGTTTTATTTCAGCTAAAGACTAAATATTATAATTCATAATACCACCAGCAGAAAAAAAATATAGTTGTGCATTGTTACTGTAACCATTTCAAAATTTTTAACAATATCATAGTCATAGTAACTATATATATGATTGTGGTAACAATAATATGGTTAATTTACAATTCACATGATTGTATCAACTATATATACATATATGGTTACAGTAAACATGTATATGTTTGTGACAACCATTTATATGATAAAAGACTTACCATATTATGTTGCTCTCGACTTATGGATATCATAATCTGAGAACAACATATTATGATAAAATTATTCATCATATAAATGGTTGTCACAAACATATACATGTTTACTGTAACCATATATATATAGTTGATACAATCATGTGAATTGTCAATTAATCATATATATAGTTACTGTGACTATAATATTGTTAAAAATGTTTAAGTGGTTACAGTAAACATGCACAAATGTTTAAATGGTTACAGTAACAATGCACAACTATATTTTTTTTCTGCGTGCACTAGTTTACAAGGGTTCGGCTGTCTAACTTCGGAAAAAATATTGGAAAAAATCCAGCACGTCAAACTTTTGAGATATTTATTAGGAAAGAAAATAGCATCAGACACTTAAAAAAATACATTCCAACAAAAGTTGATACCAAAAACCTTGATAACTTCTTTCTAGTGCGGTGTATTGGGGTCGACCAAAAAAAAAGTGGTAATAATTCTTCCCTGTAGTGTGTTGTGCGGTACACTGGCCAATCGACCACATATGGATAAAGTCTTCAGGAAAAACGTGTATTACGTAAAAATGTAGGTATCAGGAACCCCAATTTCCCCAGTTTCATCAGAATACTTTCCATTGTACTACAATAGAACAGTGAAACCGCAACCCACATTACGAATGTGCTTATTTTGATTCTTGAAAATTGGGTTTAGTCCAGCGCATATCACATTGCGTTCTGCGACATGATCTGTTGTTAGTTTTTGTGTCAACATGCAACACTGAGTCTTGCGAGCGTTTAAAAATACCCTATTCGTACGACCTCATTCGGAGATTGTCATAAATACCCGATTAAGGGAATCATTCAATCTCCGATAGGCTTGGCCTATAATTGAATGAATATGCATAGCAAATGTTGCTGTCATCTGCAAAATAATAGATAGGGTTGGAAGTTTGAAGTAGAAAGTCGTACAGAAAAATAAGGAATAGAATACCTCTGAATTAATCTTGAACTTGTATATGCAATCTCTGAGAATGCTCGATATTAATTGAGAGAAGTTGTTAACGGCACCAAAAGCAATAAAATTGCAAAATTATGTACAAATAAATCGTACAGGAGAACATAAGAATACATGTGGTGGTGTAGGATAAAACTGAAAATA
Source organism: Calliphora vomitoria (assembly GCA_942486065.2). Classification (NCBI taxonomy): domain Eukaryota; kingdom Metazoa; phylum Arthropoda; class Insecta; order Diptera; family Calliphoridae; genus Calliphora; species Calliphora vomitoria. Next base: position 44,622,514 of record OW818029.2, read on the forward strand.
ACTATTTTATTTAGTAGATTATTCTGGCGAATTTTTTTTTCTCAGCTTTTTTTAAATAAATTCAGGACTTAGTTTCTGTGCGCTGGTTGCCTAAGCAAGTTCATCACAAAACTTTTCCCATACGGTTTTAGAATAACTAAAATGATCAAAACCATGTGTTTCAATATAACAGACAACAATGCTAAAAATATTTAAAAAATTCTATTTAAAATCCAATGTAAATTTGTATACAGAACTCAAAATATAAACTAAAGTTGTTCAAATTTGTTAAACACTTGAAATAAAAATAATTTTGTTTGTTTGCTGGATCTTCAAAATGAAACCAAGCGACTTTATTTCCATTGTATGTATTTATTAATATATTTTCATTATTTTGTCTTACAATTTAATCTTTTATTAAATACGAGACCAGGTCAATAAGTCTGTGACTTTATGAATTTCCTATGATTTAGGCTAAGAATTGCTCCCTCATCCGCCTTATGCTCTGTATTAAGCACCTAGTTTCCAAACCTGAAGAAATGGATCGGCGGACTACAACGATGAAATCAACTCACAAACAGAGCTCAAAGAAGACTACATATGTTGCAAAATAAAATTATTTTTTATTCAAAAACCTGTGTTTCATGCTAAAAATCACGGACATATTAACCCACCCTCGCATACGATTTTTCGGCAATTTACTAATTCCAAATAAGCCATGATTAGTCAAATGGTATTGGAGCTAATATTAAGTATCATTATAACAACAATTACACTAAAAATGGTACGCGTGGTAGTAAAAAGATGATGAAGTCCAGTATGTTTCCACAACACAAATTCCTTGGTTGTGTGAGGTATTTACTTAGTAACCTCCATTACTCCACCCTAATTGTAATGTTTTTTTTTTTTTTATGTGTGCAAGTGCTTCTGTTTCACCTTCCATTAATTTCGTTAACAAAAGAAAACTAAGTATTTTGTAGGTATGTTTCTTTTATGCCGTTTTAATGATTTAAACTCATAATTGTGAATAGTAGGGGACGGGAGTGCGGGTGGCGGAAATAGACCTCCCCCGCCACAATTTTTTGTATCCATGGTCATGTAGTAATTTATCCCCAATTTACTAAGTTTTATACTGCTACTACACTTACTACACTCACAGCCATAAATAAAAAAAAAAACACATTTGTACAGTGTCGGTCAAAATAATTTTATCAATAAAAATTTCAGTTAAACATCATTCTTAACTTCATGTTAAACTAATGTCAAGAAAAACGGCAGTGATTATAGCCAAAAAATTTAATTTGGGAATACAAAATTTAAATATTGATAAATTCACTGACATTTATTGTTGGGGGATAGTTCATGTGCGCATTTCAGTGGTTGCTTAAGCTACGTACACACGGTTGTCAGATTGTACAATATTGTCAGAAAAATGTTCAGAAAATGTCTAACAATCGTGTGAACTTACAATTTTTGTCTTACAACGTTGTCATAAAAAGTATTATCAGTACATTGTAAGACAATATTATTGTCAGACACCTGACAATCGTGTAAACAACTTACGTTGCCATTGCCAGATCATTGTAAGATCATTGTCAGAAACTTTTTATTGTCATATGTGCAAAGTTTATGCATCTGACAATGGCATCATTGTCAGATAAATTATTTCTATTGGCAACACTGTGCATATGTATTTAAAATAAACAAAAGTGAAGCAACCGTGTGAACTGACAATTTTTGTTGGCAGATAAATTTATTGTTTGACAATTGTCAGGCAATGAAATTGTAAGGTTTTTTTACAATCGTCTAAACTGACAATTTACCTTTTGCTAATAATATTTCATTGGCAGTACATTGCGAGCACATTGCCAGATCTGACAAAATTTTGTAAAATCTGACAACATTGTAAAATCTGACAACCGTGTGTACGTAGCTTTACTAGTTAGTAACAATTGTTACTGGAAAAGCGTCCAATTGGATGAAATAAATAGTAATATTAAGTCTCCGTTTGTGAATTAATACTAATTCAGGATAACATGTCTCTAGTTTCATGTTTATTAATTCATTACAAAAAGTACCATCGAATAAAGAAAAAGTACCAAAAAGTCTCCCCCTAGAATTCTCACTCACTTACGACCATATATGTTTAATTTCATGTTCCTAAGTCCATTGTTATAGAAATTTCAAAAAGTACCATTAGAATAAAGAAAAAGTACCATAAGTCCCCCTTTTGTGGATTCCCACTTTCTCGGGTCCATATAACATTTATTTAATGTTTCTAGGTTTATTGGTGAAGAAATTACAAAAGGTACCATTCGAATAAAGAAAAAGTACCAAAAAGTCTCCCCTAGAATTTAAACTCACTTAGGGCCATATATGCTTAATTTCAAGTTTCTAAGTCCTTTGTTATAGAATATTTAAAAGGTATCATTAGAAAAATAAAAAAAATACCAAAAAGCAGCCACTTGTGTATTCCCACCCACTCGGGCCCATGTAAGCTTTATTTCATGTTTCTAGGTTCATTGGTGAAGAAATTAAAAAAAGTACCATTCGAATAAAGAAAAAGTACCATGACTTTTTTTTTTTTTTAAACAAACACAAACTGCGAAGCGTTTTGCTTGTCTGCAGGTACACCCAGAGTCTCTGGCGGAAATCGAATCCGCAACCCCCAGATTGATAATCCAGCACACTAGTCTATCGGGGCACCCATGGTATTCATGGTATTCGCATGAATTTTCACTCACTTAGGACCAAATACGCTTAATTTCATATTTTTAGGTCCATTATTATAGAAAATTCAAAAAGTACCATTACAATATAGAAAATGTACCAAAAAGCAGCCACTTGTAGATTCCCACCCACTCGGCCCATGTAAAAGCTTTATTTCATGTTTATAGGTTTATTGGTGAAGAAATTACAAAAAGTACCATTCGAATAAAGAAAAAGTTCCAAAAAGTTTCCCCCTAGAGTTCTCACTCACTTTGGATCATATATGTTTAATTTCATGTTTCTAAGTCCATTGTTATTATATTAGAACAATAAAAAAGTACTAATAGTTCTGTTCTCACATTTTGGTACCTAAATATTATCCCCTATTCCTAACACTAACTTCACTCAGATACATATCAGCTAACTTTAATGTCGATTAGTGAAATAATGTAAAATATTAAAAAAGTACCATTTGGTGAAAAGTACCAATTTCCCTTTTCCTCCTTGTACAATGTACACCCATCAAGTTTGAAATTTAAAAATATTCCATTTTGCCAAAATTGTTTATGCTAAAGACATGTCTCAAACGATTAAAATCTGTGTTAATGTGCCCAAGAAAAAATATGTTTTTATAAAAGTACCAAACTGTTTACCCGAATTTTGCCCAATATAAACCTTGGCACTCGAATTCCAAATGACAAACTGTTAGTTAATTTTTGTATCAATCCTGGAACCAATGTTAAAAAAAATTATCAAAATTGGCTTAATAATTTTAAATAAAATGCATTTTCCCGATTTTATCCCCTTTTTGGTACATATTCAAATAAATTTCTGTATCGTGGTGGGAGCTCATAATAAAATATTCGTATCCCTATGTTAAATTTTAAAAAATAACATATTTTATGAAAAAGTACCAAAAATAAACACAATTTTTATCGCTTAAGGGTTCTAATTTCCAAAAAGTACCAAACTTATACTTTTTATTTTTTGATAAGTAAAGAATACGATTTAAAATTTGTTTCTATGCTTATTAGTTTAAAAGATACATAGGGTGCCAAAAAAGTACCGAAATAGAGTTTTTTCCCATTTTCTCCCCTAAAAGGTTCGAATTTCGAAAAAGTACGAAACACCTGTCAGCTTATTTTTTAAATGGAGTAACATGCAATTTTAAGTTTTTTTGTATCTTTATTAGTTTTGAAGATATAAGGTTACCGAAAATACCCTTTTTTACCCCCTAAACGTTCGAATTTCCAAAAATCCCTTCTTATCGAATCGTTCTGGGGAGGGAGGAACCCACAGTTAAAATTTCATAATTCTAGCTTCAGTCGTTTGGGCTGTGCGATGATGAATCAGTCAGTCAGTAACGTTACTCTTTTATATATTTTATTTTAATTAATTTAATTTGTGTGGTGAAAAAATGTAAAAAAAAGAATTTTCAATAAAATTGAATAAAATGAGTGTATAAATTTATGATCCAGTGCAAGTATTTACTGGGAAAGTAAATGAACAGACCTAGTGTTGCCATTGCTAGATTATGATTGTCTGTCAATTTTTATTGTGAGATGTGCTAAGTTTATGCATCTGGCAATGGCACCACTATCACATATTTAAAACCAATGTCTAACAACGGATCTGGCAAATTTTGCCTTACAACAATCTGACAACCGTGTAAACTCACAATTTTTGTTGTCAGATAATTGTCTGGCAATTAAATTGTAAAGTTTTCATACAATCGTCTAAACTGACAATTTACCTTCTGCTAACAATTTATGATTGTCAGTACATTGTCAGCACATTGCCAGATCTGTCAATCGTGTATACATAGCTTAAGGAAGATGCACGGATTATGAGAAAGTGCGACAGTTTTGATGAACAGCGGTTATGCAACAAGATATTAGCAATGCAATGTTTCATATAATTTGTTATCTCTTTTTACTATTTATTTGTTATACTTTTTAATAATATCTTAAGAAATACTGAAACTAAATTTCGTTCTTAATAACACTGTAAAATATTTACTTTCTTTGGAATTGGAAAAAAAGTTTTGACGTGAATTTTGTCCAACACTGTACGTAGCTACCCATACTGTACATACATACATATTTAATTTATAAAAAAGTACTTGTGTTTAATTTTTTATACTATAGTACACAAAAGTAGTACGAAATATATAAAACAATGTCAGCTGGGTTCGAATAAATAATTCTGTACACCAGTTGAAAAAGTGATCGTGTTTTCTGGCTAGCCTTTTGGTGAACAATTAAAATTAGTATGTATACAGGCCTGTCACAGAATTGCATTGCAATAGAAAATGGAATTAATTCCGTATTTAGCTTCTTCAGAAAAAGTAAAATGAAAATTTCTTTCGGAATGAAACCACTTTCAGTTTTCAAAGTGGAATTGATATTTCTTTGTAATTATTTGTTTTTCTACCTTCACTTTTGTTTTAATACAAAAAAAAGATGTCAAATTAAAATCAGAAATACAAAATTATTAAATATTTTTTAAATTAATAAATTACACGGAATCTGAAGAATTTAAAACGAAATCGATCGGAATAAAAACTACGGTGACTATGTATCACTAATGAACTACATATACATAAGAATTCATTCTAACTTGTAGTTATATTGCACATGTATCTAAGTAAACATTTTATTAGCGCTATCTTCTTGGGTGTTACGAATATCATTACAAACTCATTATGCCAAGCCCTAGCAGAGTAGTAGAGTGGGCTATAAAACACACACTAAAATGCTGCTCATTAAATCGTTTGTTTGGTCGGTCATTGTGCTCATTACAAGCATTAGAGTTGTTTGTTTAATTTTTTGGTTATTTTTAAACCGCATAAAAAGTAAATTTTAAACATCACTTTTGCTTTATATTTCTCATTTACTATTATTTAGTTGTTGGCTGATTGTTTTCTTTCATCTGGTAAATTATAAAAGTCAGGTATTAATTTCACATTTCGTCACCAACCACACAATACCACACAACAATTATTTTAATTGTGTATTTAGAGCCACGAATGTATCGCTTCATAAAAACAAACCCAAAAAAAGAAATCATCTTTCCATTGTTTACAGCCCAAAGAAATTTATTTGTTCATTTATTCATTCATTCATTAATTCATCAAAAAAAAAAAAAAAATAAAGTATTTAAATTATAATAATGGAAAGAAGTGTGTCTTACAAACCTTTAATGAGGTTAGCTGGGAAAGGGTTGGTAGATTTTGTTTCACATCTGCTCATTATTAAATTTAACAAACACTTTATTCAAATACTCCTCCCAGCTTTGTAAGGACATTATTTACAGGTGGGGCTTTAATAAATGTGCAGAAAGGTTTCATAGATTTTGAATTCGTGGAAAAATATTAAATATGACAATTTATAGAGGAAAGGTTAGCAGAAGAGATAAACAATTTAGAACAAACGAGTATGATAGTAAGTAGATGTGGCGCCATTCCATTTGCGAATAAAATTTAAAGTTAATATTAAAGATATGTTTTAAAAATTTAGCTATAGAAGATTTTAAAATGAAAAGTATTATACGATGTGAGAATCTTTTTAACTAAAATAATGTAGGCAAATTGTCCCACACTCTGATAACTTTTCTATGGGAAAAATATCAGAGAATTGTTCTATGTGTCTCCATCTTAGTCTAAGGACTTTTCTATGAGAATAAAAATGTCAAACTCTGACAACATTTATATGCAAAAGGGAAAAATTAAGGACTGAGATCGAAAAATTCTTAACACACGTTTTTCATTAAAACTTTTAACCCAAGGATTTTTTGATTTTTTTTTTTTTGATCAAGTTACCTTTGTAAAGGATGTCAGTTATTATGTTTAATGTCAATTATGTTCATTTGTTGTTAATCTGATTAAAATGAGTGACAAGAAAAAGCTGCGTACTAAAATGATTTAATATTTTCAACAAAACCAAACTTGGGCCTACAAAAAGTTGGCCAAACAATCAAAGGTCAAAGTGATTCCAATGTTATTAAACAGTATCGGGAGAACTTGTCCGTTGATATAAAACCTGGTTCAGGTAGAAGTTATGTGCCACATTATGTTTCTAAAGCCTATAAATAGAAAGCACTTTCAAAAGAGCTCCCAACATATCCGGTTGGAAAGCAGTCCGGTTAGCTCAGTAGTCGGACTATTTTTTACGAAAAGTTGTAGCCAATGCAAATTTAAAAACATACAAGGTTCAAAAAGTTCCTAAAAGGAACTCTGCTAAAAATCTAGAGACCAAATACAGAGCACGGTAATTGAATTAAAATTTTATAAAAAAATATTCTTGCTGCATAATGGATGATGAAACGTATGTTCTGGAAAATTTCTCGCAGCTTCCGGGTCAATATTTATACCCTACACCACCATAGTGGGGAGGGTATAATGGATTTGTGCAGATGTTTGTAACGCTCAAAAATATTAGTCTAACACCCACCTTAAAGTATACCGATCGACTCAGAATCACTTCCTGAGTCGATTAAACGATGTCCGTCCGTCCGTCCGTCCGTCCGTCCGTCCGTCCGTCCGTCTGGCTGGCTGGTTGGCTGTCCATGTAAAGCTTGTGCGCAGAGTACAGGTCGCAATTTTGAATATATTTTGATAAAATTTGGTACATATAATTTTTTCTGCCCAAGGACGATCCCTATTGAAACTGGCTGAAATCGGTCCATTCTTTGACCTAGCCCCCATACAAATGTCCTCCCGAAAGTGGATGTTATCCGTCACAAATGTTTAATTTATATAGGTATCTACACAAGTTTTTGTCCAAATAAGTTTTATATATAGGGAATTCATGTCACCAAATTTTATGATGATCGGTCCATAATTAGTCATAGCTCCCATATAAGGCCTGCTTCCGATAATCACTTTAAAGAGCATAAATCTCCTACAAATGTTGGTATACACATAAAATTCAACATAAATAACTTTCATATAAACATTAATCACGTGACCAAATTTCGTGGTGATCGGTCCATAATTTGTCATAGCTCCCATATAAGGCCCACTTCCGAAAATCGCTCACGAACATAAATTATTGAAATTTTGAAAGAAAAATGTTTTTGCTCATTTACTTAGTGTAGGGTATTATCTGGTCGGGCTTGACCGACCATACTTTCTTACTTGTTTTATATTGTTGATGCTCGAGGGAATGTTGAAGAAAAGTTTAGGACCCAAAAACAGATAACATTTCCCAAAAAGTTCTTGGTATGGCAAGCAATATGCAGTTGCGGCAAAATAGCAAAACAATCGTTACAAAGGGCTATATAAGGAATGTTTACAAAAGTGGATGCTTTTATTCATAACTACTGTGTCCACTTATTTTTGACCTAATTTGGCATCCTGTCACTTTGATAAGAAAGGTCTTGAGTGGTAAAAGAACAATAATGTGGTATTTGTACCAAGAGAGGCAAATCGTCCAAACTGCCCGGAGCTAAGGCCAGTGGAGAGATATTGGGCTTTTGTTAAAAAAGAATTGAAGAGCACAAAAAAGGTGCCCAAAAGTGTGGTAGATTTTAAACGGAGATGGACAACTTGTTCGAACAAAGTGACAGAAATCACTATAAAAACCATAATGGAAGGGTTTTCGAAAAAGGTTCAAAATTTCATCACTAGTGATTAAAACTATAAAAATATTTTTTTTTTTTTTTTTGTAAATTGTTATAATAATTTCAATCAAATAAAAAAGTTTAGTGGTTTCATTTTTATTAACATATATGTATGTTAAGAATTTTTCGAACTCAGTCCTTATCTCAGAATGTGTGAATTTTTCTGTGCAAAAAATATTATCGGAGTGTAAGAACTATGTGCAGAAATTGTCTTAAATTTTGAGAAATTTTGTGGAAAAAGTATTTCAGATTCTGAGAAATTGTCTGTAGAAAAAGTGTTTCAGCCTCTGAGAATGTTTCTATAGATAAAGTGTCTCAGATACGAAAAGTGAGTCAGTAACTGAAAACATTCCTGTGCGAAAAGTTTCTATCCCACTAAAAAAGGAAACGTGGGTATCAGCGTGTTAAGCTACGTACACACGGTTAGATTGTACAATATTGTCAGAAAAATGTTCAGAAAATGTCTAACAATCGTGTGAACTTACAATTTTTGTCTTACAAAGTTGTTAGAAAAAGTATTGTCAGTACATTGTAAGACAATACTATTGTCAGACATCTGACAATCGTGCAAACACCTTACGTTGCCATTGCCAGATCATTGTAAGATCATTGTCAGAAACTTTTTATTGTCATATGTGCGAAGTTTATGCATCTGACAATGGCATCATTGTCAGATAAATTATTTCTATTGGCAACACTGTGCATATGTATTTAAAATAAACAAAAGTGAAGCAACCGTGTGAACTGACAATTTTTGTTGGCAGATAAATTTATTGTTTGAAAATTGTCTGACAATGAAATTGTAAGGTTTTCTTACAATCGTCTAAACTGACAATTTACCTTTTGCTAATAATATTTCATTGGCAATACATTGCGAGCACATTACCAGATCTGACAACATTGTAAAATCTGACATCCGTGTGTACGTAGCTTTAGAACATTTTATGGGAAACGTTATTCAGATACTGTTAAATGTTTTAAGATAAACGTTTCTCAGCGCCAAAGAAGTTTTCTGTAAGAATATATATTACAATTTGATCGTAGCTAAAACAACTCTTTAAAATTTTAATTGTACATAAAATTTACAAGTGTTTAGTAATCACCTATCATTATTAAAAACTGTAATTATTTTCCTTACAATTCCATAATTTAACGTCAAAAAATTTACATCATAAATAAGTTTTAAACATTTCACCGAAATGTGAAGTTGTATACTAAACTTGTAGAGAGTAAAGGGTTATGCAAAAAGTTAGTATAAATAGACAAGGTCTCAAACTCTTTTCAAGCTTGATTAGCGTGCAAATTTATTTTACACTTGAAATTTCCAAACCTAACCTCAGCACACCATTAGAGTAACCCTATTGCAATCATAAATTTGTAAATATGACACTTCATAAACCATAAATAAAAAAATAAAAAATCAGTATTTACGTGTAATTGTTAAGTAGCTAGTTGGTTGTTAAGCAATACAATTAAAAAACTTTAAGGCCATTAAATAAATAATGACATTTTTTGGAAGTACTTAAAATTATTAAGCATTTTAGTATGTGACAATAAACGTAACTGAGGTACATGTGTAATAAAATTTTCTAACAATTTTTTAAACACTTGGCTATACAAAAAAAAAATTTAAATTGCTTTCAGCTTAACAAAAAAAAAAAAAAAAAATAATAAAAACCATTTAAAATTCCCATAAACATTGTTATTATTGCTCTATAGTCGCGACCCGTAACTATTATAGGTAATATTGCAGTTAAATTTAAATTAAATGTCGGTATTGTGATAAAACACCTACAACATTGATGACGAGTAATTATTTAATAACTAAAAAACTAAACATACTAAAGATACTTCTTCGATTCTGAGATTTCATAATCTGAGACACATTTTAGATGGACATCTTTTCCATACAGAAGTTCTCAGAAACTGAGACACTTCTCCATAGAATAGTTCTCAATATTTTAGTTACATTTCCCAAAAAGAAGTTCTCTGAATCTGAAACACATTTTCCGTAGAAAATTTCATAAAATCTGATACATATTTCCCATAGAAAAGTTCTCAGAATCTATTATATTGTTACGAATGTGCAATGACGATTTGAATTCAACGGTCTGTAACGACTGCCTGCAGCATTCATCATGTTTGAAGGCACGTCCATCAGTAGCATGCGGTTATTGGCATTGTTTGTAAGTATGGCAACACTAAATGTTTGGGCTGCTGGCAATGACATCGAAGGCTCTGGAATTCGAATGTACTAGTATGTCCGTTAAGATCATTGTTGAAGATTTCCGATAGATGGCGCGTGTATAAATAGTGGCAGAGCTGGCAGTCGTGAGTGGAGTTGATCATTGGCGCTCTTAGAGTTAACGACAGTTGACGTGTACAATTGAGCTTGTCATTATAAAGTGTGTGTGTGCATTTCTGCGAATTAATAAACGTGTATAAAGACACTTAGTGACTATTTCATTCTGTTGTTGTTGTACATTTTAAATAAATAAAGAGTTGTTACAAATTTTAAACTACTAAAACTGCTTTTTATTTGCAATCAAAAGTATCCGGTTTATTTAAAGGAAATAAACCCCGTTTTTAAAAGGTAAAAACGTAACAATATTATGCCAATAGAAATCTTCATAAAACTGTGACATTTTCAATAGAAACGTTCTCAAAATTTGAGTAGAAATCTACGACACTTTTCTCATAGAAAAGTTCTCAGAATCTGAGAACTTTTGTATGCCATATAGAAGTTTTTAGAAACTGAAACAAGTTTTCCATAGATATTTTCTCAGAATCTGAGATACATTTATAAAACGTTCTCAGAAACTGAGACATCTTCCAAAGAAACGTTCTAAGAAGCTGAGACATTTCTCCCTACTAAAGCTATCAGAATTTGGAACACTTTTCCTATAGAAAATTTATCAGAATTTGAAACACTTTTCCCATAGAAAAGTTCTCAGAATTTGAGATGTGTTTGCCACAGAAAGCATCTCAAAATTTAATACTCTGTTCCATATGGACAATTCCATATCATTATACGTGACATTTGTACGCCTATAGAGTGGAATAGGTTTTTCAAAAATAAGAGTATCTGAGATATAATTTGGTCTTTATGTTCCATTCAGAAGGTACTATATTGTAAAAAAATAATAAGTTCTTTCGAAACATTGCTGTCCAAGATATCGAACGAAATAAGGGTGTATCGTACGTGACATAAATCGGAAGTAATTTTGAGTTACATGTAGAAATATGCGAAAATTTGCGAATCGTGAGAGGCGTTATGTTTTCTTTTAATTTCTTATACTAAACCAAATATTGTTCCTTTATAATCCATCATTTTTAAATAAAAACAATCCTTGGATGATTTTATAATAAATAAAATTTAATATCGTACGTGACATACCGTACGTGACAGATTTTTCTCTTATAGCAAAACAATATATATTCTGTAAAGATATGTATACAAAAACTAAAAAAATAAATAGAAAATATATATTCGATTTCAATAAACAATTTGCTGATAGCAAAAAAACAATCACACTCAAATTCATTTCATACTACATGCTAATTGATAGCTTAGTTTAAATAAAAAAATTTAATATAAGTAGTCAGTTTGAACTATTATTTTTGCACTTAAAACGTTGTAATATGCTCTAAATACTTTCACATACTAAAATTTCAGTGTTGTCTCCTATTCAAATCATCTTGAAAAAAAGTTTTAAGAGTTTTTGTTTTTTCAGTCGCGGTTGTCATTCTCGTGGAATTGCCCATATAAAAGTTCTTAGAAATGAAACAAATATTCCATAGACAATTTCTCAGAATCTAAGATACATTTGCCATAGTAAACTTTTCAGCTGAGCTGAGACATATTTCCCATAGAAAACTTTTCGAAATCACAGACATTATTGCTTTAGAAAACTTCATAGAATCTGAACCAATTTATCCGAAGGAAACTTCTCAGAATCTAAGACATTTTCTATTTAAACGTTCTTAGACATAGACAATTTTTCGGATTCTAAAACACTTTTCAAATAGAAGAAGTCTCAATAACTAAGACAATTTTCTTGTAAAATACTTTTAAATTTTTTGTGAGACAGTTTTTTCTTTAACAAGAAATTGAGAGATTGATAAATTCTAGGATAAAGTCTGGCAAATGCAATTATTTTGAAATTAGAAAGGATATAAAGTATGCTCATTTTACTATTGGGTAGATAACTAAAAATTCAGGATTTACAATAGATGGTGTATGTTTTGAACGCGGTTTTTGTTTTTAATAACTTATAAGTATGTCATTTTAAATAATTGGACATTATAGTTTAAACAACAAAATTGTTTTTTTCTTCGAAGAAGCCGGAAGTTTTGCTTTACTTTTTTGGGTTGAAAAAAGTCCCTCTGAAGCACACTGATTGCTCATCAAAGCTTATGGTGAATGTGTGTCATCGGTTCTAACAAGCATGAGATGGTTTATGGGGTTCAGAAGTACTGATTTTGACACGGAAGGTTGTTGTCAAACTCAACAAGACCTCGCTAGTTCATTGGGAACTACTCAATCAGTAATTTTAAAACGTTTAAAAACAAAAGGATTCATCCAAATGCAGGAAAAGTGGGTACCAATCGAATTGAAGCTGAGTGACCTTGAAAGACGATTTTGAATGTCAGAAATGTTGCATGAACGCTATAAAAGAAAATCATTTTCGCACCGAATCATTACTTGAGATGAACAATGGATCCATTACAATAACCCGAAGAGTAATAGATCGTATGTGTAGCCCGGCCATCCAGTCGAGGGACACCAATGCCAAATATCCATAGCGCTAAGGTAATGCTCTGTATTTGGTGGCAGCAAAAAGGTCCAATCTATAATGAGCTACTGAAATCTGACCAGACCATCCCAGGAAATCTGTACCGAACGCGACTAATTCGTTTAAAGCGTGCATTGGCCAAAAAACGACCGGAATATGCGACATGAAACCGTAATATTCCATCATGACTACACTCGGGCATATGTTTGAATACACGTAGCAAAAAATATAGTTGTGCATTGTTACTGTAACCATTTCAACATTTGTGCATGTTTACTGTAACCATTTAAAAATTGTTAACAATATTATAGTCACAGTAACTATATATATGATTGTGGTAACAATAATATGGTTAATTTAAGATTCACATGATTGTATCAACCATATATATGGTTACAGTAAACATGTATATGTTTGTGACAACCATTTATATGATGAAGGACTTACCATATTATATTGCTCTCGACTTATGGATATCCTAATTTGAGAACAACATATTATGATAAAATTATTCATCATATAAATGGTTGTCACAAACATATACATGTTTACTGTAACCTTCATTGGCTTTAACTTTTCGTACCAAATAGTCCGAGTACTGACCTAATCGGCCTGTTTTCCTACCGGAGGTGTTGGAAGCTCTTTTGAAAACACTTTCTATTTTTTGGCTTTAGAAACATCATGTGGAGCATTCCTTCTACCTGAACCAGGTTTTCTATCAACGGACAAGTTCTCCCGGTACTGTTGAATAACATTGGAAACAGTTTGACGGCAGACCTTTGAATGCTGGGCCGACTTTTTGTAGGACCAAGTTGGGTTTTGTTGAAAATATTTAATAATTTTAGTACGTACTTCTTTCTGGTCACTCATTTTAAGCAGATTAACAACAAATGAACATAATTGATATTAAACATAATAATTGACATGCTTTACAAAAGTAATATGATAAAAAAAAAATCAAATAATACTTGGGTTAAATGTTTTAATGAAAAACGTGTGTTAAGAGTTTTACGATCTCAGTCCTTTATACTATGTTTTAAAATAATGGCTAAAAAATTAAAAAAAAAATCCCGCATTTTTAACACATACACCCAATACGTTTATTGCTGGCTTGCAGAATACATCTGTTACATTTTAGAAATTGCCATTGTAATTTATCAAATGAGGAAGTTATAAAAGAAAAATCGCTGGCAGTGATCTAACCCCTGATGTCTTTGCTTAAAAACAGCAACTACAATAACACCACTAAATACAACAATAGTTTTAAACATACAACAATAGGAGTACAAAAAAAGTGGTACAAAAAACCTTCTTAGATGTGGAAAGACGTGAAGTGTACACCAAATGATAAAACCTTCCATTCAGGCAACCCAACCTACATTAAAATGCACAAGACGCTGCCGGATATTTATAACAAACAATTTTAACATAAAAATCTCCCCAGTTTAAGGCAAAATTGCATGAATTTTCTTGGATTTTTTTTTTTTTTTGGTAATTTTTGATTTTATTTTAAGCTTAAATTTTCGAAACTTACATCTAATAATTCAATGTTTTAATTTCTTATAAGGTATTTAATAACAATTTGTGTGTAATTGAAAACATAAACAAAAATATATGTATTTCTTGTAAATTACACTACATATCATGCAGACCCTCAACAATGTTCATAATACGGTCAAACCATTGACCATGAGGTCATTGCTCATTTCAAAGTCATGTTTCCAATTACAAAAGTTTTAAACAAAGTTGTTCTTCTTTGTTGAGTTTAAAGGAAAAATCCCAATGGAAATCAGTGCGCAACAATTCAAACTGTTAGCCACGTCTTACGCCCACATTCATGTAGCTTGATTGAATGAAAAAATCTTAAAGGAAACTTTAATTTAAAAATCTAGTAAAATGTTGTTTGTAGAATTTAATATGCGATGTTTATGCGCTATAGCAAAATTAAACAACTTATGACCAAAAATAGAGGATTTTAAAAGTAACTCTAGTCGTATTTAAATTGAGTGAAAATAAATATGTATGTATATCTACTATATAGATAACTTCTTCATTCTACAAAAAAAAAGTATTCTTACAAAATATCTTTAGTACAAGCTCCATAGATTATTTAATAAACTAAATAATATACATAATAATATCGAAAAGTTATCATATTTCACCTCCCCATTCCCTAACCAAACAAACAACCAAAATCCAACTCATCAACAAGTAATGTGAGAAACTTTAAAGTCACATCATGCAACATTATCACCTTCTAAACATTATTAAAGTAATTATATTTCTTGACTACAAGAAACAATTTCCCTCAGGGAAATGTTGTTCATGTAGCAACAAATACGTGTTCAAAAACACCAAAAGCTACAAAATAAGGTATTTCAGTATATTGCAATTTACCATGTACCCAAGTTGTTTGAATGTATCACTGTATCAGCCGGTGAAAAGAGAAATAAGCAAATAAAAGTATATAATTAAAGAAGTTCGTTTGAACTTAATTTCAAGCACATGCTGCAACACTCTTTTCCAGATCATTACAATACAGCAACAATAACAACAACAACAACAACACAATCACACCATTTACCTTCATTCGTTTACAAGAGTCATTTACAATAAATAGAGTTCATTACATGATCGGGATGAATGATAAGACAACCTTGTATAATCGTGTTGGAACATTTTTATGTGTTTTATTTTTTCACTTCAGCATTTTTTCACAATTGTTTAAAAGAGGAAAATACTAAATTATAAATTGTATTTCTGTGTTTTTAATAGAAAACAAGTAACATTTGTTAATGGGGTTTTTGATATTTTTTTTACTTTTTTTTTTTTTTTGCTTTTTAAGTAATTTAAAAATAATTAAATTTAAGGAAATGTTTTTGTAAAACAATTTATCATAGAATTGTGGCTGACTTGCAGATGCTGCAACAGCAATATTTGGAAAATCCACATACATAACAGTAAACGAAACTTGAAATTATTAGATGAAACTAAATTATGGAAATCTCATCTTAATCACAGAAACTAACAAAGTGGAGCTTTCTGAGAAAAAAGCTTTTTGTAAAATATAGAAAATAGAGTTCAGCTAATTCGTTTTTAACTGATTGTTGATTTTTGTTCACAACAAATAAGTTTGTTCAGTTGACTGAACTAAATAGATGAACGATTTCTCTGTAAATGTTTATGTAGATGCTGAACAAAATTAATCGGTAAATTCTGCTTTTGGAAATAAATTTGGATTTTTATTATTATAATGAGGAAAACATAAAGTAAAGTTATTTTATTTAGAGGAGAAATTTTCCGCCGCTGAGAAAATTTCTCAGAGACTGACACAGTTTTTCCATAGAAAAGTTCGCAGAGTCTAAAACACGTTTTTCATAGAAAATTTCTCAGAGTCTGAGACACTTTTCCCACAGAAAAAATCTCAAAAATTAAGACATTTTTCCCCACAGAAAAGTTCTCAGAAAATTTAAATGGAAAAAGAATCTCAAAGTCTGAGATTTTTTCTATGAAAAACGCGGTTTTGTAAAAAAATGTCTCAGATTCTGAGAACTTTTCTATAAAAAAAGTGTCTCAGACTCTGAAAACTTTTCTATAAAAAAAGTGTCTCAGACTCTGAGAACTTTTCTATAAAAAAAGTGTCTCAGACTCTGAAAACTTTTCTATAAAAAAAGTGTCTCAGACTCTGAGAACTTTTCTATAAAAAAAGTGTCTCAGACTCTGAGAACAAGTTCTCAGACTCTGAAAACATTTCTATAAAAAAAGTGTCTCAGACTCTGAGAACTTTTCTATAAAAAATAGTGTCTCAGACTCTGAGAACTTTTCTATAAAAAAAGTGTCTCAGACTCTGAGAACTTTTCTATAAAAAAAAGTGTCTCAGACTCTGAGAACTTTTCTATAAAAAAAGTGTCTCAGACTCTGAAAACATTTCTATAAAAAAAGTGTCTCAGACTCTGAGAACTTTTCTATAAAAAAAAGTGTCTCAGACTCTGAGAACTTTTCTATAAAAAAAAGTGTCTCAGACTCTGAGAACTTTTCTATAAAAAAAGTGTCTCAGACTCTGAGAACTTTTCTATAAAAAAAAGTGTCTCAGAATCTGAGAACTTTTCTATAAAAAAAGTGTCTCAGACTCTGAGAACTTTTCTATAAAAAAAGTGTCTCAGACTCTGAGAACTTTTCTATAAAAAAAGTGTCTCAGACTCTGAGAACTTTTCTATAAAAAAAGTGTCTCAGACTCTGAGAACTTTTCTATAAAAAAAGTGTCTCAGACTCTGAGAACTTTTCTATAAAAAAAGTGTCTCAGACTCTGAGAACTTTTCTATAAAAAAAGTGTCTCAGACTCTGAGAACTTTTCTATAAAAAAAGTGTCTCAGACTCTGAGAACTTTTCTATAAAAAAAGTTTCTCAGACTCTGAGAACTTTTCTATAAAAAAAAGTGTCTCAGAATCTGAGAACTTTTCTATAAAAAAAGTGTCTCAGACTCTGAGAACTTTTCTATAAAAAAAGTGTCTCAGACTCTGAGAACTTTTCTATAAAAAAAGTGTCTCAGACTCTGAGAACTTTTCTATAAAAAAAGTGTCTCAGACTCTGAGAACTTTTCTATAAAAAAAGTGTCTCAGACTCTGAGAACTTTTCTATAAAAAAAGTGTCTCAGACTCTGAGAACTTTTCTATAAAAAAAGTGTCTCAGACTCTGAGAACTTTTCTATAAAAAAAGTGTCTCAATCTCTGAGAACTTTTCTATAAAAAAAGTGTATCAGACTCTGAGAACTTTTCTATAACAAAAGTGCCTCAGACTCTATAGGAAAAATATAGCCTTCTTCCATTAGAAAATGTCTCAGCTTCACTCTTCCTTTTGAAAATTTCCGAGCTACTAGGACACTTTTCCGGAACAAAATGTATCAGTTGTTTGTAGACTTTATTTACTGCATTAATCTAAATCAAAGATAGTAATGTATTTAATAAGATGTTCAACAACTCAAAGCAACTTGTCCTCCCGTTCTTGTACTTTTCATTTATTTTCAGGAAACATATAATATTTACCGTAATTAATTACAAGGACATGCTTTTAACTAAGAATGCCACTTAAAAGCAAATGAAATATTAGACGTTATTTTTAAATATAACTAAACATTTGCCATGGCATTCTATGCATTGCTAAGAATAACGACCGCGTTTCACAACAAGTACCGGTTCTTTTAAATTTAATCTTCCTCAACGAAAATCATCATCTAAAACGTGCGCTTTCAAAGCTTATTATGCTGACACTTATGTCATTGCAAATGAGGATCATAGTCATGAAAATTTGTACAAATGAAATGCAATTACATACCAAGTTGTACTTGCCCACTGTCCCTTCTATACCTTCAACAAGTATATTTGTAATTATAGGTATGTTGGTGTGCAACGTTCATTGTAATGCTGTTAGACATATTTGTGCAATGTTTCTAAACGACATTCCGAGGATGGAATTGTTTTTGTTTCAGTTTTATTAAGATTTATTCACAAATACAATTAATGGTAGTGGAACATATACATAGATATAAACTACTACTTATCACTCGCATTGTGAACAAACACCAGCAACAGCCCCTCTCCTGTCATTGTCAACAAACAAATAAACCACCAGTGACACAGCCATCGCCTTTTTAACATGATATGAATTGTGTTGCAGCTAGAGAAAAAATTTTTTATACCATTATGTAATGGTAATGCCGCTTACACTAACATGTTTGTTTGTATGTATGTCTGTAAGACTGTACTCATCACTGGTGGCTGAATGGCTGGCTTCGTCATTAAAAGTCGCTGCTTGCTGGTAATAAATGTATGCAACATGGAAAGTGAGAGGATTCCCAACAATATGGTTGTAATTGTTGCGTAGGCTACGTGCTGTAAAGCACCAGCCCACTGCACTAAGTATCTTTTCTTAATGCACAGGCATTTTTGTTTTTTCCTATTGCTTTGCATTTTTGCTTTTTTTTTCTTGGTATTACGCTTCTTCTCTTAATGGAATGTGGTCAGCATATGTTTGCCTTAGTGCACTGTTTCCATTTTTGTGAATCAACAATAATTCCTTAATTACTAATTAAAATTTCTTCCTTTCGCTAAAGATCATCTGGTCAAATGGGCTTTTGTTTTGGCAACTTCTGTAGAATATATCAGAAGGAAGAGGGTCAAAACACATTGGACAAATATTGCTTCTATAAGCATACTATTTGTTTAGGGAAAACAAATTGTTTTTTTATTACAGAACAAGTCAAGAAAACTTTTAAACATTTTACATTTAATTGCTGCCGAACAGATTATATTGTAGAAGTTAAAAATGAAATGACAATCTTATATATACCCTTCTCACGAAGGTGAAGAGTATAAAAACAACAACGCCAAAAACACAATGTCAAACACCAAAAAAAACAAAAACAAAATACGCAAAGCAATGAAGCCAGCACACATCCAAACATATGTACGTTTTGTTGCTTTTTTGTCAAAGCATGCAATAAATTGTCTTTTTTAGATGAAATTTTCAGAGGTTGTCTCGGATTTTTGCTCATATCTCCTTCATTTATGGACGGATTTTAAATAGGAAACTTCTCGAAAGTATGTCTGACAGAATTATTGAAGATTTGGATCCCGAAGATATCTGTGGTCTTCACAAAATTGAACAGACCGCTATCTATATATATACCCTTCTCACGAAGGTGAAGGGTATAAATATGAAGGGTATAAATGATTTAACTAAAAACCACAAAAGGCCTATTTATGGTGGCAACTTTTCGGCCGATGAATTGCAGCAATGAAATATCGCAGACAAATCGTAAAGGATGTTGATGGAATGTAACCGTAATGTTGACTTAATGTAAGACAAGGACAAATAATAAAATAATTATCTATCAATTCAACAGGTTTTGTCAAAAGTCCACAGATATGTATTTACGATGTTTTGAATTTGTAACTTTAAAACTACCGTTATTTAACTAAAAAAAGTGATCAAGAAAAACTATAAATATTTCCGTACTCTATGGACTCCAACAAAACAGAATTGCAAAATGAGAAACCCATATTTATACTCTACACAACCATAGTGGGGAGGGTATATTGCCTTAATGTATACCGTTTGATTCAGAATCACAGTGGTATAGAAAACAAGTAAGAGAGCTATATTCGGCTGTGCCGAATCTTATATACCCTTCACCAAATTATACCTTAAAATAAAATTTAAAAATTTTTTTCCAAAGTTTTTAAAAGTTTTTTCCAATTTTTTTAAAAAAAAATTTTTTAATTTTTTAGTGAATAAAATGTATGACAAAAGAAAGTTTTTTGTGAAAAAAAATTCGGGTTAAAAAATATTTTTCCCGATTTTGACCCATTGTAGGTACATTTTTGTATAGCCTTATATACATCGTTGCAATGGACTTTGAAATATCTATCATTAGATATCCATATTGTCTATATTTATGACTTAGTAATCGAGACAGACGGACATGGCTAAATCGACTCCGCTATCTATAAGGATTCAGAATATATATACTTTATAGGGTCGGAAAATAATATTACAAACGTAATGACAAACTTATATATACCCTTCTCACGAAGGTGTAGGGTATCAAAATAGAGGGATATAAATACATATGTAACTTCTAAAGTTTGAATGAAATTTCACATGTGCAAAGAGGAAGTGCCATCGAGTTTAAGTTTTGAATTTTACCTCATGGAACCAGCAGGAGCGCGGTCAGTGGTCCCCAAATATTAGACCTCGGGTATGTTACATTTTTAAAATGAACCTATTTCTTTGTTTGTGTTCCGATTTCTGAGCACTACCTCGTTAAAATCTCTGCGAGTTGTTAAGTTTTTACTAATTAATTTGCCACGTCAAACAAATAAGGCATGTTATATATGAGTGGATAGGGAATTTTGTCTATTTTTCAAATATATATATAACTTTTGACAATTAAAAAATTCATGGAATACTTTTTTGAAAATATGACAAAAATGCTTTTTATTGAGTTTTTGCAAAGATACAAATTTTGAAATTTGTAAACAGGAATCCCGCAATTCCCAAAAAAGTGTTGAAAAATTCCAAAAATGAGATTTTTAGCTTTTTGGCTATAATATCCATACCAGGGTCGAGGTTATAGGAACGCTTTACTGAATAATTAAGAACATATTGGACCATCCGAAACGGGTTACTATATTTTGATATCGACTATGCGATTTGAGAATTTATGGCCTAAATTTGCATTTTACATAAAAAATAGACGGTTTTTTATCAAAAATTTAAAATTTTTTTTTTCATTTAAAATATTTGATGTAAAAAGTATAAATTCTTTATACATCATTTTAGACATTTTTTGAGAGAACTTAAAAATAAAAAAAGTACTTTTTTCCAAAAAAAAAAAATTGCGAAAAATTGCTTTTTAAATTTTTTTTAAATTCAAATCCATGTAAATAATTAGAAAATCGGCAAATATTTGGATCCGCTGTTATCAAAAAACTGGAGTAGAGTGGGTAAAAATGTTGAGAATTTAATTTTAAAATGCGAATATCTCCTAAGCTTTGTGAGATAATTGCCAGCTACGACGAGGTTTTCTGTAGTGCTCGACGAGGAGATTATATGTGCGTAATTTTTTTGAAATAGGAACACAAACGAAGAAATAGAATAAAAATGTAACATACCCGAGTTGACCTACTTTGGTGGGTCCATCCAAGTTCAAAACTTAAACTCGATAACACTTTCTCTTTGCGCGTGTGAAATTTCACAGTGCTATATTTTTTGTTCTATACCACTGTGCGATGTCTATCAGCCCGTCCGTCTGGCTGGCGGTCCATGGACCTTGTGCGCAAAGTACAGGTGGTAATTTTAAGATATTTTGATAAAATTTAGTAAGGACTGAGATTGAAAAAATTTTGTCATACATATCCGCTGTTAATAAAAATGAAACCACTAAACTTACAGTTTTGAATCTTTTTATGTGCAATTATTGTTACATGAATGATTGAAATTATTGTTACAATTAACAAAAGAAAAATATTTTTATAGTTCTAATCACTAGTGATGAAATTTTGAACCTTTTTCGGAAACCCTTCCATTAACGTTTTTATAGAGCTTTCTGTCACTTTGCTGGAACAGGTAGTCCATCTCCGTTTAAAATCTACCACACTTTTGAACACCTTTTTGGTGCTCTTCAATTCTCGTTTAACAAGAGCTTAATATCTCTTCACTGGAGTTAGCTCCAGGCAGTTTGGAGGATGTGTCTCTCTTGGTACAAATACCACATTATTGTTCTTGTACCACTCAATACCTTGGTTCCATAGTGACAGGATGCCAAATCAGGCCAAAAGTAAGTGGACACATTAAGAAGTCGTATGAATGGAAGCGTTCTCCTTTGTAAACATTCCTTGATGTAAATTTCGGTATTTAAAGAGCCATTTGTAACAAATGTTTGGCTTCTTTTGCCGCAAAGTTCATGCCAAGAACTTTTTGGGAAAATTTTCTGCTTTCGGATCCTAAACTTTTCTACAACATTCCCTCGAACATCACCAATATTAAAATATTCACCCGGAAGCTGCGAAAAATTTTCCATACGTACGTTTCTTCATCTATTATGCAGCAGGTGTAGTTTTTGTATAAAATTTGACTTCAATTTCCGTGGTCTGTCTTTGGCCTCTAAATTTTTAGCAGCGTTCCTGTCAGGAACTTTTTTAGCCTTGTATGTTTTTAAACCTTCATTGGCTTTAACTTTTCGTACCAAATAGTCCGAGTACTGACCTAATAGGTCTGCTTTCCCACCGGAGGTGTTGGGAACTCTTTCGAAAATGCTTTCTATTTTTTTGGCTTTAGAAACATCATGTGGACCATTCCTTCTAGCTGCACCGGGTTTTATATCAACGGACAAATTCTCCCGGTACTGTTTAATAACGTTGGAAAAAGTTTGATAGCAGACCTTTGATTGTTTGGCCAACTTTTTGTAGGACCAAGTTGGATTTTGTTCAAAATATTTAATAATTAACAACAAATGAACATAATTGGCATTAAACATAATAACTGATAAATGCTTTACAAAGGTAACTTGGTCAAAAAAAAAAAAAATCAAATAATACTTGGGTTAAAAGTTTTAATGAAAAACGTGTGTTACGAATTTAACAATCTCAGTCCTTATATATAGTTTTTTCGGCCCAAGAACGAAGCCTATTGAAACAAGCTGAAATCATTCCATTGTTTTACTTAGCCAGATACAAATGTCCTCAAGAACTTGGACTTTATCGGTCATAAATGTTTAATTTATGTACGTATCTACACAAATTTATAATAGCGAATTCATGTCACCAAATTTTATTATAATCGGTCCATAATTAGTCATAGCTCCCATATAAGACCTGCTTCCGAAAATCACTTTATCGTGCATAAATCTCCTAAAAATGTTGGTATGCATCTAAAATTCGGCCCACTTCCGAAAATCGCTCACGAATATGAATTATTGAAATTTTAAAAGAAACATGTTTTTGCTCATTTACCTAGTATAGGCTTAGAAAGCATTCATAGTAAGTAGATAGATATTTATATTCTAATGATCATATACCAATACTTTTCGGTGTTTCTATTGTAATGCAACTGGAAATGCTAAATTGGATACATGTAATTCTGGATGAGAGTGAATCCACATAGTGAAACTCAATGGTAGTTCTTCTTTTTTGAATTTGGAATCTAAAAAAGAGGACCGTGTGTTACTTTTTTTCAATTAATAGTGCTGCTGGAATTTCTAAATTAATGAACTTAGAAACAAAAACTTTGAACCATTTAATCATGTCTAAAGTAGAAACCCATAAAGTGGGAAATAATGGAAATTTTTGATTATTCTAAAAAAAAAACTTCTATTGTTAATGTCCCATCTTAACCATGCTCACTACATCGTTGCCTATTCTCAAATGTATACATGTAACATAAAGATGACCTCCAGATTAAGTTTGTGGTAATATCATTCCGAGGATTAACAGTGTGTTGTGGAAATGGTGTAATTGCATTAACAGCTATTGATGAAAACAGATACAGATGTTTGGGCTTAACTACAACAACCATGTAAATATGTACATGTGCACCATAATTCCATGGTAACTTAGAAGAGAACAAAATAACAACAATATACAAACAAAAATTTAAAAGATAGATGGATCTATTGTCTGTAAAATTGTTAGCAAATAATTACATTTAAAGTGCGTCTGCTATGATGTTGTGATAGAATGTTGTTGCAACATACGTTAAAATACAACTGTTGATAATTTTAAGAGTTTTTTTTTTAAAAAAAACTCCATTTGTTGCTGTCAATAATTTCTGTTTAAATTAACTATTGAAAGTGTTGAGGTTTTAATGCCAGAAAAGGCAATCGTATCATCTTTAAAGTTGTCTATTACATACTTAACTTCTTATGTAAATTGATATTTGAGTATGCAATTTGTGTGTGATTTTTTTTCTCTTGTTAATTCAAATGTAAACGTAAGATGTATGTAAGATGACAAGTGTTGGTTGATTTCGATTTGTTCGCATAAAATATTTATGTAAATGTTGTTAGTTATTATAGTACTAGGCAAGGCTTGTTGCTACTGAGGTTGATCAAGTTGTACGATTGCCCTACATGATGATTTTCTTCAAATTACACATTTTGAAGAAAGGTACTACGATTTCCTATTGGAAAATTATGTATGATTTATTATGCTTTTTTGGTATCATACCACTCAAAATATGTGTAGTATTGTGCTGAATAAAAAACTATTATTCCTTCAGATACCTGCCAGCAACTGAAAAGTAATCATTATACAATTTTAATATAAATTATCAAGATTTTCAATCTACTTAATACAAATGAAGATTTAATTAAATTTGTATGTGTTTTTCCTAAATATAGCTCATCAGAACCAATAGTTTGAGTGTTAGTTATTCATAAAAATGTTGTCCTACGGTACACTTTATAATAATTGTTATACAATTACGAAATTTGACTTTAATCGATGCTATAATCCATTTAATTAAGGCTTCTTTAAATCAATTTTCGAATCAATGATTTGAAAAAAATGTTTTTATTTGGTGGAAAAGTTTTCTGTATAAAACTCGTCCGAAATTGTCGAAAACTTTTCTATAGAAAAATTGTACAAAACTATTTTTGAAGAAATTGAGTTTAAAACTTTTCTATGTATATAAAACTCATGGGATTTTCACAAATTCAAACTCGCAGTAAACTCTTCTTTAGCAAACTCATCTAAAACGCTCGTCTAAATTTTACATCAAAAAGTGCAATGTGTCGCAAAATCATTAAAATTCTGGATTTTCTTTACATTTTAAAATTTATGTTAAAAAGGCTATCCTTTTTCAAGGATGTGACAAACTTGAGTCCTTCAATATTGATCACGTAGCACTGTGGTTCCAAATCAAAATCTAGGTGGACAAAATTATTTGGCGCTCTTTTTATATAGAACTGGTGTCTCCGATTTCAAAAAAAAAATTTTAAAAGATCAATACAAAAATCAATAATAAAAAAAAAAGTAAGAGAAAAAAAAATTTTTTTTTTCCAATTGTTTTTCAAAATTTATTTGAATTTTTTTTTTTCAAAATTGTTTTCAATTTTTTTTTCGAAATTGTTTTTTTTTTTAATTTTTCTCCAAAAATGTTTTAAATTTATTAGTGAAAAAAAATATTTTTGGAAAAAAAAATATTGTCTATATTAATGACTTAGTAATCCAGATATAGATCAAAAATAGGCCAAAAAATCGGGGTTGTCCCGGTTTTTTTTCCTATTTTAAATAGCGATCGAGCCGGAAGAATTCCCGATATATTGATGTATCAATTATGTTTGTAAGTTATTTGGGGGCTACGAATTGATTTCAACATACAGACGGACATGGCTATATCGACTTCGCTATATATAATGATACTTTGTGGGGTCGCAAATTAAAAATGTAGAAATTAC
Organism: Calliphora vomitoria; assembly: GCA_942486065.2. NCBI lineage: Eukaryota > Metazoa > Arthropoda > Insecta > Diptera > Calliphoridae > Calliphora > Calliphora vomitoria. Next base: position 44,648,575 of record OW818029.2, read on the forward strand.
AAACTTATATATACCCTTGCCACTCATGGTGAAGGGTATAACAAAATATTTCTAAAAATACCAGTCCGTAAAAATTTAAAAAAAGTATTTCGGTGGGTGCTGGCGGCTACAATTTTTTACAAAGACATTCCCCAGAAGTTTCTTTAAATTATGTATATAGTCATTGGAAGGGCTTCGACGGTCTTTTTTTGGCAAGCTATATAATAATTTAAATTTATGTGTCAACCATTCGAAGAATGGTAACGAAATTCGAAGAAACTGGGTCGGTCTCTCTGAAAACATCAATTCGGCATCGTTCTCAACAACATAAAATTTACGCAGCGAATTTTGGCAAAAGTCCTCTACCTTCATGCGTACAAAATTCAGCTTACGCAGCAGACCATGCAAAGCGCGGCAATTCGTTTAATGGGTAATGGAACAAACTCTCAAACTCTCAAGAATGAATATGGATGACTCGATAAATCGTGACCTTGTAACAATTTCCAGATGGGGTGAATTGAACTGGGTTAATTTCAACGCACTCAAAACTAAGTGCTGCCTATTGACACACAAACGTCTTGAGATTTCACCACAATCAATTCTTCGTATGGGTAAGATGGAATATAATTCCCACTTATGGACCGGAGCTGCAAGGTCAAGTCTAGAGCTGCTGGACCGGGTTCAAAGAAGGGCGGTTGATCTTATAGGTGATCGGTTTATCGGTACTTTAGAACATCGTCGGAATGTGGGCAGCTTGTCCTTATTTTACAGATATTACCACGGGTGTTGTTCAGCAGACATAAGTAATATCATACCTAATACGCGCACTTTCATCCGGAGCACCCGATTATTACGCAGATCGCACCAATTTGCTATACACTTGAGTACCAACCGCACGACACATTTTTTACTACCTGCCAACGTATTCCCTGCGGAATATAATATTTATCAATTCAAGTCTAACGTCAACAAGCACTACTCCCTCTTTCCTCCTTCCCATAACTTAATTTCCTAACATCAACACAATGCAATTGGGGCTCAGAAAATCCTATGCAATCCATGAGAAACAAATGCACCCACAACGAGCAACTGCCTGGTGCGGTTTTTGGTCAGGTGCCGTGATTGGGCCTTACTTTTTTGAAGATGAGGCTGAAATGCCAGCGACTGTGAACGGCATACGTTACAGGAACATGTTAAAGGAGTTCTTGTGACCTCAACTGTACAGCAAGCACCTGGATGACATGTGGTTTCAGCTAGACGGCGCCACCTGCCACACCGCGCATGCAACGATTTCCAGAACAAATTATCTCAAGAAATTCTGATGTCATCCATCCACCAAGATCATGCGATTTTTTTCTTTGGGTTTTTTTGAAATCTCAGGTTTATGCGAATATACAAGAATTTCTGAGCACAAATCCGAGATCTCTGTTAAAAAGTCATGGACAATTCACGAAAAGAGTAATGGCCTGTCATCGGAGACGTGGCGGCCATTTGACGGATCTTACTTACTGCTATCCATATTTAATCGGAAGATATCTTCTTTACAATCCAATAAAAAAAATCGCAAATATCTCAAAAAATATGTGTTTTTTTTTTTTAAATGAACAAGTGCATTCTTACTGAGACACCCTTTAGTTCTGTCTTTACCAGGTTTTCAACCAGCAAATTTAACACCACATGGATCCCTTAACACCGTTTGCTTAACCACATACCAGAGTAAAATATGTTAGACCTTCAGCTATGTATTGCTGTTAATTACGCTGTGCATAGCAAGATCGACAACACAATAACTAAAGACCTTTATTCGTAGTAATATAGCATATCAAAAAAAAATAACATGCATATCAAGCGACCTGAAGAGGATAAATGAATAAATTTAAATGAATATAAAAATATGTAGTATACTTTAATACTCGACCATTACCATATGTTTTTTGTATTACTATTACAATTAAATATTATGGCAAATGTTTTATTGTATGTATTTTGCATGGTTAAACATTCATTTGATATGCAACACTTATACTACTAACTACTTATGTATAAGATAAGATGCTGTTACTATTTTTAATTGTCTAACTACAATTTAAAATCCCATCAATTTCACACTCAAACCTAAAAAAAAACAACAAAAAAATAACAAAACTAAATCCCAACATAATATTCGTAATTTCGCACTGAATTGAAAGATCAAAAAAAGTCATTGTGGTTTGTAGTTTTATGTCTGATTTTCTTTGCTGAGCTGTGTATGCCTTTTTTGTACGTGATCTTAAATTTTGCAGGTACAAACCTACAAAAACAAACTGCCTATTCGAATTTAATATTTATGGTTTTTTTCTTTCGCATCTTTTTTTTCTGTATTTTTTTAAGTATTTTTGAAATTTATTTGTATCTGTTGTAAATTTATGCGAATTGTGTCAATCTTTAATGTTGATGGAGTTTGTTATTTTTTTCGACGTTTTGGTTTTATATTTGAATTTATTAACCATCATTTGAATGAATATTTATTTGCTAAATAAATAATTATTGTATATTTATATACAAACATAAATATTTTTTACTATTATTATTATTTATTTGTATTATTTCGTTCATCTTATTTGCCAATGAATGAGTTTTAGATGAATGAGTGAGTACATTGTATGCGAAGTAATTTTTTATAATTGTCATGACTTTGAGCAATGAATTATAGTAAGACACACTGATAGATACACATTAAGTACTAGTGACTGACATGGAAATACGAGTGCTATAGCATAATATTTAGTAGTAATAATAGTAATTATTTATTTGTCAATTTTATGAATTACCACAACCCTGTAGTAAAAGGCAGTTAATTGAATTAAGCCCATTTTTTTTCTACAATTCCCTTAAGCAACCGTGTAAAGCTCTATTTAATGGTTTATTTATTTCATTGAATAATAACTAAACTTTTAGCCTCGAGACTATTTGTATTAATTATGTCAATTTTGATTTAATACATCAATGGTTAATCAATTTAATAAAATAAAATTTTAATCAACAAGTTGTTGAAATACAGCAGAATTTTTCGTAGTACTATTTACATAGACGTTTGTCGTTCTTGATGGAAAAACAAAGTAAACGAAAGTTAATCACTCAAACAAGTTTGAAATTGGATTCGTATCGAAGACTTTCGTTTCACCGAACTTTTGCAGTAAACAAAATAGCAAGAGACTGACTTTGAAATTGGCTTTTGTAATGTAGAAAGTTAAAAACCGAATTCATTCGTGAAAACCTGGAATGCAAAGGTTTTTACGAATCATAGTTCGCAGAGAAGTGGAGTTAGTTAGATAGAATGAAAGGAGATTTCATAGCTTTAGAAAGTTAACGAAATTATTCGTTCATTAGAAACGAATCTCCGAACTTTATTCAACCATATTTCTCATTAACAATGACCATTTATGTATGTTTAAGTAGTCTATTTGATATATTGGAAGTATCGTTGCATATTGGGTGATTTGTTCATGGCTAGGGCAGAACAACAGCATTATATGAATAACTCTTAAAATATCACAGTGATATAAAAGTGAATGAAAAAAATATGCAGGAGTACGGAAATACTTATATTGGGTATATTATTTAAAAATGCGGGATTTACAATAGATGGCGTATCTTTTGAATGCGGTTTTTGTTTTTAATAAGAGTATATATCTGTCATTATACTCTTCACCTTCGTGAGAAGGGTATATATAAGTTTGTCATTACGTTTCTATTTTCCACAATATAATTTTCCGAACCTATAAAGTATATATATTCTGGATCCTTATAGATAGCGGAGTCGATTTAGCCATGTCCGTCTGTCTGTCTGTAGAAATCAATTTTCTGAAGACCCCAGATATCTTCGGGATCCAAATCTTCAATCATTCTGTCAGACATGCTTTCGAGAAGTTTCCTATTTAAAATCAGCAAAATCCATAAATAACGGAGATATGAACAAAAATCCGAGGCAACCTCTGAAAATTTCATCAAAAAAAGACAATTTATTGCATGCTTAGACAAAAAAACCACAAAACGTATGTTTGGATGTATGTTGTTTTCATTGCTTTGGGTATTTTTTTTTCTTGGTATTTCATTTCGTTTGAAGTTGTTGTTTTTATACCCCTCACCTTCGTGGGAAGGGTATATATAAGATTGTCATTTCGTTTGTAACTTCTGTTCGTCAGCAATTAAATGTAAAATTTTTAAAAGTTTTCTTGATATATTTAGGATGCTATACCCTGAAAGTGGGCAATTAATGCATCCACAACAAAGGTGAAGGGTATATAAGATTCGGCGTAGCCGAATATAGCACTCTTGATTGTTTATTCTCATTTAGTTATTGAACATTGTAGTGTAAACACCAACGTTTTTATTTGCATCGAAAATGTCGAATTTTGCACCAACAAAGCGTCATATGCGAGAAGTTTTGCTTTACTTATTTAATTTGAAAAAAAGAAGCACACCGATTGCTCACCAAAGCTTATGGTGAATATATTTCATCGGTTTCAATGTTTTTTCGGTTCAGAAATGGTGATTTTGACACCGAAGACAAAGATCTTCCAGGCCAGCCAAAAAAGTTTGAAGACCAAGTATTGGAGGCATTACTCTATGAAGATTTTTGTGAAGCTCAACAGAAGCTTGCAAAATCACTGAGAATTACTGAAGCAGCAATTCCAAAACGTTTTCTAACAGCAGAATTCATCCAAAAGCTGGGAAATTGGATACCATACGAAAAGAAGCTGAGAGGACTTGAAAGACGATTTTGAATATCCGAAATGATGCTTGAACACTATAAAAGAAAATCATTTTTGCACCGAATTTTTAATTGCAATGAAAAATGTATCCATTACAATAACCCAAAGCATAGCAGATCATCTGTGAGGCCCGGCCAACCTGCCGAACCGTCAGCAAAGCCAAATATCCATGGTGCTAAGGTAATGCTCTGTATTGGGTGGGAGCAAAAGGGTCATATCTATTATGAGCTGCAGAAATCTGACCAAACCATCACAGGGAACCTGTAACGAATACAAGTGATTCCATTGAATCGAGCATTTGCCCAGAATATGCGGCCATATATGAAACCGTAATATTCCATCATGACAACGTTCGGTCACATGTTGCAATACCTGTTAAAAACTATTTAGAAAGATGTGGTTGGGAAGTTTTGCCTCACCAGCTTTATAGTCCAGACCGTGCCCCGCCCGACTACTATTTGTTTCGATCGATGCAGAACGTTTTCTCTGGGATACGCTTCACTTCATAACAGAGTACCATAAATTGAATTGATTCGTTCTTGGTCTTAAAAGATGGCGCGGAATCCATATAACAGTAGTCAATACTTTGAATATATTTCAATACAAGGACTGAGATCGAAAAATTCTTAACACACGTTTTGCATTAAAACTTTTAACCCAAGTATTATATGATATTCTTTTTTTTGACCAAGTTACCTTTGTAAAGCATGTCAGTTATTATGTTTAATGTCAATGATGTTCATTTGTTGTTAATCTGATTAAAATGGATGACCAGAAACAAGTGCGTACTAAAATTATTAAATATTTTCAACAAAACCCAACTTGATCCTACAAAAAGTTGGCCAAGCATTCAAAGGTCTGCCGTCAAACTATTTCAATGTTATTCAACACTACCGGGAGAACTTGTCCGTTGATAGAAAACCTGGTTCAGGTAGAAGGAATGGTTCACATGATGTTTATTAAGCCATAAAAAATAGAAAGCATTTTCAAAAGAGCTTCCAACACATCCGGTAGGAAAGCAGCACGGTTAGCTCAGTGCTCGGAATATTTGGTACGAAAAGTTAAAGCCAATGCAGGTTGAAAAACATACAAGGCTCAAAAGTTCCTGACAGGAACGCTGCTAAAAATTTAGAGTCCAAAATCAGAGCACGGAAATTGAAATAAAATTTTATAAAAAAAAATATTCCTGCTGCATAATGGATGACGAAACGTATGTTCTGGCAGATTTTTCGCAGCTTCCTGGTCAAAATTTTGATGTTGCTGATGCTCGAGGGAATGTTGAAGAAAAGTTTAGGACCCCAAAGCAGACAAAATTTCCCAAAAAGTTCTTGGTATGGCAAGCAATATGCAGTTGCGGCAAAAGAAGCCAATCATTTGTTACAACGGGCTCTATAAATACATAAATTTACATCAAGGAATGTTTACAAAAAAGCCTGCTTCCATTCGTAAGACTTCATAATGTGTCCGCTTAGTTTTGGCCTGACTTGGCATCCTGTCTCTATGGTAAGAAAGGTCTTGAGTGGTACAAGAACAATAATGTGGTATTTGTACCAAGAGAGGCAAATTCTCCAAACTACCCGGATCTAAGTCAAGTGGAGAGATATTGGGCTCTTGTTAAAGGAGAATTGAAGAGCACAAAAAAGGTGTCCAAAAGTGGGGTAGATTTTAAACGGAGATCGACTACCTGTTCGAGTAAAGTGACAGACATCACTATAAAAACGAAAAAGTTTCAAAATTTCTTCACTATAAAAATATTATTTTTTTTGTAAATTGTAATAATAATTTCAATCAAATAAAAAAACAGAAAACTGTAAGTTTAGTGGTTTCGTTTTTATTAACATATATGTATGTATGTTAAGAATTTTTCATTTTTACTCTTTAGAAGCTAAAAATTTTAAAAAAATAACTAATTTTTAAGTTATACACCCAGCAGTATTTCTCGAACACTTTGTTTTAGTAAAAAATGGTTCAAAAACTCATAATGACAGTAATAAGTTTTACCATTGAAAAACAAAAGGATTTGAAAAAATTGTTTGGAAAATTGCTGAGTTACAGTAGTTTAAAGTCAGGTCAAGTCAAAAAAATATGTTGTCACAAAAATTAACTTATGTGTTTTAATAAACTTCTTCACTAAAATAAAAAATAAATATTTTACTGCCTCACGATCAACTTAAGGAAATTTTTTTTAAAAAAATTTATTTTTCGAAACATAAACGACAGCCACTTTCCAAAGGATTTTCAAAAAATCTCTGCTGGTTGAAATGTTATATCTTTTAAATAAAACAAAGAATTAGAAATCAATTAGAAATCAACTGACTTGATTTTTTGAAGATGTAACTTTAAGGATATCGTTTTTTTAACTACATTTGCTAATAATAAAAAAGTACTAAAGTGATTGGAAAAACTTCAATAAATCCTCAATTGCTACTTGAGGATTTCTGCATATTTGCATAGTATAACTATTTGATCTCAAATGATTTGGTACTATAAAAGATGCCTTGAATTGCCAATTATTATAGATAAGTATATGAATCTCTGAGACATTCCGCTTAAATTATCGGAACATAGGATCAGTACAACAATTTTGTATAGCATGCCATCCTGTATAGTCTTTAGTTTTCAATCCCTAATGATCCTTCATGGAACGAACTCGCTACTGAAAAGGACAGCCAATGAATGTTGTGAAAATTATAAATGAAATGACAAATTTGGAATTGATATCGAAATGTTATAGTAATTAAGTAATATCACATAATCAATAATTTAGAGAAAGTAATTCCGAAATGATCTTTAAAATAACCATAGTTATGGCTTTTACCTTACACACTCAACACAAAGTTCGCAATGTTCCCATAATCATATATCATGTTAAACAGATGTACAAACAAGTATCCTCCAACTTGTATGACATTTTTCATTTACTTTTTTTTGCTTTGTTCAATGAACATTTTAAAACGACAAATTCTCCATTTCTGGCAGACACCTTGTGGCGACTTTCAATTTAAGTTTAACATACTTGGTGTCTTAGTGTGAGTCTGTGTATGTATTTTACTTCATTCCTGTTACCAGTGCAAGTAATTTCTTTTCATAAATTTATTATAATCATTTGAAGATGTAGTCTCAAGTGTTGTTTGCCCACAACTAATGACTATTTAGTAGGGTATCCATTCGAATAATCGACAAATTTCTTACAAATTATTTAAAAATTACCATTTTCGAATAACGAATAAAAATATTGAATTTAATATATAATTTTTTGGAATTGATTTCGTATAAAAAATTTTAGGGTCGACATATGACGGGGAGATCATAATGCTAAAATATGCTGGCGAAATATTGCCAGAATCACAATTATGTATAAAATACGTTATATATTCGATCGTTATTGATACCTTTAAACAAATAAGACTAATCAAAATGATAGCTCAGAAGAAAGTGATGATAAATGTGATATTAAAAATGTTGACGGAAGTATTAATGAGGACATTAACATCTGAATACGTTGAAACTGATGAACAGCCTAATCTTAAAATGTATATAAGTGATGGTATTGTTACGAATTTGCAAAAACGATTTGAATTTAACGGTCTGTAACTACTGCCTGCAAACATTCATCATGTTTATAAACACGTCCATCAGTAGAAGCTTCTATTTATCAACAATGTTGATAGCATGCTGTTGATTAGCATTGTTTGTAAGTATGGCAGCACTGTATGTTTAAGCTGCTAACATTAACATCGAAAGCTCTAGAATTCGAATGTACTAGTATGTCCGTTAAGAGCATTGTAGAAGATTCCCGAGAAATGGCAGTGCATGTATTAATAGTGGCAGAGGCTGCAGTCGTCAGTTGAGTTTATCATTGGCGCTGTTACAGTTAACATCAATTGTCTTGTGCATTTAAGGTTGTACGTAATAGAATGTGTGTGCATTTCTGCGAATTGATAAACGTGTATAAAGACACTGAGTGACTATTTAATTCTGTTATTGCTGTACATTTGAATAAATAAAGAGTTGTTACAATTTTAAACTACTAAAACTGCTTTTATTTGCAATCAAAAGTATCCGGTTTATTTAAAGGAAATAAACCCACGTTTTTAAAAGGTAAAAACGTAACAGTATTAATGGTGGCTTTAGATTATACGACTTTACGTATTACTTGACGAAGAGAATTATTCGTTTTATTCGAATAAAAGAACAATCGATTAATTTGGATACCCTAACTTTTACTTTGGCACAAGTGTGTTATGCCATTTTAGCGGTTACAGGAAATTATAATTTCTATTTTTAATACCGGCTGTGTGGTTTGGCTGCTACTTCTAGTTGTCTAATACAAAGTATGGTGAGATCATTCATACATATGAATGTACATATAAGAGGGTTTTGGTTTCTTTTCATATATGAGGATAATCAAGAAATCACGTAACTTGTGGTTAAGAGCCACCAACGAATGGTGCCACCACCAACGAAAGAAAGATACTTAGTGCGATGACAATCTAGTAATGAAGACTAGGGGCGTTGGTCGAATTTGGAAATACACTTCTTTTTTAGTTTTACAAAAACTCTTCACTGCAGTTAAATACAGCAATGCCCTGATCGACGTACGTCGTCAACAATTTTGTTCTGTTATTTATAAATAAAAACTCGGGAATCCCCGCTTTAAAATATACTTTATTGTTATATGTATTTATGGATAGCTATTTAAAGGAACTTCCAAAAGAGACTTCTGAACTTTGACAGTTGATAGTGGCCATATTGTTAAAACTACCTCTGTAGAATTGGCTGTCATTTATTCAATTTGTTTTGTCAAATCACAATGAAGGACATAGCGTTAAACAACACGGGCAAATGTAAAAATTGTTTTATCAAAATGGTTGTGGGACATTTTTGGATAAAAAGGTACGTCAACAAACAAAATTGTCGAATTTGGAATGATATCAATCCATATGAGACCCAAGAGCATCCAATGCATCCAAAAATAGTCACTGTTAGGAATGATTTTGAGCTGAAAGGGTCATCGGGTTCATATTTCTTAGAGAAAGAAGTTGTAAAGGCCATCACCGTCAACGCACGCAGAAAAACAATATTGTTGGTCATTGTTACTGTAACCATTTCCACATTTGTGCATGGTTACTGTAACCATTTCAAAATTTTTAACAATATTATAGTCACAGTTACTATATATATGATTGTGATAACAATAATATGGTTAATTTACGATTCACATGATTGTATCAACCATATATATGGTTACAGTAAACATGTATATGTTTGTGACAACCATTTATATGATGAATAATTTTATTATAATATGTTATTCTCAGATTATGATATAAGAGCAACATAATATTGTAAATTCTTCATCAAACAAATGGTTGTCAGAAACATATATATGTTTACTGTAACCATATATATGGTTGATACTATCGTGTGAATCGTAAATTAATCATATTGTTACCACAATCATATATATAGTTACTGTGACTATAATATTGTTAAAAATGTTTAAATGGTTACAGTAACCATGCACAAATGTTGAAATGGTTACAGTAACAATGCCCAACTATATTTTTTTCCTGCGCGCGGCGAGATCTATATATCGATGATTTCTAACTTCTTTTGGACTGAATTGAATGATATGGACACCAACGTGATATAAAAACCACCATACCACATTGGATATTCATGGTCACCTCATGTGGTGGTGATGTGAACTGGCCACCGAGATCGTGCGATTTGAGCCCGTTAAACTTTTTATTGTGAAGTTTTTTTAAATTCGAATGCTTGTGGTCAAATTCAGCCTGATTTTTGCGCCACAGTTCTGAAAAAATTTGGCATTTGTGATGCGCGTCACCCAGCGAAGCCGCTGTGGACATTGTTATATTCCATACATAATGTCATCGATGGGCCTTTCAAAATCACTTTGTTTTAAGTATTTAAAAAATAAAAATTACTACAAACTAATTGCAAAAATCAACTTTGAAATCATATCATGCAGCTATTTACCTTACTACCAAAAACGTTCTTTAGAGGAAGACGTTGGAAAGGCCATCACCGTAAACGACGACAGCTATAGGTCGATGATTACCAACTTCTTTTGGACTGAGTTAAATGATATGGACACCAACGACATGATATAAACACCACCATGCCATATTAAACATTCATGGTCATCTCATGTGATGGTGACGAGAACTGACCACCGAGATCGTCCGTTTTTTAAAGTCGAAGGTCTATGCAAATAAGCCATAAACAATAGCGGCCCTCAAAGCTAACATAACCCATGCTAATGGTCAAATTCAGCCTGATTTTTGCGCCACAGTTATGGAAAATTTGACATATGTATCTGATGAGCGCCACCCAGTGAAGCCGCTGTGGACGATGTTGTATTCCATACACAATGGCATCGATGGGCCTTTCAAACTCACTTTGTTTTATTTTTTAAAAAATAAAATTATAGGAAGTGCATAATTCTCACAATTACTACATTGAAAGTTATTCAAAAGTTATACCTTTTGAATAACTTGCAATGACGTTCGTGCACTAAAAATTATAAGATTATAATAGAAAATATTTGAAAAAAAGTGGTCTAACGAGTGTTTTATTTATTGTGAATTGAATTATAGTTGGTGGTGGTGGTTGGTTGGTTGCATGAATTGCTGCTTGCTTGTGTGCTCCTTTGGCATCCCAGACTAAAAAGACTTTAATTTGGTGCCATCATTTGGTAGTCAACAAGTCAAATAAACGTTTGGATTTTATGATCACATATAAGTACACATGTGTGAACACATTTACATTGGAACATCTTCAGACCTGCATTGTATGAAGTAAGTAAGTAAGTGTTGCAAAGGAAGAAAAATCTGGTTTAGTGAGATTATTCGTTTAATTTTTTTTGTTGAATCTATTATACTGTAACAGGGTGTTTTCTAAAGAGATTTTTTATACCAAAGTGCCTACAATTAGAATTATGCCTGTTTAAAAATTGATCAGTTTTATGCCCGTAATTTCAACAAGTAGATATCTACGGTGTAAATTACCCAGCAGATAAAGTTACCAAAAATGTAACTTGACATTAATTTCAAATCAATATCTTCTGGTAAAAGTTACCAAATATTTTTACTCCATAAGTAACAAAGCACTAATAGATATATTTGCTGAAATTACGGGCATTAGTTAGGAAAATAAGGAAGTGACTTGTTTTAAAAGTCAAAAATTAAATCATTATTGTGTTAATGTATATTTTTAAGATCTGTGCTTAGTTGTAACTACAGGTAGAGACTATATTGTTTATGGGGAAGTAAAAGTGCCAATATTATGGATAAATACTTGGTTAAATAATAAAAAGGTTCATTAAGGAATGCTTTTTGGAATATATATCATAAATAATATTTCGGTAATAAATGTTTGAAAATTACATTAAAGACATCTACTTATATGAAATTTTTTGGAAAGTTTCTATAGGGAGAAAACAAAGGAAACAATTCGTTAAAACTTAGTAAACAGGTTCTTTATGTTCATACAACATTAAACATTTTAAATTTGCTTTGATTTGTCTTTTATGGTGATTCAAATTTTATATAAGAATGATTTAAAATCACTTAATTTCAATTGTATGTATCTTACTTTTAAACCGCTTATCCAATTCTTAATAATATTGGTCTCATAGTAAGCGTATTTTAGGTACTTTATCGTAGGTATCTTCAATTTTCAAAAGATCTTCCTCATTTAAAAACATTTAGTAAAAATTCCTAATACTTCGAAGAATAAACAAAAACCACTTCACAAATATTTTTAAGCATATTTTTGTAATTATTTGTCCTCTTTTTATAAACATAGTCTTGTATGAATCGTAGGAACTTAAATCCTTATCCCATGCAAAGATAATAAATAATTTAAACAATAATTTAAGCAAGCATATTTTAAAATACAAGGTGGCGCAAAAGTAATCCACCTATCAGAAAATGCTATAAATTTAGCGATTGGCTCCTAATGTCAGTTCTGTTTTGACATTTGTGTAGTAAACACATGCGAAATACACGTTAATAAACAATGTTACGCTACACTGCTCCAGAACGCGCAATATTGCTGACTATTTATTTGACCAATAATCGGCAAAATTTATAGCATTTTCTGATAGGAGAAGGGTATATATAAGTTTGTCATTCCGTTTGTAATTTCCACAATATAATTTTCCGACCCTATAAAGTATATATATTCTGGATCCTTATTGATAGCGGAGTCGATTAATCCATGTCCGTACTTCAATATCTCCGGAATTCTCCCGGCTCGGTTGCTATTTAAAATCGAGAAAATCGGTCCACAAATGGCTGAGATATAAGGAAAAAAACCAGGACAACCTCGATTTTTTTTACCTATTTTTGACCTACATATATCTGGATTACTATGTCATTAATATAGACAATATGGATATCTAATGATAGATATTTCAAAGACCTTTGCAACGTATATAATACCATACTAAGCTAGACCTACAATGGGTCAAAATCGGAAAAAAAATATTTTTTAACCCGAATTTTTTTTTAACAACATTTTTTTTTCGCTAAATATTAAAAAAACTAATTTTTTTTTTTAAATTTAAAAAAAACTATATTTTAATTTAAAAAAAAAAAAGCAATTCGAAAAAAATTTTCCAAAAATTGATAAAAACAACTTTGGAAAAAAAATTTTTGTTTACCTAAAAATTTTAAAATTTTTATTCTGAAGTATAATTTGGTGACTCGTACACTCGCGGTAACGTGAACACCGTCTATCGTGAACACCGCCTAACGTGAACAAGCTTTTGTTTACATTGACTACAATTTATTTCACTGCATTTGTTTTCTGAGGATGTAGACAACACTGAAATATATACATTAAATTTGATTTTTAAAGTTTACGGAATCTCCTTATATTAAAAATCTATTTGTATCCTCTAAAATAATATTTTTTGTATGGCAACGAATGAGTAATTTTATTAGCTATGTAATTTTATTTCAATGTATATTTTCTCGTGATTTCGTTTTGTTTTGTAATACATTTTAATCAACAATTTTTGTTTTTATTTTAATAATGAAAATAATAATAAAATAATTTCACCTTCTAGCGTGTAAAACACAGGTTTATATTATAAAATTTTATATTTTTTCCATGAAATTCGACAATCGCTAACGTGAACAATTTCACTAACATGAACTTCCTTGGTTTTAATTAGTTCACGTTACCGCGAGTGCACTGTATAAGATTCAACACAGCCGAATATAGCTCTCTTACTTGTTTACATTATTATTTTAATAATACACCATAACGTTGAGATAAATATGTTTAAACAAGTGAGCATGTATAGTCAGTAAAGCCTGACTATAATAAAAAATTCCTGAGTGATTTTCGGCAGTGGGCCCTATATGGGAGCCATGATCAATTATGAACCGATCGCCATGATTTCTTTCTATATTTGACTTATTTATATTTAATTGTTTTTGGATAACAAAATATGTAAGAGTTTTATGCTCGTTAAAGTAATTTTCGGAAGTGGTCCTTACATGGCAACTATGGGCAATTATAAATCGATCCGCTTCAAATTTTTAAGTCACCAATTTGGTGACCTAGTAACAAGAAGATACAAATTATTGAATTTATAAGGACCAAATTCGATGTCATATAAATATCATTGACTTTCGATAAATATATAAATATCTTTCCCATATATACGTTTAAACCTCAGACAATTTTCAGTCCTCTTTATGGCTGAAATTTCAGTCGGCGGAATAGTTCATTTTCTATAAGACCCTGTTGCTAACAAATTGATTTTGGAAATCATGTTTCGTAGTTATAGTTGTGGCAGTTGCAACCCATGGTGTAAGTGAACATTTATATGTATATATGTATTTTGATATTCATTTATTACATAAAAATAAATAAATAAATATGATTTATGTGTTTTCCTATGACCAAAAAAACAAAAAACGTAAAATGTGACAACACAATAGAAAAGATGACCCAACTGAATGTTTTAGATTAGATATCTAACTGACGTTTGGACAATTCCTTTTGGTGGCTTAATTTTCAAAAGGCTGAAAATTCATAACTTATACACCGCAATTCAGCTGACAACATTCACTTTTTATTAAGAGTTGTTCATGAGATAAATCATCCTGTTTTGGCCAGCAGATAATGTATGATGACACCAGCAACCAATGTCTCAGAGAAAAAGGAACAGATGCTTATTTAAATCTCAAATTTTTGCAGTGACTAAAACTCAAACATTTTAGCATTTGTCTGAATGTTTGCCTCCCAGTTGTCAAGCAACGAATTCCGTAGTGCAGTTTAAAAATAAAAAATAAAAAAAAAAATAATTTTGATTAGTTAGTAAAAATACACACTCTCAAAATTACTAAACTAATAATTTTGTATTGCCAGTTTTTTATACGTGATAAAAAATTCGAAAGGAAAAATATGTTGATTTTTATGCCAAAACAAGACAAGAAAAAATAAAATTCATGCAAATCCAAATAGACCTCCCTCATATTTAACTAAAAAACAGGCACCAAGGAAAAAAAACACATTTCACAGATGTCTGGTCAAAATAGATTTTAACATAGAAAAAACTGTTTAGCAGCAACATCTTCAAATTGTTATTTTTTTTGTTTTGCTAATTTTTGTGATGACAGCCGAAACTGAAAAATCAACAATCTCTAGCTTGCTAAAGCTGATTACATTCATCAGCTTCATCATTATTATCATCAGCCACAACATCGTTCGACATCCATCAACGTCAAAACATTATCATGGGAAATTTCTTTATGTTTTTCTTTTAAATCATCATACTTGTTTCATCCACAGTAACGATAATGATGATGTTAAATATTTTCCATATTTTAATACCCAGAATTAAAAAAACATTCTGTGTACCGTCAATGGTAAACAATTCACCAAAAATCTCCTAAAGGGATTGTTAGATGTTTGATAGTGTATTGTACTAAAATATAAGCTTATTGGGAAATGTTTATGGTATATGACATGTACTTATTTCAGCATAATTCAATAAAATGTTGCAGGTCTTAAAAATGTGTTTCTAAAACGTCTAGTGTTATTAAATACTTTAGAACACCTAAGGGATTACCAGGGACAGTTTATTGTGTTTAATCTAAAATTTAAATATATTGTTATAAATTAAATGCGATACTTTCGCAAAACATACACAAGAAAAGTAGTTATTGCCGACACATAGTAGAATGTAATATATAATCTGAATCAGCATGATTTTGTTAGCCTGCTTAGTGTAAAGCCCTAAACAGCATATATTGCATTGTATACATATGTTTTCTATAGGTTCTTCATCTTTATTGAGATATTTTACTCAGGTTGACGTTTCTTCTGTCTTTGAATTGATATTCCCCCTGAACGTGTGTTAAATGGCATGGATTATTTAAGCTCAGAGGAGAGAGTAAGTCTTATAAAGTTCTGGTTTGATGTACTTTGACATTCTTCAGTGCTTCTGGGGCCTGGAGAAACCATGTAATAGTACTCTTTAATTTCTGGACAATCAAAGGGTACAATAAGTAATTGATTGAATTTGTATGCCCCTTACCATAACTAATAAGTGGTAAGGTTATATAAATGATGATTCACGCAAGATTTTAACTAAATAAAAAATATATTGTTATCAAAAGTACACAAGATATGTATATGTGTCGGAATTTTGTTGATGCAGCGTTAACTTTTCGGCTTCAATGCACGGTTGGATTGAATTTGTTGCTGGCCACTACCAGGAAACATTTCATGCAATAATTGATTTGTTTCACGGGGTATGTACAACGCCTTGAAACCGTATGTTAATAGTGGTTTAGAAACTTTTTATTTTGGAAATAATTCAGAAGGTGTCTTAAAGAAATTCCACATATTCAGTGCTGAAGTGTTTCGGAGTAGATTTGTCTATACAAGGGACTGTTGTTGGAATGGGACATAGTCGGCGGCCCCCCAAAGTTTCTCACAAAATTTCGTTCTTATTTCATTGCACTATGTACCCTAGAGTGCTCCAAGATTGTATGGCCGTCCCGCCACCAGAATTGTTCTATGTATTGTGGAAATACGTTGTGTATAGATATTATATAAAATATTTGCCATTAAAAGAATCGAAATGTGTAAGTAATTGTTGTTCTAATAAGATATAAAAGACAAAAATTGGTTAAAAAATGTCAAAGTTATTACAAAATCGCCAGGCCATTAATGTGTCTCAGGCCACTGGAAAAATAAATGTAAAAACAAAATGAATATATTTTGTGAAATATTAAAATAAAAGCTTATTTTTCTTAAAATATATACATATTTACTTGTATATGAGTTTTTTTCTTCGTAGGATACCGTTAACCTATTCACAGGTATGACTGAAAACTCCAATTTCAAATTTTGAAAAATTTCGTTAAACAAATTTCCGAATTTTTTGACTATCACATTGAGATTTATTGAGAACATAATAGGGAATAAAAATATGGAAAAAGTATGACAATACCTCTTATAGTTTGTTCGTACGTGCGATTTAAATTTTGCGATTTTCGAGAAAAACTATTTTTTTGACCATATTTTGGCGAATGATCCGAATTTCCTTACTGTTATGAATTTTAAGTAAAACCTATTCAGAATATTATAGTCCATGTAATTATAAATATAGTTTGAAGGATTTACTAAAATTGGAAAACGTAAACCTTTAAATCGATTTGTGTATACAAGGGCCTGTTTTTGGAATGTGACAAAGTCGGCGAACCCCCAAAGTTACTCATCTCGGGCCTACAAAATTAAAAAAAAATCTCAAAAAATTCCGTTCTTATTTCATTGCACTATGTACCCATTTCCAATTTTTGCGCAAAAATTCAAATATTCAACTTTCGCTTTTTGAAGAAAAAAATTTACGGTTCAATTCCTAACACTTCGACGACATAAATGCCAAAAATGTATGCCAATTGGCCACTCAGTTTATACATAAACAGCTATGAAAGTTTTCAAGCTGGAAAAATTAAAAAACTAAGGAAAAGCATTAAGGAAAAAGTGATTTTTTTTAAAAAATTTGTTAAAACTAAGACTTTACCGAAATCGATTACAAAACCGGATGTGTATTTTCTATAAAAACATTTACCTAATTCTCCCGATATGGTTAGTTTTATATTTCTAGAAAACATTAGTTGCAAATTTCACCTTGTAATATTCATGAATTTTAATTTTATCAGGATCAAATTATGTATAGTGGTCGAAAATAAGTTTTTCATATTGTTACGTTTTAACCTTTTTAAATCGTTTTTTTTTATTTCCTTTATATAAACCGAATACCTTTGATTGCAAACAAAAGCCGTTTAGTAGTTTAAAATTTGTAACAAATCTTTATTTCTTTAAATTGTACAACAACAACAGTTCAAATAGTCACTCAGTGTCTATTTACACGTTTATCAAATCGTAGAAATGCACACACACTTTATAATGTACAAACTCAAATGTACACGACAGTTGATGTTAACTCTTACAGTGTCTATGATAAACTCAAGTCACGACTGCAGCCTCTGCCACTATTTATACACACGCCAGCTTTCGGGAACCTTCTACAATGCTCTTAACGGACAAACTAGTATGTTCGAATTTCGATGTCAATGTTAGCAGCTTAAACATTTAGTGTTGCCATTCTTATAAACAATGTTAATAACCGCATGCTATCAACATTGTTGATAAGTAGAAGATTCTACTGATGGACGTGTTTATAAACATGATGAATGTTGCAGGCAGTCGTTACAGACCGTTAAATTTAAATCGCTATTGCAAATCCGTAACAATATACATACATAAAATGATTTGAGAATTGTTTGAATTTTTAAGTTTAATTGTAATAAAATTTTGTTATTATTTTTAAGGTTGCTTTTTTACAACTATGTGTGTTTGAGGAGTGTGGTGAAAGCCCAGCAGTTCTAGGAGACAGTCCCGAACTAGTGATTTTACCCATCATTTAGGGTGGGAACTAGTTACTTCATTAGCTACGTGACTAGTTATTTTAACACGTGCATGTCCTAAGCAGGGGGTCAATTGACCCTTATTGGCTACCATGAGACTGTATAATATCTGGTCCAAGGTAGTCAACGCATTGGATTCACATACTGGTTAAAAAACGTCAGTTACCTTACTAGCTACCTAAGTGGTAACTTGATCAGCTACATAAATAGTTATTTTAACATGTACGAGTGCTAATTGACATCAAATAGTCAGCTAAAAGACATATCATAGGCAGTCCAATAAACGATAGCATGTAAACAAACCTTTCTTCGACAACTCTCCAATGGATTGCTTCTGGTGGATTAAATAACTACTGTCTAAAGTGCAGTACAAAATAAACGTTTAAAGTGACTTTACTATAGGTTACTAAGAGACACTAAAGTGACTATTGTCTTCAGGCTATGTTACATGGGATATCAGTATACTTAAGCAAAAATAAAAATTAACTGTATGAGAATTATATCAACACAATTTGTATAAAACCAGTTTGAACGAATTATCACACAACACGTTTAAAGTGACTATACTCCAGATTACTTAAGTGACAATTGTCTTCACGCTAGATTAACTGGGATGTATAAAGTAACTAATTGTCTTATCTCTCCACTACAAAGAGCACATATGTGTCAAATGGTCAAAATTTATAAATTGGAGTCAGCCAAGTGATAAGACATTTGTGACGATTACTGTCTATAAGGGATTCATTGACTACATGCTTAACTGCTGGGAGTGGTGTGAATACCAATACATATAAACAAAATGTTACCAATACATTGTTAGAATAAGGTTTTTTTTGACAGCGTTTCATTTCTAGTTATTATTCTTTGGTTTTAACAATGATGACACAAACTTTGATGTGTAGAATTTGATTCAGTCATTTAAGAAATCGTAAAATGTTCGATATTTAAAAAGTTATAATGTTTTTAATAAACCAGAGAAAAATAACTTTTAAAAAGTAAATTTTAGTGTAATTTTTATGCTATTGAAAAAAACTGCTACTGAAAAATTTCTGATTTTTACAAAATCTGCTCCCCTGACCAAATTTTTGGACGTGCGGATCAGGTTTTATGCCTAAGGTTGATTCTAATAAAAATTATATATTATTATAATTTTTAAAAAATTTAAAAATATTCAGTATTTTCGACGATTGCCAGAAGTAGGGTACATGTGTATATCGATTTAAAAATTTCGTATTAGTCATTTTTGAAGCCAAATACATAAATATAATGCATATCTTTTAAAAATAGTAGTTTCAGACTTATTACCACATTGAATGTTCCCTATTTTCTTTCATTCAAAAATTTTGCCATCTAATGAACGCAAATTTACATCCAATTACTAACTTACATTTGCCATAAAACTTCAACTATATTCGAGAATTTTTCACTCCATAAAACACTTTTTGTTTTGTTATTTTCCTGCATGAATGTATTGTTTAACTATTCAGTGCAAACAGTTTCCATTTTATAAATTTCTTAGAAACTTATAAAATTACCTACGCTTTTCAGCCTAGAGAATTATTATGGTAAAAGCTTTATTTTCGCAAAATGTATCTTTAATTCAGTTTTCGTATACACAAGTGCTGTGCAGACATGTGATTTCGATATGTAAATGTAAACAACATAGTTTATCATATTAATTCATGGTAAACTAACATGCAAATTTCCCTAGATTGCCAGTAGTTTAAAATTCTTGGAACGGTTTTAAGGAACAAATAAATTAATAAATAAGTATGTATATGCTCGTACAAGGTACTTTCTTTAAACAGATGTATAGGTAAACTTTAAACAAAAACATTCTAATGATGCTGAGGTAAAATATATTTGACAGACTTTTAAAGAAATACACATAAAAGTTTTAAAACTAAATGCCAACAACTAAAGTTGTATTCAAATATTTTGAAAATATAATTTATGTTTTTTTATAAATACAGACAGACGTACAAGTAGGTGCATACTGTAGCATGTCAGGAAATGTGTTGCAGCAGTAGGAGTTTACTTCCTACACCCACTTATACTGCCTATGGTGCTTGTTACTCATACAACCAAGGATGTTTTGGTATAAATTGAAAGGAAGGAAATCAAGATAAATGATATTTTCCTTGCACTAGCAGATCTATTGTTTAATATTCTGTCTTACGAAGAACTGAGAATAAAAATAACTAAATGGAGGTAGTTATTTGTATGTAAATGTTTAGAAGAATACGTTTATAATACAATTTAATTAAAGACCACTTAACCTTGGTTTTACAATTTAAATATAGTTTTTTTTTTTTTTGTAAACGCTATTGTATATATAGAAATCGGTTTCCGAGTTGGAAACTTATTAAAGATATTTCAAGAAAATTTTTGCAGTCCTGACAGCGTCCTTTTAGACTTTCTCAATATATTTATTAAGGCAGCAACTCCATAGATAATTTTTCATATTCTACTTATAGTTGGTAAACAAATTGAAATTATGCTTTCAACTTGGATTTGTCTAGAAATTTCTTTAATATAATTTGTCTGTCTGTCTGTCTGTATGTCTGCCTGTCTGCCTGTATACTTAAGCTAAGATAATAATTAACTGTATGAGAATTATATCAACACAATTTGTATAAAACCAGTTTGAACGAATTATCACACAAGACTATATTCCAGATTACTTAGAGACACTGAAGTGACAATTGTCTTCACGCTAGATTAACTGGGATGTATAAAGTAACCAATTGACTATTCTCTGCACTACAAAGAGCACATACGTGTCAAATGATCAAAATTTATAAATTGGAGTCAGCCAAGTGATAAGAAATTTGTGACGATTGCTGTCTATAAGGGATACATTGACTACATGCTTAACTGCTGGGAGTGGTGTGAATACCAATACATATAAACAAAATGTTACCAATACATTGTTAGAATAAGGTTTTTTTTCACAGCGTTTCATTTCTAGTTATTATTCTTTGGTTTTAACAATGATGACAAAGACTTTGTTGTGTAGAATTTGATTCAGTCATTTAAGATGTCGTAAAATGTTCCATATTTAAAAAGTTTTAATGTTTTTAATAAGCAAGAGAAAAAAATAACTTTTAAAAAGTAAATTTTAGTGTAATTTTTATGCTATTGAAAAAAAAAACTGCTACTGAAAAATTTATGATTTTTGGACGGGCGGATAAGGTTTTATGTTTAAGGTTGATTCCAATAAAAATTATATAATATTATCATAATTTTTAAAAACTAATTTGATAAACATAAAATTTAAAAAAATTCACTATTTTCGACTATGTGTATATTTGAAACCAAATACGTAAAAATAATGCATATCTTTTAAAAATAGTAGTTTCAGACTTATTACCACATTGAGTGTTCTCTATTTTCTTTCATTCAAAAATTTTGCCATCTAATGTCTGTCTGTCTGTCTGTCTGCCTGGCTGCCTGTCTGCCTGTCTGCCTGTCTGCCTGCCTGCCTGTCTGCCTGTCTGTCTGTCTGTCTGCCTGTCTGCCTGTCTGCCTGTCTGCCTGCCTGTCTGCCTGTCTGTCTGTTGAAATCAATTTTCTGAAGACCCCAGATCTTCTAGATCCAAACTTCAACTATATTCGAGAATTTTTCACTCCATAAAACACTTTTTGTTTTGTTATTTTCCTGCATGAATGTATTGTTTAACTATTCAGTGCAAACAGTTTCCATTTTATAAATTTCTTAGAAACTTATA
Source organism: Calliphora vomitoria (assembly GCA_942486065.2). Taxonomy (NCBI): domain Eukaryota; kingdom Metazoa; phylum Arthropoda; class Insecta; order Diptera; family Calliphoridae; genus Calliphora; species Calliphora vomitoria. Next base: position 44,671,024 of record OW818029.2, read on the forward strand.
AAATTACCTACGCTTTTCAGCCTAGAGAATTATTATGGTAAAAGCTTTATTTTCGCAAAATGTATCTTTAATTCAGTTTTCGTATACACAAGTGCTGTGCAGACATGTGATTTCGATATGTAAATGTAAACAACATAGTTTATCATATTAATTCATGGTAAACTAACATGCAAATTTCCCTAGATTGCCAGTAGTTTAAAATTCTTGGAACGGTTTTAAGGAACAAATAAATTAATAAATAAGTATGTATATGCTCGTACAAGGTACTTTCTTTAAACAGATGTATAGGTAAACTTTAAACAAAAACATTCTAATAATTCTGTCAGACATGCTTTCGAGAGGTTTCCTATTTATAATCAGCAAAATCCGTCTATAAATAACGGAGATATAGCAAAAATCCGAGAAAACCTCTGAAAATTTCATAAAAAATAAACAATTTATTGCATGCTTTGACAAAAGATCAACAAAACGTTTATTTGGATGTGTGTTGGTTTCATTGCTTTGCGTGTTTTTTTGTTGGTGTTTCGTTTCGTTTGGCGTTGTTGTTTTTAAAACAATTTTATTTAAATCGGTTTACAAGTTACATATTTATTTCCACTTTTTTTTTAATTTTCCCCACTGTGCCTTGTATGGAGACTAGGGATAAATGTTGCCCAATTTTCGACATACTTTACAGTATAATTTTAGAGTACTTAGAACTAATTTGTGCAACATTTTATCAGGATTGCAGCATAGTCAACATATTTACAGCTGCTCAAACAGTATTCCTGTGGGACACTTGTATGGGGACTAAGTGAAATTATGAACCGATATTGCTCATTTCCAATATCAAACGGAGTATTTGTGGAAAGTTTTAGCTAGCTAGCTCCGTTCGTTTGACGGACGGACATAGCTAGATAGTCCTATAATTTTATGAAGACGCAGAAAATATATATACAATTTTGTGGGTCTGCATAAATACTTAGATGTATTAGAAACATATATTTTTCTGTATTTTTGATAGAATTCATGGTATATTAGAAAACTCAGAAAACTCTTAATTAACTGCCATTTCATATTAACTACCATTTCATTTGTGCAATGACCGTCCCACATATATACAATTATTCAATTATACATATTTAGGAGCACCTAACCTGTGTTGGCTGAGCTGATAAAACACAATTTAAAGCCAATTAAGACTTTAATTTAAAATCAAAAGTCAAGTATTTTATTATTGATGTTCCACATAAATAAAAAATTCCTAAGAATTTCTGTTTTCAAGTTAATTTTTCATAAAAATAGAAAATAATATAAATTGTTTAAACACAAAAATATTTGTACATATTGTTGTTACTGCAAGTGAATAAAATGGTTTTTGTGGTTTGTGGAAAAATTAAAAAAGTAATAATAAATAAGTATATACAATTAAGGGATTCAAACGGTCTGCTATTAAGTCATATTGTCATAATGTCTTAATATATTATGATTGTTTAAACAAAACAATAAACATAGTTCAAGAAGTCTTATTAGTTTACAAATTTTTTGTTTAAAACACAACAAAAATTTTGTTAAACTATATAGCAGATCATTTGAATCCCCCCAAAAATATATACATGAACAAAACAACCACTCTTAGACAATATTCTGTTATTTACTATTTTTAAATGAAATTGTGGTAATAGCATTGCAAATGTGTGACACAAACCATTTTTCTTTTAAGAATTAATATACAAAACAAAGTTAGGTTATGAATATGCTGGTAAGTCTTTAATCGTAAAATTTATAAGAAAATTTAATGCATACAAACAGCATATTTTAAGCATTTTCCAAAAACTTACCTTACGCTTTGATCTCGCCATGCGTTGATCTCTTGAGTTTTCCGCCTCTCCTGGGGGCCTTTTGCCCCATACAGCTAGCGCTATGCGTGTATAGGTAAATATTAATACCGACAAGGGCACCAAAAACTGCAGGGTTAGTAAAGCCCAAGTATAGTAGTAGTTTTGTTCCTTTGAAGCCCACTCCTCTTGACAAACGTATCTAGAAAGGTGATCAAGTAAAAGAAAAGTAAACCAACAAGACTATATTTAGTAGCAGAAGTTTTTTTGGGGTATTCTAAGAATTAGTACATACAAAAAACTTGAGCCAGAATAATAAATTTAATTATAGATTTTTTAAAATGTTCTCTAAGGCTATAAGTTCGCATCTGATAATGTTTGTCCAACATGAGATAATTATGTCAGACTGATCCTGTTTGGGATTATAATATCATGTTGGAAAACCTGTCATTTACTCATTAAGAACATATATTTTCATTAGCTTGCGAAAGATATGTGAGACTTTGGACCTCATTTTATAAATGGCAATGACTAACGTTAAATAAAATTTTATGGAAGTTTACAAGTTTACAACCTTTTTCCCCAGAATTCTTCATACAAATTGCTTAAGTTTCTGAACGCTTCGTTTTATAAAATGAGGGCCACAAGAAAACGATTTAGATCAAACTGATCACGTGGAAAATATGTGAAGTATATAATTGTTAATACCTAAGGACTGAGATCGAAAAAACCTTAACACACGTTTTTCATTAAAACTTTTATCCTAAGTATTATTTGATTTTTTATACCCTTCACATTCGTGAGAAGGGTATATATAAGTTTGTCATTCCTTTTGTAATTTCCACAATATAATTTTCCGACCCTATAAAGTATATATATTGGCCCATAATCATAGTCAAAACTAAAGTATATTTTAAGAAAACTAAAGTCGTCTTTACTTAAGAGTGGACTTTAGGTCTACCATAGACAAGTTAAAGTATACTTCTGACGTTAAAGTCGACTGTAAATATAAAACTAGCTGAAGTTGTTTTTAACTCATTTAACAACAGCATCAGCTGTTCTTCGCCATGTAAAAAAGTTCGACAAAAAGTCAAAAATGTTTAAGTTGCAAGATATTGGCAGAGATTTTGCAATTATTGAATCAATAAAATTAGTACCAAAATAGAATACATTTGATATTAATCATTCCTTTTCTATTTTTCCACCACAAACTGTTTTTTTTTTAGCTTCCCGGTTACATTTATTGTTTCCACTTTTTGTTTTTTGTTTAATTTTCTAAGTCAGCTGTTCAGCGATGCCACTTGTCTATATTTTGTTGTATATTGTACGAAAACATTTTCTACATCAGAGGTGACACCCAGTCGGTTCAATTTAAAACATACTTTAATTTTGACTATAGTTAGAAAATAATAAAAAGCGGGTTTTTATTTTAAAGTTGTTTTTAAAAAGAACCGACTTTATTGTTTGACTATGATTATGGGCCATTATGAATCCTTATATATAGCGGAGTTACTAAGCCATGTCCGTCTGTCTGTTGAAATCAATTTTCTATAGACCCCAGATATCTTCTAGATCCAAAACTTCAATAATTCTGCCAGACATGCTTTCGAGAAGTTTCCTATTTAAAATCAGCAAAATCCGTCCATAAACAACTGAGATATGAGCAAAAATCGGAGACAACCTTTGAAAATTTCATCAAAAAAAGACAATTTATTGCATGCTTTGACAAAAAAGCAACAAAACGTGTGTTTGGATGTGTGTTGGCTTCATTGCTTTACGTATTATTTTTTTTCTGTTTCATTTCGTTTGGCGTTGTTGCTTTTATACCCTTCATCTTCGTGAGAAGGGTATATATGTATAAGATTGTCATTTCGTTTGTAACTTCTACAATATAATCTGTTCGTCAGCAATTAAATGTAAAATTTTTAAAAGTTTTCCTGATATATTTAGGATGCTATACTCTGAAAGTGGGCAATTATTGTATCCACAACAAAGGTAAAAGGTATATAAGATTCGGCATAGCTGAATATAGCACTCTTACTTGTTTTTTTTTTATAAAATTACCTTTATAAAACTTGTCTGTTATTATGTTCAATGTCAATTATGCTAATTTGTTGTTTATTTGACTACAATGAGTGACAAGAAAAAAGTGCGTAATAAAATTATTAAATGTTTTCAACAAAACCCAACTTCGTCTTTCAAAAATTTGGCCAAACAATCGAAAGGTCTGCCGTCAAACTGATTCCAATGTTATTAAACAGTATCGGGAGAACTTGTCCGATGATAGAAAACCTGGTTCATGTAGAAGCAATAGTCCACATGATGTTTCTAAAGCCAATAAATAGAAAGCATTTTCAAAAGAGCTCCCAACACATCAGGTAGGAAAGCTGTCCGGTTAGCTCAGTACTCGGACTATTTGGTACGAAAAGCCAATGCAGGTTTAAAAGCATACAAGGCTCAAAGATTTCCTGACAGGAACTCTGGTAAAAATTCTGAAACCAAAGATAGAGCACGGAAATTGAAGTCAAATTTTATATAAAAATTATTCCTGCTGCATAATGGATGACGAAACGTACGATAGTAAAATTTTTCGCAGCTTCCGGTTCAATATTTTTATGTTGCTGATGCTCGAGGGAATGTTGTAGAAAAGTGTAGGATACAAAAGCAGAACATTTTTGAAAAGTTCATGGCATGGCAAGCAATATGTAGTTGCCGCAATAGAAGCCAAACATTTATTACGAAGGAATCTATAAATACCGAAATTTACATCAAGGAATGTTTAAAAAAGGGGATGCTTTTTTGCATAAGACTTCTTAATGTGTCCACTTATTTTAGGCCTGATCCTATGGTAACCAGGGTCTTGAGTGGTACAAGAACAGTAATGTGGTATTTGTACCAAAAGAGGCAAATCCTCCAAACTATCCGGAGATAAAGCCAGTGAAGAGATATTGGACTCTTGTTAAAAGAGAATTGAAGAGCACAAAAAAGCTGTTCAAAAGTGTGGTAGATTTTAAACAAAGAAAGTGACAGAAAGCCCTATAAAAACCTTAATGGAAGGGTTTCCGGAAAAGGTTCATAAATTCATCACTATTGATAAGAACTATAAGAATAATATTATTTGTAAATTGTAATAATAATTTCAATCAAATAACAAAAATCATAACTGTTAGTTTAGTAGTTTCATTTTTATTAACTTAATATAGAAAAGCCCTAACTCGTGTTTTTTTTTTTTTTTTTTTTTTTTTTTTGGAAGCCCAGATTTTCGTTTATTTCGATAAAGGGTCCGCTTATATATCATATTTAGCCAAAAAAAAAAACGAGTTAGGAAGAATTTACTTTCGCTCAAAGTAATTTCTTTCTCGTTTTGAAATTAAATTTTTGCAAAAGCTTCAAAAATATTTATTCTTTATATCTATTAAACTAAAATTTTTTTTATATTGGGAGAATCCATTTTAAAGTGGTTAAAAACAACACTTTTCAAAATTTTAAGGTAACAAACAAAATACATGCGTTTCTTTTTGACCACTTTATCTGCCGTCATCTGGCTAGAGATAATAAGTGTTTCGGCTGTCAGGTCGGAGGAGTCCATGCTTTAGTTTTGTCCGACACAGTATATTAAAATCGAGATTGAGATGCAATATAAAACTGATTTTTTCTACGTGGACTGGGTTCAGTTAGTTTTGTAATAAAAATCATATGTTGGCTTTTTAGAGCGTGTTTTTAAAATTTGAGAATCTTTTCGGTATTTAGTGGATATTTTATTCACATAAAACACAGAGTACTTCCTACGCGTAAGTATGAGTGATATTATAACTCGTCACATCAATCATACGCTCACAAAGTGTATCTATAACAGAGGTGCGCAAAAGAAAATTCTCTCACCAGCACATTCAATTCTTTATTTTGTTCAGTGCACCTACAAACAAACAAATACAAAAACTGAAAAAATAAAGAAAAAGTCATACACCCATGCTCATGCGCTTTTGTAGTTGTCTCGTTGAGTGGACAACGACTACTAAATTGTAAGAGCATAAGAATACGTGTGATTTGATTTTGCACAATTGTGCTATGGGCTGCGCACCATTGATCTATAATGTTCATTGCAAAAACAAAAACAACTAAGAATGTATAGTAGGTGAAGCCCGACCATATAATACCCTACAATGAGTCTATGGGCAAACCATTTATCATTTAAATCATTTTTTTTCGTGACCGATTTTCAGAAGTTGGTCTCAAATGGGAGCTATGACCAATTATGGATCATACGTCATGAAATTAGGTTACGTGATTTACGCTCATTGAAGTGATTTTCGGAAGTGAGCCTTGTATGGGAGCCATAGTTAATTATGGATTAAGCAGTGATTTAGTTTTGTATAAAACTTATTTGTGAAGGAATTTGTGTGGATACCTATATAAATCAGACATTTATGATAAAGAAGATCTATTTTCGGAAGCAAATTGTATTTGAACTAGGTCAAATATTGGACAGCTTTCAAACTGTTCCGATAGACTTCGTCTTTGTGTCCATTTACAGCCAGCCGGAAGGACAAACATCGTTACTTTAGGTGGGTGTTATATTAAAATGTTTGTCCCCACTATGGTGCTGTAAAAAAAAAAAAAAACTAAATGAATGAAAACATTATGCAACATCAATTCTCAAAAAAATTTTGTTATAAGAAATCGACAGCAACATTGCCAACGACAACCAACCTTTGCATGTTGCAAGTAATGACAAGACAAACGAAACTGAAAATGTTTTTCCTACAAACTATGAGTTTAAAAATAATAGGACGTTCGAGATGTTCAATGAAGTACTGTGAAAAATATATTAAGATTTCTTTTGAAATCATTACAAACAAAGTATTAAGAAGGTTTATGTGGAAGCAATAACTTAATACCCAGAAAAATCATACAATTATGTATCTTTATTTCAGAAATAACTAATGAATTGAGACTTGGAATTTTCCTCTCCACCATCGTACTTTACGGTGCATACTTTAAATTTATTTCCTTCCAGCCGGTAAATTTTAAGTACCCTATACATTTAAATATATCCTTTACATTTGCACCACTAACGACTAGGAGTACTTGAAAGAGTTTTAAGAAATCTGTTTATAGCATTTCCTATCAACGGAAGACACATACACCAACCACAACTTACATAAAATGAAATGCATTTCTCAAAACAAAAACTTATACATTTTTAATAAGTCTTTACAAAATAACAAAATACCCGTAACAGAGTTATGGCAGACATTTTGATTGTACAATTATTTTTTAACCAAAAGACATTATAGAACAAATTCATATCAATTTGATTAATGGTGGAAAAATACTTTAACCCAATATTGCCCGGTACCCGAAAGCGTTAACTAATTTCAAGAAAATGGAACAATTGGTTTTTGAGATAAGAGATGGCAAGTTTACTTACAAGTTTACTTTACTAACAATAAAATTCATATTTTTGTAAAATAAAAGTAAAAAGTTAATAATATAAAATAAAATTTAATCTTTTATATGTTTTGTTAACTCTATTACATGTGCTTTGAATATGTAGAAAAGCATTTTTGATGTAAAATCACATTGAATACTTGGCATTCATATGGTGTATGGGCATGGTAAACCACACAGCGTCTTGGGTTTCCAGAATGTCTTGAAATACAATGAATTGTTTTTGTTAAGGTTTGGCCATTGCGACGAATGGTCTCTTGATAGTGAAGATTCTTCACTTTCGGGTGGTCCTATTAGTCCTACTAGTCAGCAATTCATTTACAACAGTTACAGGAAGTAGTAGTTGCAACAATGGTTTCATTTATTTCATACAGTTTCCATGCTTTACCATCATGTTTCCAATCTAATTTAAAACAATTTTTTGGATCGTACAGCAATTATATAGTCAGTCAACGCATTGTCATGTAGAATTATGAATTAAGAATTTTTACGTCAATATGTGTTTTCTTTACGCGATCATAGCGTTTGGTGGTTGATTTTGTATCCACGCTCCCATGTGTCAAAACAGTGTTGTCTCTCCAGCGCTTGGCCAGCGTATCGCCCTTTGTCATCTTCTCTGAGAGTTGGGTCCCACCTATTCTATTTCTACGGACAGTTCCTGTTGAAATGTTTATATACAACTACAATAAGGAGTGGGTTGTAAAATTCTTAACACACGGTTTTCATTAAAATTTTTAACCTAAGTATTATTTGATTTTTTTTTTTTTTTTTTTGATCAAGTTACTTTTGTAAAGCATGTCAGTTATTATGTTTAATGTCAATTATATTCATTTGTTGTTAATCTGATTAAAATGAGTGACCAGAATAAAGTGCGTACTAAAATTATTAAATATTTTCAACAAAACCCAACTTGGTCCTACAAAAAGTTGGCCAAGCATTCAAAGGTCTGCCATCAAACTGTTTCCAATGTTATTAAACAGTACCGGAAGAACTTGTCCGTTGATAGAAAACCTGGTTCAGATAGAAGGAATGGTCCACATGATGCTTCTAAAGCCAAAAAAATAGAAAGCATTTTCAAAAGAGCTCCCAACACATCCGGTAGGAAAGCTGCCCGGTTACCTCAGTGCTCGGACTATTTGGTTCGAAAAGTTAAAGCTAATGCAGGTTCAAAAACACACAAGGCTAAAAAAGTTCCTGACAGGAACGCTGCTAAAAATTTAGAGGCCAAAAACAGAGCACGGAAATTGAAATCAAATTTTATAAACAAATATTCTTGCTGCATAATGGATGATGAAACGTATGTTCTGGCAGATTTTTCGCAACTTCCTGGTCAAAACTTTTATGTTGTTGATGCTCGCGAGAATGTTGAAGAAAAGTTTAGGACCCAAAAGCAGACAAAATTTCTCAATAAGTTCTTGGTATGGCAAGCAATATGCAGATGCGGCAAAAGAAGCCAATCATTTGTTACAACGGGCTCTATAAATACCGAAATTTACATCAAGGAATGTTTACAAAAAAGGCTGCTTCCATTCATGAGACTTCATAATGTGTCCATTTATTTTTGGCCTGACTTGGCATCCTGTCCTTATGGTAAACAAGCCCTTGAGTGGTACAAGAACAATAATGTGGTATTTCTACAAAGAGAGGCAAATCCTCCAAACTGCCCGTATCTAAGGCCAGTGGAGAGATATTGGGACAAAAAAGGTGTCCAAAATTGTGGTGGATTTTAAACGGATATGGACTACCTGTTTGAGAAAAGTGATAGAAAGCACTATAAAAACGTTAATGGAGGGGTTTCCGAAAAAGGTTCAAAATTTCTTCACTATAAAAATATATATTTTTTTTTTTTGTAAATTGGAATGATGAAAACTGTAGTGGTAGTGGTTTCGTTTTTATTAACATACAGTGGTTCAAAGCCAAACTCGTACACCTAACATTTTATTTTTTAATATTAAAACGTAGCTTATTTAAAAATGATACATGAAAACAATGTAATGTATGGAGGGTTTATTGGGTAAATTGTCCTCTATCGGATGGGTATTTAAACACAGGAATTATGTTAGAAGGTAAGAAGTTATGGGCGGTTTAATTAAATATCTTATTAAAAAACATAAAAGCCAAAATCGTACAGCGAATCTTAGTTAAGAAAAAAATAGCTTTGCTTTGTGTCTTTGGATGTAAAGTGATTCAAAATTAAAAACCATCAAATATTTTCATTAAATTATAAAGTTTTATCCAAAAATATCCAGTTGGAAGACAAAACGGACAAACAACCGAAGCAAGCTTTCCCAAAATTCTGGGAAGGAGTCATTCTACTATCCAATACATACTAAATCGATACATGACTTCAAAACAAATAAAAAATAAAACCAAAAAAGCGCACAATAAAATATTCAGTGAAGCTGAAGAGCGTGTAAATGATCTCTTTGCATGCTCTTCCAAACATAAGTCCATTGCAGAAGCCACTACGGGAAATAAAGCTTACTCCCAAACCATCTGGAATATACACCTAGAGCGAATTTGAATGGTAGAATGGCTCGAAAAATGGCTTTGCTTAGCAAGAGAAATAAAAAGAACCGCTTAAACTTCGCCAAACTACACAAATCAAAGGATTTTACTTTTTGGAAAGATGTGTTGTTCACAGACGAGAGAAAATTTAACATATTCGGCTCTAATGGAAATCCATATCTATGGTGAAAGGCTAATGAGGAGCTCTTACCACAACATGTTAAATCTAGTGTAAAGCATGGTGGTGGATCGGTGACGGTTTAAGGATCTTTCTTGGCAGCTGGTCCAGTTTCTCTTCATTTCATCGAAGGCGTAATGGACCAAAAAATGTATTTAGAAATTTTTAAACTGGAATTGCCAAAGTAAAAACGGAGTCTTTCAAACAATTACTGCTTCAACCAGGATAACGACCATGAGTATAAAGCGTACAATGTCAGGTCGTGGTTGTTGTACAATTGTCCTCATGTAATGGAGAAACCTACCCAGAGCTCTGACATCAACCCCATCGACAATCCTTTGAGCTACCTCGATAATAATGTGAGACTACACCACATTTCCTCTAAATAGGAATTGAAAAAAGTTCTTACTGAGGAATAGGAAAATATTGATCCCACCGTTTGCCGAAAACTAGTAAAAAGTACACCTAAGAGACCATAAATGCTTATTCAAGTAAAAGGATTCCATACAAAGTATTGATTTTTATGGTATTGCTACTTTTTCAGGTATTGCTACCATGTTCAATGTACGAGTTTGGTTTTTAAAGAATTTTTTTGTTAATTCTTATTTACAGTGTTATTTAAATGGTTTTTCATTTATTTTATATATGAATTGAATAAAGAATTATATAAGATACAAACCTTCCAAGCACACTTTTTATATAACTCTAACATGTAAGCCGAAATTAAGAGATACAGTGAGGCCTCGATTATCCGTGATTTGATTAACCGGCAACATCAATTATCCGGAAAGAAAAAGAAAATGTTTTTGGATTTTTTTGCATCGATTAACCGTAATTACCTCTATTATCCGGAATTATACTTTTTTTTTTCGATTATTTTTGAACAATCTAACACAATGTGAATAAAACGATTTGTAAGGCCAAAATTTTTTGATATTGTGCCATCGATAGATTTTGGCGTAAAAACTGCTGAAGAACCAAAAGTAGATTTTGCAGTACCGGAAGGAATGTTTTAAAGGAACTCCAATTTCTGGATTAACAGTGAAGAAAAGTGTAAAATATTCCACTCAAAATTTAAGAAAAAAACGACATGCTATTCACAAACTTAATGCTGCAGGATAATATATTCATCTGATTAGCTGCCAAAATTTTTGTGGAAAAATTAAATGATTTAAATCAATCAAAAAACTCACCAATACGATAATGGAGAATGGAAAGTGTTTACTTGAGAGAAGTTTGGCTTGCCATAATGAACATTTCATAGAATGACACAAGGTCTCAAAGGAGTTATTGGAAAGAGCTTTAAAAATTTCCATGAGAATGGTTTAACAATAATTTAGTACCAGAAGTGAGAGAGAATTTTAAGAAAATCGGTCTAAAAGATTATTGTAAAATCATTCTGCTATTGGACTTCAATGCTGAAAACGTTATTGAGAAATTTTTTCCTCCAAATTGGACGACTTTGATCCAACCGATGGATCAGTGAGAAATATGGAGCTTTAAATGTCATTATTAAAAGACTACTAAAAATTGTTACTCAATTAACCGGGAAAACTGATTATCCAGAATGCTCCCGGTCCCGACCATTACGGATAATCGAGGTCTCACTGTATATACAAAATTTCCTAGTGTACGAGTTTGGCTTTGAACCACTGTATATGTATGTTAAGAATTTTTCGATCTCACTTAGGTAAAAATTCAGAAAACACATTGCCTGTAGCAAAAAAGTGGTTGGTGCTTAGAAGACACATTAGCAGCTATGATGTGAAAAAGTTGTCAAAATATATAGTGAGAACAGTATCAGCTCCTAATCCAATAGATTTGTCATAATTTGATAACGAACGGCCACAGAGTTTTATGTTGTAAAGATATCCGTTTGATGAAGTGAGACACCATGTCTTAAATCAAAAATGAATGTGCTTTACTTTAATAAACATTTTGCAAGAATGCCTACCGAAATATGGAATAATTTCCTCATCAATGGATAAATTGTGAGCAAATACTCCAAACTGTATGACACGTTTGTTTCATACTTAAGTCTACTAATGGTCTCACTTTAGCGAATTTATCTATTGGATCAATGTTGTTGTTGTCAGATAAATGAATGTATCATTTCGGCACGATATCGCCAAAAGATTGATTCTTTGACCAGTTCTGGTAATTTATGAAATCCGGTAAAGAACAAAAATCCAACAAAACGTTTTATATCATGCGGGTCAACAGACATATATATTAGTTTGCTCAACAATCATATGAAGCAGTTCATCTTAAAAAAAGAGATAAAATAGTTCAATTGGGGACTTTCCACTTAGATTTTCCACAACATCACGATTGCTGTATTTAATGTTTACTGACGTACTATCAAACGATAATGTTTCTTAATGTCCGTTTAGGTGTTTTTACTGCAGTTGTAGATTTATTTATTATTTAGCAGACGGCTCCTCAATTGTATCATTTTCAAATTCATCATCCGATCCATATTGAAGTTCAACTGTGCCAGCAATATCAACATCAAGTGGAACATTTTCATCCATAATGTTATCATCAATGTGCTCTTCATCGGAAACATCGTATGCGTCAGCTGGAATGTATACAACATTGACGTTTGACGTTGATGCAAGTTCATCATCTTAATTTTCTAAAATAGCTATTACTTCTTCTTGTTTTAAATACTTTTTTGATGGCAATTTAAAAAAAAAAAAACAAGTAAGAGTGCTATATTCGGCTATGCCGAATCTTATATACCCTTCACCTTTGTTGTGGATGCATTAATTGCCCATTTTCAGAGTATAGCATCCTAAATATATCAAGAAAACTTTTAAACATTTTATATTTAATTGCCGACGAACAGATTATATTGTAGAAGTTACAAACGAAATAACAATCTTATATATACCCTTCTCACGAAGGTGAAGAATATAAAAACAACAACGCCAAACGAAACGAAACACCAGAAAAAAAACAAAATTCGCAAAGCAATAAAACCAACACACATCCAAACATACGTTTTGTTGCTTTTTTGTCAAAGCATGCAAAAAATTGTCTTTTTTTGATGAAATTTTCAGAGGTTGTCTCGGATTTTTGCTCATATCTCCGTTATTTATGGACGGATTTTGCTGATTGATTTCAATTGATTTCAACAGACAGACGGACAGACAGACAGTCTATCTATAAGGATCCAGAATATATATACTTTATAGGGTCGGAAAATTATATTGTGGAAATTACAAACGGAATAAATAACTATATTCACTTTTAGTACACTAACACTTCTTTTAGTCAAGACATCCAAAACAAAACTGACATCTTGTTACAAAAAGCTCATTAATGTAAACTAAAGTTACTAGTCAAACACATTTGCTACACATTTCTGCCTATTGCTAAATAAAATTACCACAAGGATAGGTGATAGTATTTTAAGCGTTTAGTCAATCTAATTTAAATTGCTTTTTATACGTAATAAAAGTTATATAAATTATTGCTTAGAAACAGTTTACTGGTAGCCAATTTAATATTTTATATAATTTGTATAGTTATTTAAAAACATGTCCACTTTTGGAGGTTGGCAAAAACTTTTGCCAAAGACACATGAATAAAAAAAATATATATATCCTTCAAATTGTTTTTTGTCAAAGACACTAAATTTAAACGTAATTTAAAGAAAAGTTAATTTTTTATATATTATTAGCTTTAGAGCTGTTTAAAATGTTGGTAAGTGAAATTACGGCTGGGTTAATAAAATCCTAACAAAAACCCCTTTAGTAATTTTTATTTTAGTTTGTTTTTACTATTAAGATACTATTTTCCATTTAATATGAAAATATGTTTGAAATATTTTGCTACTTTCAGTGTCAATACAAACTCACCTTTCACAGTATATATGCCAGTCACCAGGTTGCACTAACTTGGAAACTATGGGAATGGGAAATGCCGTCGCCAAGGCTATAATCCAAATGCCTGCTATAATGAATTTTGCATACCTAAAAGAACGCAAATGAAAAGAAAAAACAATTATTTATGTAAAATTAATTAAGTACAAAATAATTACATAAGTAGAAAAGTACAATTAGTCCGCACCCGATGAAGTAAAGAAAATATTTCAGGTTTAGCGTTAGTATAAAGACTTAAATCTAAATCAACCCTAAAAGAGGGTGGCCCTTTGAATTTTGCACCAAAAAACTTTTTTTGGATTGAACTGGTCCACTCGGTATCAAAAATTTTCTAGTTCAGTTCTAGTTCAGTTCTAGTTCAGTTCTAGTTCAGTTCTAGTTCAGTTCTAGTTCAGTTCTAGTTCAGTTCTAGTTCAGTTCTAGTTCAGTTCTAGTTCAGTTCTAGTTCAGTTCTAGTTCAGTTCTAGTTCAGTTCTAGTTCAGTTCTAGTTCAGTTCTAGTTCAGTTCTAGTTCAGTTCTAGTTCAGTTCTAGTTCAGTTCTAGTTCAGTTCTAGTTCAGTTCTAGTTCAGTTCTAGTTCAGTTCTAGTTCAGTTCTAGTTCAGTTCTAGTTCAGTTCTAGTTCAGTTCTAGTTCAGTTCTAGTTCAGTTCTAGTTCAGTTCTAGTTCAGTTCTAGTTCAGTTCTAGTTCAGTTCTAGTTCAGTTCTAGTTCAGTTCTAGTTCAGTTCTAGTTCAGTTCTAGTTCAGTTCTAGTTCAGTTCTAGTTCAGTTCTAGTTCAGTTCTAGTTCAGTTCTAGTTCAGTTCTAGTTCAGTTCTAGTTCAGTTCTAGTTCAGTTCTAGTTCAGTTCTAGTTCAGTTCTAGTTCAGTTCTAGTTCAGTTCTAGTTCAGTTCTAGTTCAGTTCTAGTTCAGTTCTAGTTCAGTTCTAGTTCAGTTCTAGTTCAGTTCTAGTTCAGTTCTAGTTCAGTTCTAGTTCAGTTCTAGTTCAGTTCTAGTTCAGTTCTAGTTCAGTTCTAGTTCAGTTCTAGTTCAGTTCTAGTTCAGTTCTAGTTCAGTTCTAGTTCAGTTCTAGTTCAGTTCTAGTTCAGTTCTAGTTCAGTTCTAGTTCAGTTCTAGTTCAGTTCTAGTTCAGTTCTAGTTCAGTTCTAGTTCAGTTCTAGTTCAGTTCTAGTTCAGTTCTAGTTCAGTTCTAGTTCAGTTCTAGTTCAGTTCTAGTTCAGTTCTAGTTCAGTTCTAGTTCAGTTCTAGTTCAGTTCTAGTTCAGTTCTAGTTCAGTTCTAGTTCAGTTCTAGTTCAGTTCTAGTTCAGTTCTAGTTCAGTTCTAGTTCAGTTCTAGTTCAGTTCTAGTTCAGTTCTAGTTCAGTTCTAGTTCAATTGAGTGAATTTTATTTCATAAGGCGTGAAATTAAAAAAGTCAATACGATAGAAAATGGATAAAGTAAAGCTTTGTTTTGTAATTTTATATTTTATATAATATTTTATCATATCATATCTTACATACCACGCACTCATACACATTTACTTATACAAAAATAAGCACTCAGATACTTGAAAATATACACTTACGCATTCACATTTGGATAAAGTAAATGAAAATGTTATGGTTGGCTAACAAGTGAATAAAGCCAACAAATTGAAGGCTAAAACCTACTTTAACGCCAGCATATATTTATTTGCTAAACCACAATACGAATTAGTGGGGGAAAAGGACGAAAGTACAGCAATGACTACATAAATTGTTTAGCAAATATTTACCATACGCTCACCGGCTGACATCGACACGAACTAATAGATAGGGCGAGTATTTGTGGATGAACAGTCCTATTGTTTGGTGTCACAAAATATGTCTTGATTATTTCATCAAACAGTCAATATTTGCTTTTTACAAGAAATAATCTTAAACACGAAAATAAAAAACAGGATGTATGTGAGAAATCAACATTACACTAATTGCACAATTTCAACAAAATACTCCATCCATATTAGTATAAATGTTGGCAGGGCCATTGTTTGAGTATTTGACAATGTGACAGATTTTTATTGTATACCGTGTGACGTCAAGTTTTTGAAATGATGAAAATTCTGTTAAATTAAGAAAAATGTTTAAGCAGTAATTAAACGAAACCTTTTTTTGGAGAACATGATTATTAAACTTTAAACCCGCATCGATATAAAAAAATGACTTGATTACTTTTACGGCTTTTAATTTTTCAGTAAAATTACGGAAAATAAAGTTTGACAGTTTTTAGAATTATTGAGTGTCTTTCTAGATTTATTTGCTTTTGGCTCCACAGTAAGCATCAAGTTAACATTTTCGTATTCCGTTTTTTGTGATACAGTTTCCTTATTGTATACTTTATTTGCTTGTGGGGTATTTGATTGAACCTAGCCGTTTAAGCTATTTTTATATACACTTTATGCTATTTTAGTTTTATTTTAGTCTTTTTTTCTATCCTTAAGTATCAATTTCTAACTTGTTGTTGAATTGAAGAGAAACTTGAAAATTCATCAAAATAGAGTAGAGTTTTGTAGTACATACGAATTGCATGTACAGGAGTCAGATCTAAGCTATTAAATCATTCGAATTGGATGGAACGCAATAATCATTAGCTCACTGTAAGATAATCTGGGTGAAATATTGATAGATATACATAAGCAATTCGTAAAATTTAACCTTTGAACAGAAGTGTAAAATCTTGAAGAATATGGCTAAAATTCAGTGATTTAGAACTAAACTAAAACTGAACTGGAACTAAGTATATATACATATCTACAGCCATCCGACATTTTTACACGCATCTTTTTCTATCACATTATAGCGCAACAAACAGTTCGTACGTGACCATGACCAAACCAAACAGATTTCACTCTTCTTTTATCACATTTTAATTGTTTGATTTAATTAAACTTGTAACAGTGACATACAATTTTTTTCTCATTCTTCCTAAAGTGTCATGATTTCCTTTGTTGGCTGAATCCGTGTGTAAATGTGAATTATATCATTTCATTTAAGTGTAACGTAAAAAAGTTTTTTGATCTTTGCTTAACAACTTGACTACATGGAAGGAAGCACACGACTGTATTGTTGCTCCATTCAATATAATAACAGAACACCATTGTTTAACTTAAAGGGGGTGATAATTGATAGAAACTCAAAGAAGTACAATATTTTGGAAAAGGCAACGTTTCAACTTAAAATCAACAAATTAAGGTTGTCTTTGAAACTGAACTTTGCAAAGAGTTGTAAGAAAGACAGTGCAGAAATTAAATGTATAGTTCTAACAGTTTTATTTAAATGCGTGAAAATAATGCTGCGGTCCTGTGGGTCGTCATGGTTGAAGTTTTTAGAACTTTTGTTGGCAAATTTTACTTCATTTAAAATAAAATAGAAATGGAAATTGCAAAAAAGTAAATGTCAATTTAATGCAAAATTTAGTTCTTAAAATACAATGTAAAAAGAAAATTCATGGTTATTTATCTTTAATAAAAACAAGTTACAAAACATAAAGGAATAATTAAGAGATTTTGTATATTTTTCTTCTTTAAAGCAGGCGTTTACTAAAACTTATTTAAATAAAACCGCAAGCGATTTGTTTTAATTATTGAATTTACTATTATGGATTGCTATTTAATACATACTTTAGACTGGTGTCCTGGAAACAAAAACTGAACTAAAACTGAACTAGAATTGAACTGGAACTGAACTAGAACTGAACTAGAACTGAACTAGAACTGAACTAGAACTGAACTAGAACTGAACTAGAACTGAACTAGAACTGAACTAGAACTGAACTAGAACTGAACTAGAACTGAACTAGAACTGAACTAGAACTGAACTAGAACTGAACTAGAACTGAACTAGAACTGAACTAGAACTAGAACTGAACTGAACTGAACTGAACTAGAACTAGAACTGAACTAGAACTGAACTAGAACTAGAACTAGAACTGAACTAGAACTGAACTAGAACTGAACTAGAACTGAACTAGAACTGAACTAGAACTGAACTAGAACTGAACTAGAACTGAACTAGAACTGAACTAGAACTGAACTAGAACTGAACTAGAACTGAACTAGAACTGAACTAGAACTGAACTAGAACTGAACTAGAACTGAACTAGAACTGAACTAGAACTGAACTAGAACTGAACTAGAACTGAACTAGAACTGAACTAGAACTGAACTAGAACTGAACTAGAACTGAACTAGAACTGAACTAGAACTGAACTAGAACTGAACTAGAACTGAACTAGAACTGAACTAGAACTGAACTAGAACTGAACTAGAACTGAACTAGAACTGAACTAGAACTGAACTAGAACTGAACTAGAACTGAACTAGAACTGAACTAGAACTACAACATAATTAGTAAAACAAAACAATATGTGTGAGCATGATTCATAGGATATTATTGTATTGATACTGCGGTAAGTAAGTATATGACACCTGAATATCAATCTAAAAATATATTGTTTTCGTGGCCACCACAGCTTTTATAACAAGAGCTTATGTAATACAAATTGCATTCTGAAATAAAAATGTTATTGACTGTAATAAACATTTGGATTTAACTTAATACATACTTCTTTTTAAAGTGAGTATATAGAAACACATTTAAACAAACAAAAACCATTCACTTACCTTTTTGTTATGCGCGGTCGCAGTGGCCACATTATCGCAATGTAACGATCTATTGATATGGCCACCAAAGTATAGGCGCTCACCAGTACCGACACAGCTTGCGAATAGTTGACCAGATGACACAGCGCAATGCCAAATGGCCAATAGCCCAAAATGAATATGGATATAAACGATGAGGGAACACAAAATAAAGACATCAGTATATCACCCACAGCTAAATTGGCAATAAAATAATTTGTAACTGTGCGCATGCGTGGCGTTGACTGGACGATGTAGCAGACGGTGCCGTTGCCCAAAAGAGCAAATACAAAAATTGGAATGTACAACAAGTAGACGGCGGTCTTAAAGTAAACACTTGATAAAGCCTCATCACCATCTCCACCCGCACCACTGCCATCATCACCATTCGCCAGGGAGGAATTTAAAGCACTTAATGTTTGTGATTCACCATCGCAGGAAAATGCCGAATATACTGTTTCGTTGTCCAACAAGGATTTCTTGATGTAGTCGTGAAACGTTTCTTCCGTCTGCTGTTTTACTTGGTGGGTTATTGATGATATTGTGGTGGTGGTAACACTGGCCAGAGAGGCCAACAAATGTAGGGCAGGCGATGATGATGAGGGTGAGGTGCTTGATATTAGTTGCGAAGCTGGCGAGGAAGTATCGTTGTTCAAATATTCGGTATAATCTTCATATTGATTGGCAACACCCACACTGTATTGGCCATCGATGATGATGTTGTCGCTGCTACTGCTAAAAACATCCACGAGCAATTGCTGTTGCGGTTGTATAAAATATAAATTATCACTACTGCTGCCACCTGAACTACTGCTACCCGCACCCACAACTCCATCCCCACCCTCGCCAGTATCTGCAGGGTTTATGATGAAACTGTTATTGTAGTTGTTGCTAACACTCTCAATTAATGTTGCTGCTGTAGTGTTTATCGCATCTTCATTGTAGTAGATATTGTTGTTGGAGTTGCCTTTCACTTTGTTTGTACTCTTGGCCGCCGTATTCAAATGAGGCAATATACTGCGTGCCGCATATTCACGCAAGAAATACTCCATATTAATATTCGTACACCAGCACACAGCTGTATTTTAAAACACCCACAATAACACCTTCTGTTGAATGTATTTGTGCTCTTGCAATGTTATACAATTGTATTGGCGTGTATCCTTTTCGCTCTCGCCGTGTACGAGACCGGTAATAATTAACTCAAGAGCACTTAGTTGCGTGGCTCTTGTTTTTCAAACGATTGCTATAGATAATGCTGTAGTTGTAGTTATTTTCATTGTAGTTTTTCAAATTAATTTCATGTTACATTTTTGTTTTTAATTACGAATCTGTAGAATTTGCATGTATACTTCACTCAGAGCACTTGTTTTATATGAAATTGGTCACTACTATGTTTATATTTGCTTCAGTTTCATTTATTTATTTTTTTTTTTTTAAGAGAATTTTAAATTTGTTTTATTTGGTGACGGTATTCTTTTTTAGGAATGTTCATAAAATCTATTAAAACTTAAATTTTGTGAATTTCTACTACACCATTTACAATAATAATTGATTAAATGTTTGACAATTTAAGAGAAAGAAATTCAAGTCCTTTGTAATTGTCAGGAATGAAGTATTTTTTGGTAAGTATAAGATTTCCAATTGTCCATTACTTAAGGATAAATTGGAATTTTGCAAAAATTTATTAAAAAAAATCAGCTTGAGCGGTTCTAAGAGAGATTTGGATAAAAGTAGAAAATTGCACCATAAAAGTGACATCGATATAAGTGAATTTTTGGAATTGTTTTGTGATAAATTCGAAATTTACACTTTAATAATTTCAGAGTTCTATCTATGTTTAAAGATGTAAACAGTATAAAACTATTTGAAAATCTATCATAAAAAGATAATAAAATCGGTTTGTGGAGATGTTATACGATGAACCTTCAACGCCCAGTTTGGTCGATCGATAAGAAAAGGGTAAGATATCAGAATCTTCTAAGCTACTGCATCATTTGCAACAGGATGTATAAACGAAACGTAGAGAAGGACATAAGCTTTAAGAAACAGACATTTGTGACCACCGTATTAGAATACAAGGAGAGATACAGGGTGTCAAAAACGATCACTTCTGGTTAGAAAAACTTTGTGCAGCTTGTATCTTGTGCAAATATGAACAGATTTCAATAGAGTTTCCAAAAAAACCGAAGAATTTTAAAACCGCTCGGTTTCGGTTCGGTTTTTCTTATAATGGTACTTTTTAGTATATTAAATAATTTTACTTATATGTATACATAATAGTTGACTGATATGCTTCTGAGTAAAGAAAGAATCCACGATAGATGGCATAATGATATTTAGGTAACGAAAAGTATTATTGAAATTTCTATAATAATGAACCTATAAACACGATATTAAACACACATGATCCTGACTGAGTTAGAATTTAAAAAGGGACTTGAATGAAGGGACTGGAATATTTGAATATTTTATAACGATGGACCTTGAAACACGAAATTAAGCATTCATGGTTTAGTGAATGCGAATTCAAAAGTGATAATTAAGGTACTTTTTGAATATTTCATAATAATAAACCTTAAAATTGAAAATTAGGCACAAATGATTCTGAATGAGTTAGAATTCATAAAAGGTGATTATAGTGGTACCTTGCTTTTGTATTTTCTATAATAATGGACACAGAAATATAAAATTAGACATTCATGCTGAGTAGGAATACAAAATGTGGGTCTTTATGGTAATGTTTTTACAATGAATCAATAAACATGAAACTGGGCAATTACTGTAATACAAATAAAAGAATTTAAACAAATCTTAAGATATTTTTATCGATCTGTTTTTAGAGATATTGGATGAATAATTAGATGAATAAGTTTGTTTCTCATTTCTTAATTTTGAATTTTTCTATTGAAAATAGATTAAAAGTAAAAACCGAAGAATAATTGTCGGTTTCGGTTTTAGTCCTTGAAAAACCGCGGTTTCGGTTTCGGTTAAAGCGGTTTCGGTTTCGGTTAAAGATTTCAATGAATGAATGAGAGCTATTATTTATTTGACTGCGGTTTCTCCTATAGTTTAAAAGATATTTATGTAGTTTGTTATTTTGCAAATATCTTCCATAATGGTTGTTAGGTCTAATAATATTCTTTTATTTCTGATAACTTCCACAATAATGCCTGAGAAGCATTTTGGCATTATCTCAATGCGGCTAGCCGTGAGAAATAATCAAAGTAAAAAAATTTTAAATGTTGTCTTTTTTTGGATTTGAAATTTCATAAAAACATTTTGTTTTGTAACAATTTTTAAAATTTAAACATAAATAACAATTGTAATAAATTTCACATAAACCTCCACGTACTAATAAATATGTTTATTAGAATTTGCAAACAAATTTAAAAACTAGATGTGACACTTGTTTATGGTATACTGATATTTAAAAAAAAACAAAATCACTATTTTCGACCAATACCTGAAAGGGGGTGCATGTCTATATCGATTTAAAAATGTCTTATTGGTCAAGTCTAAAGCCAGTTCTTAACAAATATGAAAAATATTAAGGGTTCTCATGAAGTATGCGGAATGAAATTGCAACAAAACAGAAAACGCTATATTTTTTTCCAACGTTGAAACAAATAACATATAAAACCTTTATAAAATAGCCCATTGTGTTGATTTAATTCAATCAAAAAATGTATTATATTCATGTACTTTTGTGGCAGTTATGAAGAAATTTATACACAGTGGTTGAAAATACCGATGTTTGCACTTTTCTGAGCTCCTATTTGAGATTCATGGTGTTATTTTTCTCGATTTTTATTTCAAATAATCTACAAAAACTCTTTTATTTAAAAAGGTCCAAAAAATTGGGACATTTTATCACTTTAGGAAATCTGGAATTTGAAAGGTGTTGGAAAACACCATAATCACCTGTTCATGACAGTTGGATGATGGAACAGTTAAGAAGAACTTTCTTTTTAAAAAAATTATCTCTGATGTTTCTTCTTATGAAATGATTAATTTTGTGTACACATTTCATAATATATTAATTAGAATTGATGGTCAAATCAAATTCCAAAAAAAAAACAAAATTTTCAATTTACATCTGATTGATTAAGATCCATATATAATTTTTTAGAAAAAAAATTATGTTCTACTTTGCACATCTTATTAACAATAGGTTTATTTACTTCCAAAAAAGTTCACTTCTCTGCCTTTTTCTGTCACTTGATGTAAAATATAATAAATTGTTCCCGATGAAAATAGATATAATATGGAAAAAATTACAAATGATTTTTCAAGGTAGTTCTTATTTTGTTAACATTTTGAAATAAGTAAAAGACAGATTTTCAAGTGGGGTTTTAAAGTATTAAGGCAAAACATAACGTAATTCAAAATAAGTCCTAAAACACTAAGTCGCCATCCATACTGTGAAACATTTGCTGCAAAACATTTGAGTTTTGAGGGGAAAGAGAAATGGAAAAGGGTACTCTGTTTCATGTACATGAAGTTTTTGTTGAGTATGTCATCCACATTTATTCGTTCATATTGGTTCTGTACAGAAATGTCAAAAATTTAAAAGCAAAAACTTCACTGTGTGGACACGAATGCAGTTTCAAAAGTGAATTTCGAAATGTTTTGCAGCAAATGTTTCACAGTGTAAAATTTTTGTTGCAATTTCATTCCGCATACGTTATAAACGCTTAAATGCCTCGCAAACTGTGCAATCTGTGAAATTTTACACTCTCGCAAATGAATTGTCAAAAATTGTATGTAAATTCGATTGCACAACTCCGATAAGTTTGCGCTGCAATTTAGCCACGCAAACTTGAATTTATTGTGCATTTGATGAATCAGCTGCTTTTGTTTACTTTTATTTATAAGAAATAGAAACCAAATAAAATACAAATATTTCGTACATGTGAAAATTGTATGACTTTGGAACAGAATGATTTAATTGAATGGCATTGTGTATGGAAATATTAACCAACAGCTAGAACATAAGCAAAATCTTCCAAACTATGTTTACTATTGTTTGTTCCAAAGATTTCACTTTCGTTACCCCCTGTCTATACTTGACAAATATTTATCATAACAATTAATGACGTTTATTGTCAAGACAAAGTTGTCTAAGCAAAAGCACTAACAATTTTGTCATAACGAGGCAATAATACTAATAAATGGAGACTATACCTGATAATTTTTTATCTTGATAACCATTTTGACGTTTGTCATGATAAAAATTTATCAGGTATAGACAGGGGGTTAGAAATTTTTAGAATATAAATTTATACAATTTTTAAAACTTTTTTTCAAGCATTTGTTGAATTTATTTATGTTTGTTTGACATTTTTATCATTTTCTGTATAAAATTGCACAAAATTAAAAAGGTGGGTTCATGAAACACGTCGCGCAAATTTGCACATTTGCACAAATGGAAAATTTAAGCGTTTAAATGAGTACCCTTATTATAATTTAAAAAAATATTTAAAAATATTAAAAAAAATCAATGTCAAACTCATTTAAAAATTTTGAATTTTCTGACTAGGCGGATTCAGATATTGGCAAAAAACATTTTACGTGTTATTAACAGATATATTTAGATAACTCATTTTGTCTTCTATCAGGCTGGTCACATATTTCATTTTCTAAAAGCGCATGTACTCCCCTACGATTCGTTTATATATAGTTTTGCAAATTGGACCATTATAATATAAT
Organism: Calliphora vomitoria; assembly: GCA_942486065.2. Lineage (NCBI taxonomy): Eukaryota > Metazoa > Arthropoda > Insecta > Diptera > Calliphoridae > Calliphora > Calliphora vomitoria. The sequence continues at coordinate 44,695,239 of OW818029.2, forward strand.
TTATAATTTATTATCACTTTTTTTCAATCGACATCACTGTGCGACGCAGCTAATCAAAGCGTCTCACAGACACGCTCGACTGTCAAAACTGAATTTAGTTATTTTAGAAAACTTTGTATTTAAAAGTTAAACATCGATTTTTGTTATGAAATATCAGTAATCATAGATTGAGATTACTCAAATGCGAGTAATGATTGAGTGATCACAGATTGGGCATATTTTTCCGTAAAAACTAAGTACTTATGAAGTTATAAATGATTAAGTAGTTTGTGAGCCTTTCATGTAAACCAATTCTTGGTATGAAATATTATTATCGATTTAAGTATTTTGGATTTTTCATTATGTAAATAGATATGTACCTTTATGAAATATGACTGATCACAGAATGGGGTTAATATCCCAAAATACACATTTTTGTCAATTCACAAGGTCTCTTATTAGTCATATTGTCATAATGTCCTAATATATCTTGACTCGGTGGCTCGGCTCAAGCGACTCCTAGGTATTCGGCGTTGGTCTCTGCTGGTTGGTTAGTCCCCATCCATACTGTGAAACATTTGCTGCAAAACATTTGAGTTTGTCGATGAAAGGGGAAAGAGGAATGGAAAAGGGTACTCTGTTTCATGTACATGAAGTTTTTGTTGAGTATGTCATCCACATTTATTCGTTCATATTCGTTCTGTACAGAAATGTCAAAAACTGAAAAGCAAAAACTTCACTGTGTGAACACGAATGCAGTTCCAAAAGAGAATTTAAAAATGTTTTGCAGCAAATGTTTCACAGTGTGGACCGGGACTTACGATAACATAATAAACATAGCATAGAAAGTACTTAGTATTATTTTAGGACATTTTTTGCTTGAAAAGCAATAAAAACCATTGTGAAATATTAGGACATTATGACATGATAAGAGACCTTGTGAATTGACCAATTATTTACGAAGTTATTAAAAATTAAAATATTGAAAATTTAAGGCTTCGCAAAACCGATCTACCTTAAGGTCCATTCACTAGTTTAACAAAGCTCTCAATTGAGAGCAAATAAGTTGTTTTTAAGATTTGTTATACTTATTGTTAGGCCTTATTAAAGGCAGATTCAATAAATAAATATAAAGTTAAAAAATAAAAAAAAATGATTTTTGAGATTTTCATATTAAAATTTTAATTGTTTAAAGAAAAACATTTTATACCTAATGTTTTTAATAGCGCAGTATTTAAGAAGTTTTTTTTGCTTTTTCATACTAAAAGTCGATTTGGTTATGAGATATGAGTAAGGTCAACTTCCCGAAAAACACAGTGTTTACAAATTAATTAGCAATAGAGGATTAAAGATTAAAATGCTAACAATGCATATTTTACAAAAATTTAACTAAATTCATAACTGCTACAATATGAATAAAATGGTAAATTTTAAAGGTAAATGGTGTAGTATACATGGTAGAGAAAACATCATTACGTGCAAAGTGTTTGCTTTGAAAAAAAATAAAAAAATACTATTCATATGAAGTGAGCGTAAATATAAATTGTTTGAATCATATAATTTTTTTAGATAAACGGAAATTGTATTTTAATTTTTATTCCCAACTTGACATTCCGTTCTGTCTTCCCTTGTTGCAAACAATGTTAAACTGTTCGTGGTTTATTTACCAAACCAGAAGCAGGTGTGTTTGAAACCAATGATTAAGGGCGGGTTTTTTACTTAAAGATCAAATGCCAATTAATAATTAGATTAGTTAATCTTAATATAAAACTAATCTAACGTTAGTTAGTCTACTTTGATGTTTTTGGGTTCTAGTTTAAACTTCGTCAGAAATTGTCACATTTTGTTATTAAAACAGTGAGTACTTAATGTATAAGAAGAAGAAATTTGTAGCTGGCTGTGTGTGTTGAGAAAATAAATTGGAAAAATCAAATTAAAACAAGTAATCTACTCGAATAATATATTTAAATCTTCTTTAGCACCTAAATACTTAGTACAATTTTTATGTTTTCCTAAACAAATATTTCCTAAGCAGTCGTTTGTATTTGTGGAAAATAATCGCTGACCAAAAACATCATTCATAGTTTAAACTTAATTTAATATTCAATCTTCAAGTCAAAAACCCGCCCTAAGTTGTCGTTGCTCAATCCTCTTACAATTTTATAATTGAATTTTTCACTTCGTACTTTTGTTAAGGATTTAGTTTAATTTTTTGTTTTTTTTTTTTTAATTAGGCGTATGTGAGTGTTGCAATTGAAGGAATTTGTATTATATATCTGCTGTTGTCACGAGATTTTGATGATTTTATCCACTAACTTCAATTGTTTTTATAAGAAGCTGAAAGTAGAAGAACAATAAGAAAAACATCAATAATAATTTAAATAAATTAGGTCATACACATACAAATTTAATAAAGCCTACACCCAGAGAAAAAATATAATTGAACATGTTAAGTGTAAATATTTCAACATGTTTACAAGTTTTTTTTAACAATATTATAGTCACAGTAATTATTTATACTGTCGCAATCATAAAAGTGGTTGCCACAAACATATACTTAGTTACAGCTATCATATATATGATAGCTAAAATCATGTGAATCGTAACATTATATTTATCACAATCATATAAATAATAACAGTGACCATATTGTTCAAAAACTTTTAAAAATATTGAAATGGTTACAGTAAACAGGTACAGCTATATTTTTTTCTCTGCGTGTATAAAAGTTTATTGTCTGCCTGAATTACTTCTGTCTGTTGTGAAGTTTTTAATTAATTCGTACAATGAACTTTCAAGTGTTTCCTCCTGTTCACATTTTATCTTGAATATTGGAGGGGACAAAAACTCTGTGACCGAAAACACTGCAGCATTAAATAATAAGCGGTGGCTAATGATTGTATTATCATATTTCCCTTGATATTTCTGAAATTAAAAACTTAATACTAATTACACGCCCCTGTCCCACAACGATATAACAAATTCCAGCAAGAGCTTTAAAATATGTTTTGCTTTTTCGTGAGTATCAATGAAAAACAAACAAAATAAATCTTTAAAAACTACCCCAAAACTAAAGCATACTATTAGGCTTTTGAAAACGACAAACATTTAAAACAGTCACCCATTCACTCACACACTTGTTTATTTAAGTTACTTCTTGTGATTTTTCGCATTGTCTTTATGGCATTTTTTCATGTTCAACCAACTTACTTTATAATGAATTAAGATAAAAAAAGAGATAATTAAAACAAAAATTATTTAATTTATAATCTTTAAAAAAAAAATTAACTTTAAAGCATTAGCTGTGATTTTGTTATGTTTATTTAGTAAAGTTTTACCACCATCGAGTAATTAAGTGTTAAAATGAATAAAATCTTTTTAATACTTTTTTTTTAAGATTAAAAGTGGTTAAAGCGAATGAAAAGCAAAAAGAATTTTATGGTTAAGGGTAATTAAAAGGGCTGGTTTTGTTAGTGGTGCTTAGGAGATGGGTATTTAATTTGAATTTTAGTGACAATATCATCATAAATATTTACAGATAATAAAAAGGTAAAAGTAGACAATGTAAGCAATAGCATATTGGTATCAAAATTTTTCGGACAAATGATTTCGTTGTTTTATCTATAAGGTTGGGTTAGCCGACCGTTATGTAGTGTATCCTTAATGGAACGGAACAGCTGATCGTTTTTGTTGGATGTGAAGTAGTTTGATCAGTTATATACCTGTTAAAATGAGAAATTCGTTACGTTTTTTCTGGACATCTGCTAATAGGGTTGAGTTTAAAAATTAAATTGAAAAATACTTATTTTTGGAAAAATGCCACACAATATTAATTTTATATTTTATATAAAATCATCTTTCAATGGCAAAATAATTATTTGTTTGGATTTATATGTCAAATTCGTGTTACACATTATTTTATGTTCTATAATCGTACTAAAGTGCCAGCATTACGGTGACATTCCATCAACGGTCGGCTAACACAGCCTTTAGTGAAGTGACAAATAACCCTACATAAGCTTGGTAATGACATATTATAACTAATTAAAGTACTTTGCAATGACTGCTACTTACATACCACCTGCATTACAAAGAAGTATTTCAGAATTAAATATTTATCATCGAGTCTCCATATATCGTTACCTTAACATAGAAAGGCCCTAACTCGTGTTTTTTTTATATCCTTCTACTTCGTGAGAAGGGTATATATAAATTTGTCATTCCGTTTGTAGTTTCCATAATATAATTTTCCGACCCTATAAATTATATATATTCTGGATCTTTATAGATAGGGGAGTCGATTAACCCATGTCTGTCTGTTGAAATCAATTTTCTGAAGACCCCAGATATCTTCGGGATCCAAATCTTCAATAATTCTGTCAGACAAGCTTTCGAGAAGTTTGCTATTTAAAATCCGTCCATAAATAACGGAGATATGAGCAAAAATCCGAGACAACCTCTTCAAATTTCATCAAAAAAAGACAATTTATTGCATGCTTTCAGAAAAAAGCATTTGGATTTGTGTTGGTTATTGCTTTGCGTATTTTGTTTTTGTTTTTATACCCTTTACCATGAGAGGCAAGGGTATATATAAAGAGAGAGAGTTGTTTATAATGAGTTCTCATATGAGCAACTCTATCATACGTAATACGTTGTTGGTGCGCAGCCCATAGCACCAGCGTTACCGTTGAGCGACTAAAGTCGCAATTTGACCCTTTTTCAGCACCGCTGACACTTTTTGTGCCCCTTTACTAAAATGAACTAAATCTGACACTATTTAATATTTTTGACCCTTTTTGCCCATTTTTCAAAAAAAAGAACTTTTTGCTTTAATATGACGTTTTTGGAACAATCATATAAGATTTTTTCAGCCTTATAATTAACGAAACAACCGACATAGCAACTGAAAAATGTTTGGTTATTGTTGTACTCCAATTTATCAAAAACAAGGTTGAGAATGTTTTTCGATTATTACAGCCAGACAATGGATCTGGCGAATGTATTGCCAATACAGTTTTGGCAGCTTTGGAAGAATATAAAATACTATTAAACAATTTTATTGGATCAATGGTAAGGAAAAGAAATGGTCTAGCAACATTGCTAACAAATTAAATTCCCAATCTTTTGTTTACATTGGATGCGTTTGCCATTCCCTTAACCTAATAAACAGCTCATCATTAACATGTATTCCTGATGAAGTAGAGCAATAACTTCGGAATATTTTCAAATATTTTAGAAGTTCAAAACGACAAATGGAATTTAAAGAACTCCAAAGTATTTTTGATATACCTGAACATAAAAGTTTAAGATTGAGTGAAACGAGATGGCAGCAAGGATTTTGGATCAGTGTGGAGTTTTACAACACTTCTTTATTCAAGCTCGAAGAGAAAAAAGCTTCCAATTTGAAAAAATTTTTAGAAATTCAACAAGGTTTGTCCCCTACTACCAAAATATATTAAAAAATGTATAGTATATATTCTTAACAGAAAGAATAAGTTTAATAAAAATTTTCAAAGAATTTATCTTATATCAAGCACAAATGATATTTTATTAAACATTTTTAAAAAAGAATTTATTAATAACTTTAAAATCGAAGACGTAGAATTTATGAATGTTTTACATATTAAAGAAATAACTAATATATATATTTACCATGAGGCTGAGGCAGACGTATGTATCGAAAAAATATCAAAAAGTTGTACCATTGAAGTAAAAACAAATATCTTAAATTTTTACCAAAAGCTTTGTAATGAAATAGTAACAAGAATTGATATAAATAATAAAAAACTTTCAGTTTAATACAAAGATGTAATTACTCAACCAGATATATTTATACAAGAATTAATTTATGACTATACATATGATACTATGTTTAAAATTACAAACCCAGAAGAATTTTGGCATCAAATTGGTAGTATAAAAAACAGGTTTAATGATTATTTATATTATAATTTATATGAATTTGTAACATATGTATTTACTCTGCCACATACTAGTTCATCGGCGGAAAGAGTATTTTCAAACCTCACGTTAAAAACATTAAAAGTGGACTCATGGGAGTCCATGCTTTCGGCACAAAATGTATCAGATATGGACCTAGAAGATTGGATTCCGAGTGATGAACTCATAAAGAAATATAGATGTAATTTATCAAAAAAATATAGTAATAGTAATATAGTAATTTTGTAAAATATGTATTTAAATTGTACTATTAATGTTGAAATATTACTATTTTTGAAGAAAAAAGTAATTAAAAAGTAATTAAAACAATTGAAACAAATATAAAACAATTTAAATTTTATAAAAGTCGATTTTTTGAAGATGAAAATGGTCAAAACTAATATACATATTTTTTTGTTATTTATTACATAGTCTTTTTTGCCAAATCGTTATTATAAAAATTTGGAAAAATTAAAAAAAAAAAAAAAAAATGAATTTGTCTATATGTACATTAACATCATTAAAAAATGCAATAAAAAAGTTTTTATCTAATTTTGTTTACTTTTTTTTTCTTTAAAAGTGTTGCCCCTTTTTATTTCCAAAATCCCCTTTTTGTGCGACTTTTTCTTCAAAAATCCCCTTTTTGTGCGACTTTTCAAAATTTTCCAACGGTAACGCTGCATAGCACAACTGTGCAAAATCGTATTCGTATTCTTATGCTCTTACAATTTAGTAGTCGTTGTCCACTCAACGAGACAACTACAAAAGCGCATGAGCACGGGTGTATGACTTTTTCTTTATTTTTTCAGATTTTGTATTTGTTTGTTTGTAGGTGCACTGAACAAAATAAAGAATTGAATGTGTTGGTGAGAGAATTTACTTTTGCGCACCTCTGTTCTACAATGTGAATGAGATGAAATGAATAAGAATTATAAATCAAACACACGCATGCATAATTTCGTCTATTTTAATTTTTGTTGTTATTTTTTCAACATACAATTGTGCAAAATAACACGCATACCTAAATTGGAGCGTAAGGCGTTTTTTACTTGTCAAAAATTCTCATGCCCATACAATTTGTATGCAGCATACCGAAATAACGCGACGGCAACGCTTTGCAATTGGAAAATCCGATTTTGACAGCGCGTTTAATAGTGAAGTTAGTTGCAAAACACAACAAATGTAAACACATACATACAAAAGGAGAAACAAATATGCAAGAAACACATTTTTTAAACTTTGATATTTAGTTTCTTTGATAAAATTTTAGTTTATAAATCACGAAACAAAAATCAGAAACACCAATACTGCAATGTACTTTATTTTTTAAATAATCCGGGTTGTTATATTAATTTTTTTGATAACCTTGTTTTTATTGTTTGACGTAGCATTGGCGCTTTTATTTAGGTATGACATTTCAGCGTTAAAGCTAAGCGTAAAGAAACGTTCCGCCTTACGCTTTTATTTAGGTAGGCCAGTAATTGTTGTGTTTATTTGGTTAGTTATCAGTGAGCACACAACGTGTGAATACGATTATCAGATCTTTTGCAATTGCATCTGATATAATATTATGATTTTTTCTTGTTGCTGTTGCTATATGAAGAGTTTTGCATGGGTAAAGGCAATGTACGTAAATATGTATACTTATGTGAAGGGTATATAAGATTCGGCACAGACGAATTTAGCTCTGTTACTTTGTTTTTTTGTAAGCCCAGATTTTCGTTTATTTCGATAAATGGTTCGCTTCATATTTAGCCAAAATATATCGACTTAAAAAAAACATGAGTTAGGGCCCTTCTATATTAAGGTAACGATATACTAATAGACCAAATGTTCTGACTATAATAGACGTTTAATTCATTCTAAGATACCGTTTCTCAAAATTCTGGATTCTATATTTGGTGAGCTGGATGAACGGTCCTTTTTAAGTTTTTATGTATTTTTTTCATATTTCTCTTGAAGGAGAGAAATAACACGGGAATTGAAAGCACATCTCATATGCAAAGCATTCTTTAACTTACTACCAATTGAAAACTATGTAGCAAGTGTGGCGGCTAGGAACTCGCTTAGAGTATATGAGGCATCTCTGATAAGACCGAAGCGGGTAGGTCACAATTTTGTACGAAATAGGTCTGATTGTTCAGGGATTTCGGACCATTGGGTAACGACTTTAGACTTCGGTATTTCACACCCAATTATGTTTCGAAGTAGGGACGAGTGGATTGGATCTGGGCAGCTGTTTGAAGGGGATTCAGTTTTCACTGGTGCGTACAAGATGGAATCTGGCACTGTGACCGGAGTTTATGTAGTAGATGAGGACATCAAAGTGTCATACTGACTCCTAGACAAATGCACCGTCTTCTAGGTAGAGATTTTAGCAATCTGGAAAGCCACTGACTTGATAAGAGCATATGGTATGGCTCTAGAACCGTTATTGGAACTATACACAATCATCCGAACCTGAGACAGAGTTCGGATCTGGACTATATCCTGGTGTATTAGGACGGATTGCAAGATGGCCAAGGCTGTTTGTATGTTGTATGCAGAGGTAACCGTATTCTGGTTACCTCTAAGGAAAAGTCTCAGGTATTTAGTAGGAGTAATAACCGGTCACTGCTCAATTGAAGCCTTGATTGGTAAATGGGATATGGAGATATAACTGTACTAGATTACAGGGTCTCAGGCAAATATGGCTAGGGGAAAGATTCTAAGATGAACTGGGAATATAACTAAATATAAACTAGGCAACTAGGAAATAGGCTACTATAGGTATCAGAACTGTAAGAATCCCAATTTATACATATTTCCTGTAAGTTTTTAGACTGGATTTTCACTTTATCACTAATTATATCATCTTAGTTCATTCTATTCTTTCTCTTCGCATCTACTTCACACCTAGATCTTTTCCTAAAGGGTATCACAATGGATTCTATGGGTGTCCGGGTGGAAGTGTATTACTTATAGTACACACCCCTTCAAATCTAACTATCTATCTTGACAAATTGTGGTTCCTATGAGTATCCCAATTATTATTATATTCTTTTATCTCTCTATAGGCCTTCTTTTACTTCTCCATATATCTCTTTTTTTTTTTTTTTTTGTTTAGTTCTTTATATTACATTTCTAACTTCTACTTGTTTCTATAGAATTCGGTATCCAATGATATCTACCTTTTGGTGTAGGTAAAATGATATGTAAAACACAGACAAAGAGATGGAATCAATGAGATCCATTTACATTTTTATTTAATACCATAAGTATGTTGGTATTGAAAATTAGGTAAATCGTTTAATAATAAAAAAAAACATTAGGAATCAAACTTATTTTATATTTTTATTGATAACTATTATTTCCATTGTTATTGCAGCTTGGATTGTTGTTTTTGTTATACATATGCATATGAGAATTATGTGTAAAGCAAAAACATGTTGTTTTAGTTTTTATAATTTTTTTATACATATATAAAATCTACTTGGGATGGCATTCTGATTTTGCTATAAAAACCTTTAATAATACCAACTAAATACATAAATTTATTATGAAAACTACAATTTCGAGTAATGTCTGCAAGAATAGCTTGACATAGACAAAGTAAAACAAGCGTATCTGAATTAATAGACCAGCTAAAACCCCACACAATATCAACCAAGAACGTAATTACAACAAAGACCCTAGTAAAATAGCCATTTAGGTAATGTAATATAGTACAACTTTAATTGTTAAAATATCCATAGGATTTGCCAAGCAGCACCCTAAAAAAAAGAAAACAAAATGAAACAGCCAATTAAGTTTTACACTTTCGACCAA